>JAHDVF020001250.1:600000-1001095 GCA_022606425.2 Lepidostoma basale
GTTTTGAGTGCCTAATTATAGCTAATTTAAAAAAACGATGGAATAACATTATGTGTTAAATTATTTTTATTTTGTTATTTTATTTTAAATAATTGCATTTTTTATCATTTGCTTTAGATTTATTTTGTGGATGCTGGACGATCGAGATGCCTATTGGTGGCGATGAGGTTCGCAACCCATCACACCGCGACTCCCGCCGGACGAAAAGAGAAGGATGGAGTGCCGCATCGGTTAAAATGTGAAAGTCGATTCTTTCTGCCCACCCTTTCGGAGAGACGGCGTGATGGTTAGTTAGTTAGTTACTTTTGTATCTTCTTGTTGTTCTTGTTTTAGGCCTTTTGGCCAGTTACTCTTGGCGTCAAGTTCACCCGTGAGAGGTGGGCTGCAAGCTTTTTATATATATTGTATATATATAGCTGTATATATTATGTATATATTAAGCTGTATATATTTCTTAATATATTAAGAAACATTTTTTAGAAAAACTTTCGTGACAGATAATTTTGTCATACCAAAAAAACAAAACAATGGAATCGACATAAATATATTTTAATAAAAGAAGACGTATTTATGAATTCAAAAATTCAACCAGATTATCAGCTCAAGTCGTAGCATGTTAATTAGTTTAACTCAAATGCTACAAAATTTTATGTATTTGTATTAATGGTTAGCTAGCATGTTTTATTTGTAATGTATTGGCGAGTCCCAATATTGAATAGAATCCAAATTAATATTTTAATTGATTGTCCTAATAAAAAAAACTCGGCAAATGCGCCGTAAAGATCGCTGACACATACCTATAAAGTGATAAAAGATTACAGAACAACGAACGCAATAGCGTTATCTGAGTACGTAAGCAAAAATTAAACATTTAAATTAAATAAGGCTTCCTGGTCGGATGATTTAAGAGTGCCACCATCGCGCGGTGTTTGTATCTTTAACATTTGTATGCCAATTAAGTCGCTCGTCTCGTTCAACTTGACATTCAGAACTGGTTAACTACCTTCATACAGATCATCGATGCAAAGGCACAAAATTCCGTTCGTGCTACCCTCCTTCAATGTCTGCGTAATCCGAATAATTATTCGCTGCTTACATTTGTGGCAGGTACACACCACCAATTACGAATTATGATACGCCGAGTAATTAAGCACCTTACTTAACGTAAATCAGTTGATAACTGAAGCATGTCGTGAAATCGATGCTTAACATTTTCGGTCCAAAGTATTCAATCGAAAAAACGTATCATATGTCTGTATGTATGTTCATATTGATCAAAGATCACGCATTATATTTGAGACAATCATAATTACCTTTGAGATCAGTAACTCAGAAACATTTATTTGCATAAAAAAAGTTGTGAAAATTGGAACTAAAATCTAGTAGAAAATAAGAATAGTCATTTGGATAAAGATTTTATTTACACTCATAAATATAAACGGATAAAAATAATTTAATAATAAATGTAATATTATAATAGAAGTTATTTTAAAAATTCTTAAGTATGCCCTAAAAAACAAAGCTCAAATGAATGTATATGGAAGTAGTTGAATGTATATTATTTTAGTATACATTAGTTAAAACATTTTAACACTGTTTAATCCACTTTTATTATTATAAATTTAAATTATTTATAAAGTGGATAAAACAATTTTAATAATTCCATTTCAAATAACAATAGAATTCCACAGTGTTAAGGCCGTAACATCCAATAAAGTGATTAGTTAAAACGCATTTTATACTGTCTACCCCGTCGGAAAAATTTTCGATCGTTATTTTAATTAAATTAATTTCAATGAGATTAAAAATAATACACTTAGCTCTTTTTTAAGTAAGTAATAGAAAACTTATAACAATCGATGATTATTTTCTGAAAAATAAAATTGTACTTTTTGATAGAAAAAAGAAAACAAGATTGCAGTATATCAATCTCATTTAAAAGATTAAAAAATATATTAATACACTTGGAAATTTATATTTATACCACATTATTATTGTAAAAAAGTGGTGTAAATAAAAATTTACTAGTGTATTAAAATATTTAAAAATGCCATACCACAAATTAAGTGCTTCGTACGAAAGTAAAAAGATAATATTAAAAAACCCGATAAAATTCAATAAAATATTATTCATTACCTCCGTTATTATAACAATTTAAAAAAATTATCTCAAAATTACCTCTACTTGATAATATACACGCACGTTTATGAAAATATAAATTGGTTAAAAATCGCTTTGCTTTCGCTAAAAATGGTAGGTAAGAATCATATGAAGTATTTTGTTTCTTGTTATCGTCCTGTGATGATGATTTTTGTTTTGTTTTAAGGTTACCTGTTATCCGTTTCTGGGTTTTATGTTTACGAAATTAAAACTATTTTCTGTGTTTTGTTATTAGAATGGGTAGATTTTCGATACAAAAGTACTCTACACAAATTAAAGATCCTTTTTTTTCAGACAAAGAGACAAGCGATTAAATTTTGCCAAATAAAAATCTGCACCTGTGAGACATAATTGTCTTAAGTAAATTTATGTCCGAACGATGGTCAAGTAAGATTTTCACAATGTTTTAAGTGAGTCCCGTACTCGTACGTATCTTAAATGGTACTTTTGACTATACAATATAATATATACTCTATACTATAATATTATGGATATTGTGTCTAAGATAACATACAATGTACTTAACTAATTTTGGACAAAAATTCACATAAGACTTCATGACACTCAGGTTCAGAAATATATCCATAGGATGTAGGGACATAGGTACTCCGAAGTTTTGTTCACGCATATAGAGTAAATCATGTTTCACGAAGAACCTACCCAAGGCGATATAGGTAAATACGTAGGTACTATAGGGTAACATTATTTTTTTAAATGATCTTCGCGAAAGAACACCGTGTAACACGTGCATACTAACGACAAGATGTTGCAGTTTTGATTACGATTCTTTAATTTTGTAATAATATGTTAGGTACTTTTTGGATATCGTATGTATGACATGTTAATGTATGAAAAAATACGCAAATATATATAAAAATAACTTAATTATCTGTGTTGAGTATCATTATGTTTATTTTAATATAAGTTCTAATACAACCTTTACGTGTTTGAAATGAAGCTTGGAACTGTCAAAAGAAGAACCATACTTACGGAAGATGATGAAAGATGTAATATCGAATGAAGAAATAAGGAAAGAGTATAATATCGACTAATTTGTTCGCTGTGAGAATAAGTAAAGGTCACCAAGATGGTTTAAGCATATAGATCATGTGGAACAAGATAAAATGTTGTGAAAGTTGTTCCATGTCGGAAGTCGGAAAAATCGACGAGCATGTATAAAGTATCAAGTACCTCGGCAGGATCAAAACTGAATAACAGTATATTCTCTCTGCATACTTCTATGAAGAAACTACGAGATATTTGTTGGTTACAACAATAATAATAATAATTGTTAGTTTAATTTATACAGCGCCGTTTTTGTGAGTAGTGAATACTAGATTAGTATATTCAAATGCGAACTAGCTTACATAGGTACCTATAGTTTATATACTCGTATAATCATATAATAAAGGCCACTTATCTTAGCTCTATTGTAACTCCTGCTCTAGATCTCTTGATCTTAGCTTAATAATTTATTGATTTGATGCTCCGAGCAATACGCAAGAACAAAAATTAAATTAAATAACTGTAAGTAAAATAGTCCACCCCTCAAATTTAAAAAATCAAATTCATTTAAGATCAGATTGAAACAGTTGAACTTGTTTGTTTGTTTCACAAAGTAAAAATATCGAAATAGTAACCTGTAAATTTCGTTTTTGCTTAGTAAGACTTGACTCTCTCTCTCTCTGGTTTCAATCCTGGGATTGGTTTGCAGCAATTTCCTCTATTCTTCTCTTCCATTCTTACCTGTCGTGTGCGGCTCTTTTGAAATCTGCATATGATGAGCAGCGCACGTCCACCAACAGGTCCTCCAGGTACTCTCGGCGTGAGCGTCCCCTAGAGTTTTATCCCTCGGTCATATCCTCCATTATGGCATGCAAGAGGCTTTTTTGTCGTATTACATGGCCGATACATCTTGCACGCCTTTCGGACAAGGTCCTGAGCAGGTGCCTTCCTCCTTCTATTCTTTTGAAAACCTCCTCATTTGTAATGTAGTCTCTCCAGGAAATTCTTAATAGTCTTCTATTGGACCACATCTCAAAAGCCTCTAGCCTCCGTTTATCTCTTTCGGATAGGCACCATGTCTCGCAGCCGTACATCAAGATACTCCATACATAGGTGTTGATGGGGAGTATTCTCAGTTTTAAGTCTATACTATTCGATTCTATTATTAAATGCAAGCCTAGCCTGATGTATACGACTGTCGACCTCGCTCTTAGACCGACTGTCCCATATTATTTTGCTCCCGAGGTAGACAAATTCCTTGGTGTTCTTTAGTGGAACCCCTGACATCACTACTCTCATTTGATGTTGCGTTCGACCTACAGTCAGCAGCTTTATTTGTCTTTATTTATCTTCATGTTGTAGTTATTTTGAAGAATGCTTTGCATAGTTGTTAAGGCCCCTTGCAGTTCTTTTTCAGTTTCAGCCACCATAGCAATACCGTCAGCAAACCTTATCATATCCATATTTTGCCCGTGTATCTTTACACCTTCTTTGTGTCTCATTCTTCATTCAGACTTGACTAGAAACCACCAATTTCACTTTTAGGGTGGATGCGATAAATGCACATCGAGAAAACATATTTTAAATGTGATATGTTTCAGTGCGTCTTATTGATAAATTGGTTATTTGTCGTATCTAATTTCCATTTCTAGTTATGAAATTGTTATTTTTACTTATCACAACTCATGGAAAATAATACTGCAAAACGTTTTGATTAAAAAATAACGCATCCGTTAGATGTTCTAATTTTGATTTGAAAATTTAATTTAATATTGGTATAGAATCTACTTTTCTGTGTTACATGTTCATTATAAGCTTGTTTTTAATTATAACAAACCATTTATTAAATATCGTCTTAACATTTTAAACCGAAGCATTTAAAATATGTTTGATCTAATTTAGTTTTTGTTGGAAGCTCGTTAGAATTTTTGCAAAAAAACTTTCAAGTCGATAATCTCATAGTTAAAAGTGTAGCATCTATAATTCATATCATGCTTTCTATTAAGAAGAACTACTTCGGCAAATTTCATTTCGAAACATGCAAGAGAAATTGTTATTTCAAACACTAATGCATAAAAAAAACTTATTATATTATTTCATCGTTTTTATTGTTTCATGAAAAAAAAATTAAGTACTCCATATTTTATAAATTAAGAGATGCCTATTGGTGGCGATGAGGTTCGCAACCCATCACACCGCGTCTCCCGCGGGGCGAAAAGAGAAGGATGGAGTGCCGCATCAGTAAAAGTGTGACAGTCCATTCTTTCTGCCTACCCTTTCGGGGAGACGGCGTTAGTTAGTCATATTTTATATAAATTATTAATGAAAACGTTTGTTTAGTGCCATTAATTCAACAAAACTTCTAGAACAAGCGTTTTCTTCAATTGTATAATAAATAATCACTTGTTTATTCTTCCTTAAACAATGATATAAAACTCCATATTAAATAATTTTTTGGTATATTTTATGGGAATGACATTTTTCGCCTTTTTACGGAATTATCAAATGTCATTTGAACGACAATGACATTTGATAATGCTTTAAAAAGGTCAAACAAGTATTTCCCATAAACTATTATAAAACTTTTTGAAAACAGACGTTTTCATTAGTATTAATTAAATAAGCATTCATTTTGTTTCTCCCTTCTTTTAATTTGATTACTATGACAATAATAACCAATTTGACCTATTTGACTGATTTTCATTAGTTCTTAGATAAGCTATTCATAGATATATAGACGTTTTTATGCAATCTTAATTATTTTACCACTACATTTGTTTTTCTACACTTATTATCACATTTCAATATTTTTCTATTGTTTAATTTATTTATAATATGTATGGTAAATCAAAAGAATGATGTCAATTGTTTATTTTTATTATACGAGAATCAGCAATATATTATTAATAATCTCTTAACATATGACAAAACCCCATATTGGGTAATAATTCCATTATGAACGTTATCTTCGCAGCTCCTTCAAAATGTTAAAACATACCTCTTTCTCTTGCAATAGTCGTGATCGACCTATATTATAATAAGATTTAAAATATCAAAATGCAAGATAGTATGTAGATGGACGTTCATAATTTAACGATTAATTCTGTGATAATATTGTGCTAAATAAATTCTCAAAGTTTAAGTTGACGTAATTTCTTATACACGTACATTTATTATTTAACTATTTAACATATCGTTTTGACCGTCATAGTTCTTAAATTGGATCGAGTTTTTGTAAATTATTATATGTAAAACAACATTTTATCAAATATTAATATACGTTATGAAATGCTACTTTTAGGTTTAATATAATAACTAATTGTCATAATGTTTAAATAAAAACAATTGAAAGGTTTTACAATATATATTTTTGTCCATTAAAATATATTCAGAGTTTTATATATTTAGCACTTAATAACAAAAATAACAAACAATTGAAATGTTATTTGCACAATGATAATATGATATGAAAGCTTGTTTTCAATATTTTATTGTATCTTGTAAAACTATGGATTTATTATGTATGATGTAATGATGTAAAACTCCAATGATAACGACTGATTTCTTGAAGTTTTATAAAACTTTATTAGAGAGACATATTTTTCCATTATAAGACATGACCAAATATTTGGTTATGCCTTATGCTTTAGCAAGCCGAAATAAACCACTCCCATAAAATATAATAAAGTGTCTGGAAATCAGTATTTTCATTTGTATTGAATAAAGTCATTAAAATTATACTCTATGTTGATTTTGTCGATGTTTGAAATTTAACTTTCTTTGTCATTTATTTCGGTTATCATCTTTTTTCGTGAGTAATATTCTCACAATATCATGGAAACTGTAAATCCTGCTGTTCGTATAATTAACAGAAGGAAAATTATTGTTACGCGATTATTAATGCTTCCGAACTTTGCGAGTAATCTCCTTCAAAATTAGTGAATTCATTCCAACGGAGTTATTCCATAATAAATTATAACATCAGCACCCTTCAGCTATTGGCCAATACCATACATTATGAAAATAATTATTAGTGATTGGTCGCTGATTATTGAAAACTCTCCTGACCGACATACAGAACATTAAATTAAGTTGCCGCATACATTATTCTGTCAGTACGTGATTTAAGATGTCCGAAATAGGGTGATTCATATAATTATCTTTTAAAGAAAGGGCTAACTTGTTTACTAAAGTGTATGGTCGTGTGCTGAGCTGTTCCCAATCTTGCCTACCTATATCCGTAAAAAAAATATTCTCTGCAGCAGTCTTATATGAATGAATTTGATTTGATTCAACTCAGTAACAATAATGTCAAAAAATTTCTTATTTTATTTTAAAAACGTATTATTTTGTCTTTGTATAATAATATACAAATCTGCTATTCTAATATCATACATTCCTTATTGTACAGCTGCAAATGCGTGTTTTAACACTATATCAGTTATTTTTATTCAAAAACGATAAGAGAACTATGACATAAAAATCCATTAACTTATATTTGTAATTTTACAAAAAAATTACAAATGTAATCAGTTTTGACAGATGTTAAAAAAAATACAAAAAAAACGTCTGTCAAAACTGATCGCATTTTAAAAATAAAAATAAAAAAATTATATTTCTATTTATATAATATCACTAATGAAGGGCTTGTTAGTCCGAAACATGTATGGTATTTAATTTTTATTTTTTTAATAAATTGCGGTGAATATAGAAGAAACAAATATTATGAACTAATAAATTATTATACATGCGCTAAATTAATCCCCTTCTTATTTTAGTCTTGCCACACACCCGTGGTGCATAGGACCTTTTCAACCCGACTCTATCGCACACCTGATGCCTAACACCACTCCAAGTCCTGGAGGGCTCTTCTCCAGGTGGCTCTAGATCTTCCTCGCTTCCACTTCCTGCCCACATGAGATCAGTCCTGTGCGCTCTGAGCGATGAAGGCTGAATTCCGTCTCAAGATGTGACCAATCCATATCCTTTTTCATGTAGCTACTTGTTCTCCAATTAGCCTTTCGCCTGCCATGGTCCAGAGAACGGCTTCTGCCACAGTTTTATTAATGACTTCAATTTGAATTTGTGTACAAAAAATATCTATTGAACGTTAAAATAATTGATGGTAATACAATGCATTATCAGATGAGCGCAATTTTTTTTAGATGAAAATACGTATTTTAACTCGTTCACAGATAGCAACTTTACCTTAAAAAAACATAGACTTCAAATATTTTTTTTTTATTGTAAATAAACTCGTATTTATAAAGAAGGTGAACCACTTTGCAATTATTCATATATTGCTTGAAACCAGTATTAAAGCTGTTGGTACAATGCCCTTAACGCCATATTCATAAACATATACATAATATCAAAATCAAATAGTATTTTTTTTAAATTATGTAAATGATATAAAGTACAAAAATATATATATATGTATATAAACTAATAAATGAACCCAAAAAAATATTTTCTGATAAATTTACTAGTGTATTTTAGTTTTCTTCGTATTTATGAATTTTTTAATGTAAGGCTCAGGTCATTTCGAAGTGCTTCGCTTAGTGCTAAACTAACTGATACGCTTATCTATTATAAAGTTACATTTCGTGATATGTATATTTTCATATGATATTTATAAAAACTTCTTATCTTCTTCTTTCCGTGTCCTGTCAGGTCTCCCCAACGTTGACTATAACCCTTGAGTAGGCCTCCCTGTCCTGGGCAGTTCGGAACAGCTCCCCCACGGTCCTCAGCCCCGTCCACTCTCGGATGTTCCTCAGCCAGGAAACCCGACACCTCGTCGACCCTTCTCCCAACACCTCGTCAACCCTCAATCTTACCCTCCAAGATCAGATGTAATAATGCGTACTTTTCGCCTCTTAGAACATGGCCCAAGTACGACACCTTACGGATTTTGATGTTGCTCAGCAACTCTCTGTAAACTCTGGCTTTATGGAAAACGTTTGTGTTGCTGACCATGTCAGTCCAGGAGATGCGTAACATCCTTCGGTGTATAATAACTTCTTGTAAAAAAACTTAATTTATCAACAATTTTAACAAATTTATTTATTTAATTATGTTATTAAACTACTGAATTTGTTATTTTTTTAATGCTATTTTGTTTTGTTGCCAAGATTAATCTAACATTGGAATTCTTTACACGTATGCGTTAACACAATACAATACTCTAAAAAGAAAAGTTTAATTCTCCCAAAGTACTCTCTGCCGACCGGTACACAATTTCTACGCTCAGGATACTTCATAATCAGCCCGCAAGTACACTAAAATGAAATGTTAAATCTTCCCAAAGTACTTCATAATCAGCCCGCAAGTACACTAAAATGAAATGTTAAATCTTCCCAAAGTACTCTCTGCCGACCGGCACACCATTCACTCGATATACTTCATAATCAGCTCCGCAAGTACACCACGCCAGATCGAAATAAATTTCTTACCCAACAATTAGGCATTGATTCGACCATGAAAAAATTCTGCCTGAACCGAAATTAGTTCCGTCCCCCCGAATTACATTCAACCATCATCTCAAAACTCTCCCGTTAAGTGCGCGTGTCCTGGTTTATGGGCAAATTACGCGATTAAATCGGTTTTCGTGCATTTATTTGCCCGTAGACACTAATTTTACTAAGCACGTACCCACTTATCCTCCTTTTAAATTCAGTTATTTTATTATTATTTAAGATTCATTATCTGTTAAGATATTCTTTTAACACGTCGACTGCCAACTACATAACAACAGGTTGGTTATTGCCTAGGACGCCAACCACGAGTTATCTCTTACTTTGTTTACTTGCCGTATTTATGGAGCTACGAGGAAATTCGTAAAGTATCAGTGTAAATGTGAATAGATAGCCTCAGACAGATAGATTTAATTAAATTTCCTTTTTACACCGGAATCCTGAAAATACGATATTACAACGTGTTAAAACTGTCAATAATTAAATTTTATTTAATTTTATCATATTATAGAAGTTTTATAATATTTTTTAGAGTAACGTTTTTTGCCTTGCTAGAGAATTTTATCTAATGTCGTTGTTTGTGATACTAAGCGAGATATCTGCCACGCATAGTATATCTAGGTGGCTAAGAGATGAGTGTTTGAGATAAAATATAATGACATGATCTCGCGAAGGTAAGAAACAGAAATTCATTAGTTGATTTTTTACTATCTATACTTACAGACATTCTTCAGTTTTCTTAAACAAAACGCCTGGTCCCACGAAGTCAGTCTCGGGTAAATATTTGATTGATTGAATCGTGATACGTTTTCTTAGCATTACACGAATTCCATACACCCTATAATTATAGATATATTTTTTTCTATCGTATCAAAATTTTGGTGGTAGTTTCATTTAATACATAACCTTTAACTTTTTAAATACTTACCTACATATTTTAAAAACATTCATAACAAAAAATGAAACACTTAATTTATATCCAATCTCATGAGAAGTTTAGGAAAACTTATTTCTTATACTCGTACATTACAGGTATGATATTAATAATAATAAAGAAACACAAATTATTGGGATTTTTTTATTAAGTTAAGGCATATTATATGAAAATCCGATTCATAACATTAGAAATGACGTGTTTAAATTAGGAATGTGTGTAAAAATATATCTTTTTTTTTAATAAATGAATGCTAACTTTTTTCCTAATCATTTCTACTATACCTATAAAATAATTCTAACTTTTGAACACAATAAGTGAATGACATTAGTAAATGTGGAGTTTATGTACTAAGAAAAGTAAAAAAAAAATTAAATAACATTATTAAGTGCATAACATTGGTTTTCACAACATATTTTAGTAATTAATAAATTAATTAATTAAATACACTAATTGCTAGAATATTTAACGTTAAATTGTTAAATACTTCTTTTTTTAAATATTGGTTCCAAATACCACTATTTAATAAACTTGAAATATCCAATTATTAATATTTATTATTCTCAAAATAAATATAAAAATTTCCATTTTTCAATATACACAATGTTATCACAGACAAATATATTTTTTTAACAATGGCAAAAAGAATTTGAATATTTCTTTACACGTAAATCTATTAATCATATTTACTGTTTCTTTAACAAAACTATAATACATACGAACAAACTACATACATGTACTAAGCAAATATTATTGACGTCCGATTTCTACAAATAGTTTTATTATGTTTAATTGCAGTGAAACGTCTATTTGATAACGGCCAAGCTAGGTGAAAACCGGATGTCAATCAATATTTAATATCTATTCATTACAATAAATACATACAATTTTATTTTATACTTTTAAATCCTATATAATACGCAAAAATCTTTTAATAATTTTTCAGTTCGGCATTATAATCATGACTTTTCATGATGAACTTTAAAAGCTTTCTTCATTAAAAAAACATTTCACATAAAACATTTTTCTTAACTGCTAAACATTAAGCTTTACGTATATACGAGTATATGCATTGTATCGAATTACTGAATTGTTGAACCTAGGTTACTTATTATATTTAATATTCAGATTAAATTTTTCAATCGACAAAAGGACAACAAAAAAAACTTAAATCATAATCGGAAAACATATATTTTATTCTTAATGTAAAAAAACACATTAATTTTTATTATTAGAACACATTTTAACAATATTGATGGTAACATTCAAATCCGGTTTATCATTCAGTTTCCTTCAAAGGGTGACAATCAATACTCTAATAACTCTCATTAATCTTTGTAAGGTGGCATTATGACGCTAAAATGTCACCATGAAAGTAAAAGGATGCATCACAAATTAATATTATAATAATAAAAATAAAAAAATTGTACTGAGTAGTGAATCGTTAAAACGAGTTTCAATGTCAACAGAAGAAAATAAAGTGATATAAAACAAAATATCTAAGTGTTTCATTTATTTCTGATATAAAGATACGTGAGTTAACCAGTTCATGCCATATTCCTGTGCTTTCCCTTCTATCAACCGATATTTTAGAGTGACACATCCGTTGATATCCCCGTGTCTTGACACTTAAAACTTCCTTTGCACAGATAACATGTTGTAATAGAATTTTAATTGATTATTTACACCAACTGTTGAAGTTCTAATTAATAATATCCTTAAAGAAGTGAAGTTCTGATTAATAATATACCAACTTCTTTCTCTTCTTCAAGTCTTCTCGACGTTGACTTTCACTGAGAGAAGGCGTCTCTGATCCTGACAACTTCAGACAGCTCCTCAACATTTTTAATCCAGTCTAATCCCATATGTTGTTAAGGAAAGAGATTCCCCTCCGTCAATCCTCTATTTAACCTTCAATGATTAGGAACAACAATTTATATTTTACTCCTTTAAGCACATGACCTAAATATAACAAATTACGTTCTTTATTGATGGTCAAGAATTTTCCAACAGCTCTAGCCCTCTGGAGAATATTTAAATTGCTGGTCATATCTGTCCAAGGAATTTTGCAACATTTTGCGATGCAGCCACATTTCAAACGCCTTCAGCCGGTTCATGATACCAAACTTTTCACCGTTATTCAACACAATATAAAAGTTTAAACCAGATATATTATTTAACCACTGCTAGACAGAAATAAACTTTTATATAATTCTAATCGGAAAAGCAATGTTCGCAATGAAGTGACTAATATTATGAACGCTGAATGTCATTTAAAATTAATAAAACCTGTGTGCTAAACAAAACACGTTACTGAAGAAAAAAACTTGTCCCATCACACATTAGTTACATATATTATTGAGCAATTATGTACAATTTTTTTGTGAATCTCTAACTGCATATTGCGTGTGAAATAACTTAAACAGCTCAATTGAAATCACAACCGCTTCTTATTTATCAGAGTGGTAAAATTATAAAAATCTAATTAGCGGAATTGCAATTGTAAGTTTTATCGTAAACAATTATTAATTCTGGTAAAATTATAAATCTGGGGAGCAAACAAGCACTAGTGAAAAAAAACATTGTTTTCTATGGTTGTACATTAGAAGTAATGGGTGGAAAATTGACTTACGATTGCTAAAAATCATTAAAAAAAACAGTTGACAAACACAAAACTAAGGTTCTTAAATATGCACGAGTATAATATTAAATATATTTAAGGAAGGTCAATAATTATTTAGAAGAAAAGTGCATATAACTATCTAATATACAAACGTGTGTTTAATATATTTTGTTATCGTGTAAAATGTGTTCGTGGTAATAAACTTTACGTTTATCTAACGTTATAACATGCAGTGAATAACACATGTCCAGACTTATTCGGACCAAAGCTCGCATATACTATTTGTGTAAGTAGTACTAGTAAAACATATTTGACATTATTAGTTTTAAGAAAATAAGTTAATATTCAGCAGGCAGGAGTTCTACGGGGGAAAAAATCGACATGTGGTCGGCGGGAAAAAAATTGGAACCTCTGTTGTAGTGCGATGGTTAAGTTGGCGGACTGGGGCGGCTCTCTTCTCGGGGCTCCGGAGTAACACACTTCTTCATGTGAGTGCGCATGTTACTACTCTGGCTAAAGGTAAGCCCGCACTTGCTGCATGAGTATGGCTTGTTCCCCGTGTGGTAGTTGAGGTGTGTTTTAAGGTGGTGTTTCTTGGTGAAAGATTTCGGGCACAACGTACAAGAAAAGGGTTTCACACCTGCGGAAAAAAACACAAATTACTTAAAAAATTAATCAAGTAGTCACTATATATTTCACTACGCTAAACACTTACATAATAAATATACCCAAAATGTCTCAATGTAGATCACAAAGTGACCTTGTAATATTTAAATCATATTCATTGACATTAACCATGATAGTTGACCATGGGCATGAGCTACGAGTATCTTATATTGGTCGAATGAAAAATCGACATGAGTGCATCCGTACGCTAAATTAATATTAAGGATCCCAAATAAATTTGTCTGGATAAAACAAAATGACTATACTTCTTCTATATGATGTTTAATTAATTTAGCGTTTAAGATAGGATAGTAATAAAAATAGGTGAATGCAATTATATTATAATCTATGTAGGCTAAGTAAGTTTTTGAGCCTGAGTTAGATTTGGTTAGATTTGTATCTTAAAACGTTGTTAGGTTAGATTTTCTTATCAAAATTGACGGATGTTACGTAGTCAGAATTACTTTATTTCTTGTATTATAATTGTGTATCATGTGGCACTTCTTTTCTTTTCACACATTTTAATACATAACAAACAACAATCACTCATCACATCGCATCAGTACTTACAAATATATTAAGATCACAGTTCGAAAGTAACATATAATTTGCAAGATACACATCTTGAAACAAAAAAGTTTACCTGAATCGGACTCTAATTACCCTAAGAGCGTACATACATCCGAATGGAGATTGGAAGCACTTAATGGAAACAATTTTATTATCATTAGCATGGCTGCAAAAACGTCATGTTTGTAAACTTAGTACATAAAAAACTGGTTTAATTCTGATGTAACTTGGTTTTTCATATATTTAATACATTAATGTACATCTATTATGCTTTACGACCTCAATATCACCACCACTATCCTAGTTATTCTCAATACTTCAATCGCTTTTTAAAAGCCTTTCAGGATCTTATTATTAAAACAAGTAATATCCATTATTAGACTGACAGGGACTAGTGATGGAATATTATTGTATGATCTTTCAAACACAGTCTTGAATTCAAAAATATATTTCTGCAGTTTCTTCTTTGTACTTTGCGAATTTTATTGGTATTTGAAGAAAAGCTATGTTTGAAACATCAAACAGGACAATATCTAACTCAGTGGCGGTACTCCCATAGAAGCCCAGAAGCCCGGCTTGGGTAAGAAATTTTGAATCAAAACCTCTTCTGACTTACAGAGGTTCAGCTCTTGTGGGTATTCCTCTTACGTCTGATGGGAACATTGTTGGAAAGTGATTTGGTGGGTTGTTGGTTTATGCGGGGGCACGATTTCTTAGATTTGGGGGTTTTTATACAAAATTTCTTACGGAAGCCGGGCTTCTGGGCTTCTATGGGAGTACCGCCACAGCTAACTACGATACTTATAAGCCCCAAAATGGACATGACTTATTTTGATAATAAGCTCTTAATTTTATGCTTTAATAAAACAAAAGAAAATATTTAATCTCTTTCAAAATGAAGTGTATTTAGATATTCTTTAACGAAATTATTAACATTTTGAATAGTCAATATTAAAATAACATTATAAGTAGGTACGCTGACATTCATAATCAATGTTAAATTGATGTACTCGAATGTATACTACGATATGTGACAAAATACGAGTATGTCACTAAAATCACTTGTAAAATACACTTCCAACAGTTCACGCCGTGTTCGCGAAAAGGTTAATTACAGCTTTCCCGTCAATCACAAAAAACCCGGTAAACGTGTAGTTAAATACCCTTTCCGCAGACAATGTGTTAGGATAAAATTTTCGTTCTCATGATTATGCTGACACAATATGACACGTTATTATTAGGTTATAATTTTACGCAGCGTACCTGAATGCAGCCTCATGTGGAGCGTCATGTTGGACCTGTCGGCGAACCGCTTGCCGCACGCCGCGCAGGAGTATGGCTTTTCCCCGCTGTGGGTGCGAGCGTGCTGCTTCAGAAGCATCTTGCGCGAGAAGGCCTTACCGCACGCCTCGCACTGGTGCGGCTTCACACCTGAAATAACACGCATCTTTACCGCACCACCACTTGATTTTTGGGATCACTATAACTTTTGCTTTCAACGAATATCCAATGAGAAAAAGAGTTTAATAATGTTTAGTATTATTTTATTTAAAACTAGCAAAAAAAATTTAACGAATATTCAAGGATCATGTAATTTTTTGTTTCTTCTTGAAAAATTAAGTAAAATTTAACATTAGGTATTTGATATTATAAATTTAAAAACGTTCTTTTTCTAAAATGTTCATTAAATTTAATGTACAATATAAAACTGTGGGAGTGATATTTTTCGCCATATGGGGTGTCAAAAATCATCAATAAAAAAATAACATGAAATGAAAAAAAAATGAAGTGAGTTATTGAAAGTCACGGGAAAACAATAACTAAACTTGTACGAGTATGTTATGACAGAAAGAATACAATAAAACGTGTAATGTGAAAGTTTTCTGCAATACAATATAATTATATTAAAACAGAACATCTAAAAAAAACTTTTCGTGAAACAATTTAAAAAAAAAATCTTTTTTTATAAAGAACATCTACAAGAAGAAATATTCATTCATTCATTTCTCGGCGCTACATCCCGGTGTGGGACTTGGCCTCCTCCACAACGGTCCTCCACTGACTTCTGTCTCTGGCCAGCTCTCTCCATTCCCCAGCTCCTTCCATTTTCTCCCAATCTTCTTCCACGCAATTCTCACTAACAATCATAATCTTTATTCAGAAAATTCAGCATATTTAAACGAATTTAATATAATTTATAGAATACCATGTTAAATATCGTGGGTTCAATACTAGAACTAGATAACTCTAAATACATAGTTTTGAGATAATGGCAATTAAAGTTTTTGGCTACACAAATCATGACATTACTTTCAGAAGGATAGTAATTAACACGTAGTTTATTAAATAAAACGATGTTTTTTAACTACTTCCACTTTTGTCTTTATTTAGACAGCGACCGGTTTCGCCAGACTCGCTGGCATCGACAGATTGTTATTGTTTAGACGTAGTTTATTGTTGAAAAACATAGCTAAGAGTTTAAGGAAGCCACTAAATGTATAAACTTGACCAAAAATGACTTCATTATTTTTTAACAATTAAAATAGTGAGATATCTAGTTTTAGCACTAACCATTGTTGCGGGGTATATCAGGATATGTACTTGTAATAATTAGTTATCTATGACTTGGAACCAACATTTTGACACTGTTGCTTGAATTATTATATTATACTAATGTTACTGTTTAAAAAAGTTTTAATTAGGTATATTATTTTTATACTTATGGAAGTTTTATTTAAACACTTGTAAATGTTAATTATTATCTTTTATGTTATTATCTTTATTTAAAGCTATCGCGATTTTGGTGATGCTATACAATTCACTAGCTCAATAAAACTGATTGACAAGCCTACAAAAGTGTTTAAATAAAACTCTTATATAAAAATGCATGGAAATTGTTACATAGTGAATGTCTCTAATATAAATTGAATAATTTTAATCGATTTTATTGCAAAAAAAATATTATAAAGTTCAATAAATAACTTAGTTTTCCGTCGTGTTGTCAAACTTTAGGTTGCTATTAAAAAAATATTTACTCCATGCTTATAGCTGGTGGAGAAGAAGAGAATAATGAATTCAAATCTTCATATTTTTTTTGGAAATCGGTCTCTGGGCCGGCATTTTCTTAAGTTGTCTTACAGAATTATTGGACATCCTTCGAGACGATTTCGAACAGTTCACAGTGGAAAATTCATCATCAAAATTCGTTTTGAATTTGAAGGAATATGGGGACTCTGCTTCAAATCGCAACCAGCTCATTTTTTGCCAATATACTGGCCTTTTGTTAATGTCTACTTTTTTATATTTAAATATAACTGAGAAAAACTTTTTTAGTCATAGAAGTCAACATTGTCCTTGACTTTATATGGCTTATCGCCCTGTTTACGAGCACTCCGAGCAAGAGTTTTCCAGTCATTCGGCCAATTGACTTTTCGAACTCTCTTAAATTCAGATCCAATGGCCGAATGAACTGAATCACACTCCATCTCGGAGTGCCTTGAAGTCCTAAACTTTAAATCTATAGATTTAACAGGCAGCTGAGAAACAGCGTGCATACATATTGCTGCTACGAATTGATTGAGATTCTGCCCACCACATCGATCACTGAAACAGCGGATTTCTGTGGCTCCTATTTGAGATTGGAAATATCTATATAGACAGGAATCAATCTCGCAGCTTCCTCTCCCTGCCTCTTCTTCGTGCCACATAAAACAAATCCCTTCCTTTTTGACCACATCATAAATTGTAAAATTGTACGTTGCCAAACGCCTTTTGTAAAACAGAGCATTATTGGAAGGGTTACTTGGAACCATTCAAAGTTGCTGCAGGTCAAAATTTATTGATACAGTCGTACCTCCTAATCGCTCGGCTATTACTTTGTCTTCTTTTTAAACTCTTCTTGCTGCGTTTTTTATATCTACATGCTCTTTGTAATTATCCACTATTACCCCGTCTTCAACAGCCATGCAAATTTGGTATTTATCCTTTTTAGGTTGATGGAATCCCAGATTGAAATTATTGCAGAAGATATTTCTATAAGCAGAATCTTTAACACACGGTATTTGTTTTTCTTCACAATCTTTGATACAAGATCGATACAACATTCTTATATTTAAGTCTGGGGATAGATACTTTCGTTCGGTATCAAATCTGGTGTAGTGTGACGCCACAACTGGAAAAGACTGAATGTGTTTTTTTTAACATTTTCTATCATTTCACTACTAGTTGTCTAGTTCTAGCACTAAACGTAGTATGATTTTTCCTTTTGTCTACTTTTGAAATTTGTCTTTAATTGGTAATGGTAGAATATTTGAGATAACCAATTAAAGCATTCAGTACTCCTTGACCAACACAAACATTTGGCATAAATAACTCAAAACCACCAAAATTCGACTTGTCTAGTTCTAGTATTGAACCCACGATATTGTGACGACATTTGAAAATTGATTTAAAAAAACGCATGATAGATAGAAAACCATAATTTTTAAAACTATTTTTAAAAACTTTTACTTTCCCAAGAATAAGTAAGACCCTTGTGAACTGAATGACAGGAAATCATTTCATTACGAGTTTATAAAAATTAATAAAATTTTCACTCCATTATATGAATAACTAAAAAATAAATAAAGTCATCTTGCTCAACAATAATATATTTACATTTTGGCATATTTATGTGTCATTTTAATAATATTCAACGAGGAATTGACTTGTGATACGGCAGAATAGGTACGCATACAAACAAATTTAATACGGCAAAACAACTGTTGATTAGAATATCATCATTAAACTAATCTAAATATCATGAATCTTGTATTCCCGCCTTAAGCAAGATGGTGTGTGGAGGATATACATACTCGTATGTATGATCTATGGCATGAAGTGAAATCAGTTTTTCGGTTCACTAATGAATGCGAAAACCATAAAGGATTATTTATTATATTTTTTGACACGTTCAACACAAAGAGATATTTTTGCATGATAATTATTAAAGTGTTAATAAAAATATCTCCAACAATATTGTGTGTCAGGTACCTACCAAAGTTAGAAGACTTGTAATCTCGAATTGCCCAATAAAAATGTCGGATAGTTAATCCGATTCAATGTTCTCATGAGGAGGCTATTCTTAAATATCTAATTTATTAAATTTTCACGTGAATTTATACTGTACATATAATCTAAATAATTTTGAACTGTTGAATTGTGTGATTGTCCATACGCACGAAGTTTAATTTATTTTTTTAGAAAATGGCGAATGCCAATTTAGTAGTAAGCCATTCACTGCAGGAAATAATCGTAAAACAATAAACTGGTTTTGAATGAACCATTATAATTCGTTTCACTAGAATAGAGAACTATGTTTTCTTTAACCAAATGTTGCCTTAATAATTCGTATAACCCCGATTACTTGGGACGCACACATGCGTGGGACTCGATAGATTAATTTCCCTAGACGTTATTATTTATGACAAAAGATAAGTACTCTTTTGAAAACAAACAGCTTAAAAGAGAGATTATAACTCCAAAACGAATTATTAATGTCAAGCGCTCGTTTCGAAGTATTACATTACGTATAAAAACGACATTTTTTCTTACCCATTTTGCAGAGTCTCACGGATCATCTCTACCGGGAAATGATAATAACAAGACGACCCGAGTAACAAGCAACTCATAATCTCCGAGACATTTATATCTCTTAGAAAATGTACGTCTCGACTCAATTCATAACGCTTTCATTCTGACGTTTCCAGATAATGTATCACATTCTTAGAAATGTGTGTAGTCTTTACTAAATTAATAAATTGCGCGCTACAGCCACATTTTATTCGTGTACATTTTAATGTTACACAAAACTAGCATTACTTAAATACAAATTAACGCTGAGATTTCAACAAGAGATGGTGATAGATTATAGTTGGGTCATCTTCAATCATATTTCCATATGCAACTGAGGGTTAATCAATCATAAAGCGAAACTTCTTGACACCTCTCTTATACAAATTGAAAAGTAACAATTATATGTAAGTAAGAAGTATCAGGTATATTTTTAGAATAAAGTAATAATAACGTACTCATCTAATCAATTATACAAAAGATCGTGATAATTTTTTTTGATCTGAGTAGCTCAATCCAATATATCAATGTATTGATTATCTGATTGAGATTGCTACACAATAATAAGCTCTATCTTTGAGTGATTTTATTGAGTTTGTTTTAAAGCAACGGCCTACCCTATTTAAATTTAAATTATTTAAACAATAACCGCAAACGTATACCTAATAGTATGTATATAAATACATCAAATCATACATATTTATACAAAAATGTAGTTAGGGGGTTCTAAGATGACTATCATTTAAGAGAGTATGTACCTACATTTATGTTTCTGGTGTATACATTATATTAGGTAATCTCCAAGTTTACATTGTTCACCTAATTTTGGGGATGCCAATAAGAAAAGAAATCGTACATTATTCTTTTTAACGAATTAATACAAAATGGGAAAACTCTTAATTTCATAGCGAATTCAGCATTCTTGTATTATTTTTCTCAAGAACCTATGAACCTAGTAGAATAAAACGTATTAATTGTGTACGATGTTAAATAAATAAAACCTTTTATAATGATCGATGATAGAGTACTCTGGTAAATTTATAAGTATTCACCAACACAGTGTACAGAAAATCAATCAAAGAAAATAAAACTTGAAACAGAACACACTTTGCTGCACATTAGTCCAGAAAAAAAAAACACCAGAGAAACAAAAGAAAAATTCTGCTATCATTTTAAGTTTACACTGGCATTTTTCACAAATTTAACGCCTCGGGGATTTCTCCATATATGATGCATCTAAAGAATATGAAAGAAGATGTGGTTTTTTCTTGGTTTCCACACCATGAGCAGACATTCCGGTATTCCAGTAACCTTTCAGCGGAATGTACTCATCCGGTTTAATATTCATTATTTATATTTTTCACTATCTTAAGTATAAAAACATGGCGCAATAACTTACCCGTGTGGATACGGACGTGCATATTGTACGCCACTCGCTGGTTGAAGGATTTCGGGCAGTGAGGACATTGGTATTCCTTGCGATTCCTAAAATGAATATTAAAATATTAATCTTCCACAAAACTTGCTTTTCCTTGCGATTCCTAAAATCAACACACTGGTATTTCTTGCGATTCCTAAAATTAATATTTAAGTATTAGGCACTCTGATAAAACTCGGTAATCCTTACGATTCCTAAAATGAAAATACCCGTATTCTTTGCGATTCCTTAAATTAATATTAATATGAAACTTGGTATTCTTTGCGATTCCTAAAATGAATATTAAATTATTACTCTGATAAAACTAGTTATTCCTTACGATTGCTAAAATGAAAACATTGGTATTCCTTGCGATTCTTAAATTTAATATTAAATTGTTGCTCTTGGATGAAACTTGGTATATTTTGCGATTCCTAAAATGAAAGCACTGGTATTCCTTGCGATCCCGGAAATGAATATTAAATTATTACTCTCACACGAATCAATCACTTAGTTAGTTGTACAAATTTATAATTGAAACTAAAATTCACGATGTACGTGAAGAGCTATCGCTGTCATCTTGTTTAAGTGAAATAAACCAGTCCGTACACTAATATATACAGTTAGTTATTTTACAAAGTGTTGTTATGTTCATCTTGATTCTTAATATTTTTCTTAATGAACACAAGACATCAACGATGTGGAATTTAATTCATCTTGATTTTTATTTAAAAAAAACATCGTTTTTTTTTTCATTTTTGAATTTATTTATCGATACATGTTTCTAAGGTAATACTAGAACACCATAACAACGATATATAATAATGATTAGTATTTTATACGAAAAAGGATTTGACTGGTTTGTTCAAAAAGTTGTTTATCACAGTTTATCTATAAACAGTCATATGTTATTAAAAATAATATATTTAGATGAAATTCCATAAACGTACCATTTATATGGTAAAACCACGTATGACAGACTTTCAAATGCTGATATCAGGAGGGAATGTAGAGCAAAAGACAAAATTATGAAAGAATCACAGATTGGACACGGTGAACGCATCGATGAAGAAAAAGTGAAAAAAAGTGTACGTCAACGATGCGAATGGAGTACAGAATAGAGGAAGACCTAGGAAAATGTGGCAGGACCAATTCAATTAAAAAGTCGGAAGAATCAACGTACGTGTATGACTCATTGTAATAACGTTGAGGAAGCTTAAAAGGTTTGTCAGAAAAGATTAGTGTGGCGGTTCATTCTCTCTGGCTACCCTTACGGAGAAATGAGGTAATTTTGTTTTATTTTTATAAATCATATAAATTAATTATGTTTCAAATGAGATAAATGGTAAAAATATTTCATTTACATACACATATACTTGTCAGCGTGCTTTTCAAAATGCGAAGATCAATATGGCCCAAGAAAAGATTTTTAATTTTGGTTTTATTGTTCGTACATAAGTGTAATTTTTTTTTTTTAATATGTTTATGAGAATATACGTTGAACATTTTTCGGCATTTACGTCAATAACTAAGAATATCGCATATTTATATACAGTTACAATCCATTACGCTTTTTTTGGTTATCATAATAATTTTTAATCTTAAAAAAGTACAATGCAAACTGGCTCGCATCTACCTAATTCAGTTTATTGTAACATGCAATGGCCAAAGGTCGGCACTTTGTATGGAATTCAAAAGAAATACGGATGTATCACAAATTATATATATGGATCGCTACAAAAGAAAACGTGAGAGATAACATTTGACGATAAAGGGGTAATGGACGGAGTGAAACTGTACATCACCGCACACTGCGTCACTCGCGGCGCGCAATCTGCGCGAGGACCGATACGGATACAAATGTTCAGAGGAAAGTTTATGATAATTACATTTTTTCGGACTTGTATGTTAACTCCTTTGCACACTTTTTATCACCAGCTTATCAATGGATGTTAACTCGCAGAAGAATAAATATTGTTTCTTGCACTCAAACGTTCAACGAATGGCTGTTAATTTTGGCGCGATCTTTATGTGTTGCGCGAAAAATGTTATAAATGAGATACTTTTTAGCAACTTCATCGCATTGCGGAAAAATAAAATATTTTTGCAATAATAAGATTCATTCAGATTCTTTCTCTTTGGACGCTAAAAATACGTGCTTATATTTAAATATAGTAAATAAAAAGGTGGATACGTGGAACATAAATTAAATACACAATTTGTGCACCATCTAAAAAGAATATTTTGCGTTAAATTATTTTTATTTTGTTATTTTATTTTATATTATTTGTTTTAGACTTATTTTGTGGATGTTGGACGATCAAAGTGTGCGCGGGAGATGCCTATTGGTGGCGAAATGAGAAGGATGGAGTGCCGCATCGGTTAAAGTGTGACAGTCCATTATTTATGCCCGCCCTTTCGGAGAGACGGCGTGATGGTTAGTCAGTTAGTTAGTTTTAATAAATAATCCAAACTCAGTAAAAACATATTTCATTAGTATACCGTATTAATGAAAGAGTTTGGGACCCCTTTAATAATAATAAAAAATAGAAATTGTTTTAATGGTTATTAAACACAACAATTTTTTTTCTATTATATACGTGTACGTAACATACATGGCAAAAAATTAAAAACGTACGCGTATAAAATATGTACTATACTGAATTAATTGGTCTAGGGCTAAAAGCGAAGCAAAAAATAAATAAATAAATAAATTATCGCAAATTAAAAAAAAACGAATAACCTGTGTATCTTCATGTGGCTGCTCAGGTAGCCCCGGTCGTTGAAGTACTTTCCGCAGACATTGCACGTGGCCGCGAACTCCTTGGTGCCCTTGTGCACTGACACGTGGTACTTGTAGTTGCGGAGCTGGGAGAAGCACTTGTCGCACTGCTCGCACTTGTACCTGGCGCGGGCAACGTGTGTGACGGCGTGTAAGGCCAGCGTGGCCCGCGAGGTGAACATCTTCAGGCACACCGTGCATTTTAGGGCGCATGCGTCATCAGCATCAGCCACGAGAGCTTCATCTTTAATCACCGTATTTTCTATCAATTTTTTTGTGTTCTGTTTTTCATATAATAATTCTTTATCTTTTAACTGTGTTTTCCAATGATGAACGCTTACTCCATTCAAAGCGTTTGTTAAAGCGGAAGTTTCTTCTATATTTTTTTTACTCGAACTTTGCGTTGTTGATGACGAATTCGAATCCGTTGTTCGGTGGTGCGTTTCTGATAGATGGTCCCACGTGGATTCGATATCGTAGCTTCCACTGTTTGTGTGTAATGTAGTAATGGCGTTAGGAGTAAAGTTATTATTGCTATCGTTGGATCTGTCTGCGGGGTACCTCACCGTGATTGGCTCGACAGTTCCTTCACTCGAACTAGCGCACTTGTTCATATCCGGAGAACAGCAAATATCAATCTGATTAACGGTCTTCTTGTTTATATTCTGAAAAACAAATGCTTCTTAGTTCACCGAATTAGTTTACAATAAGTATCTTGTTCGCAGCAAAATAATATAGATTTAATTATAAATCAAAGCATGGAACCTTATATCAATGGTTTGATTTATTCATCTATATTATAATCCATATTTATTTTATTTGATCATCAAACAGTCTATTATAAGCATTCGGTGCTATTATTTTATCATTTATTACTCTATGAAATAAAAATCTTTATTTTAATTGCAGGACTAAATTTATATATGTTTTAAAATGGCTATAGAAAAGTATTTAAAAACAGAAGAGCAACGGCGGTGGTCATTTTATTGTTGCCCTACTTTCGCATAGTAATCTATCATTTATTCAAAATACGTTACACTTGAATTATTTGTTATCTTCTATCTAATTTATTATATGAGAATATGCGTTATAATTGTGTTTGCATCTCTAAAGCGAATGATTGGTTGACGGGGGGCAGTTACCTTTCATTAATAATCATGACAACAACATTGTTATACCGTTCATTTGATCAACAGTTTGCATAATTAAATTTTGACGTCAACTAATTAAATTATATTGCGCGTAACCTAATGAATTGTCACTCATTATTCGTGTCGGCTATAGCGCTACTGTCAGAAAATTAATGCCTCGCGAAAGGATTCTTTATGGAGCCGAGTTGTTGCGAAGATGTGTCGTTCATTTAGCGAAGGTAACGATAGTATTTATTATCTTAAAGGGTCGTGTGGAATTACCTGTTTTTCTGATTCTCGAACAGGTGAATCTTTTCTTCTTTCTTCTCTGCGATAGTATACGGGACACCTGCCGCTCCATGGACTTGCCAGAACTTTATTATACGGAATCGTTTTTCTTTGCTTATAGATGTCACTTAGATCGTTTGAACTTGTAATTATGTTTGTATTCGATGACACATTTTTAGAATAATTTAAAGAACTATTTGATATTAAATTATGACGATTCGTTTCGATGTCTTCCATTGCACTAAAACCTAAGCGTAAAGACTTTTCATTTTGATAGTAACTTATATGATGTCTCAGTAAACTCTGACAAACCGCGGGTGGATTTCGAACATCGTTTATTACGCTTGTCCTAACCGGAACACTACTCACTTCTTCAAAAGCGCTCTGGGAAGTTCTAACCAAATTGACATTTCTAAATGTGGTGAGATCTAGTAACGGCGGTGACTCCTCGGACATTGGCAGTTCACTCCTGGAACCCGACGAGGGCCTTATACCATGTATCGGCATTAGCGATGGAATGGGGCGGACAAGTTTATCGTTCCTCGTGATTAATTCCAGCTTACTGTTGTGTTTCGATCCATCTCTGTCGAACTTGTTCCAAGGAATTCTGCCTGCATCTGTAGGATATTCATTTAATTTAAATGGTAAGTCCTTCCTCAATTCTTTACTATTCACTAAATTTAGTACACTAGAAGTCTTATTTCTCCCTTCACTAGAACTTGTTCCTTTACTTAAGTTGTTAGGAAAAATATTAGGATCCATTTGATATCCATATTGTTTCCGAAAATCATAGAATTCATTTTGGGAACGATTTGAGCTTTGCGCTGATGCTCTAATTATTTCGCATTCGCCTTCGTAAGAATCGTCTAATATCTCGCACGAGGAGGAATTACTGTAGTTGTCATCATTTTGGAACTCCGGTGACTCCGGCCCATTAACATTAGAAACTCTGTTTATACTTTTAGCAGGATGGTTGAAGCTCATAAAGTTGTTATCTCGCTTGTACATCGCCTCGTTAGAGCCGAGGCTTTTACCGAGCAGATCTATGTTTTCTTCTTTAGTTATGTTTATGTTATCGTATGTACCGTTTCTCCCGTATAAATTATTTTTTCTAACTAGAATATTTTTCAAAAAGCAATGTTTATATTTTTGAAAAGAGAGCTCCTCGCCTTCTTTTGCCTGTAAGAGTTTATTTCTAATTTGGGGTAATATGACAGCGGAACTTTTGGATATTTTATCACTTTTAATTAAGACTTCCACGTCCATGTTTTTTTCGCAACTTTCCGTTTTGATATCATAAAACTTACGACCACTTCCCGCCAGTGACAAGCACTTTTGCGGTCGCTCTTTCTCGTCCGTCGTATTATCTATTAAGCTCTCTTTCAAGGCGCCGTTATCACTGATTGGATCTGCCGTCACGAGGAAGTCCGCGGAAATCAGTTCACATTTTTTACATTCACTGTTCACCAAAAGATGCTGATATGAATCACGTATTCGGTCGAGGTGTCTTTTATCAATGTGCACTTGAAGTGCTGTCGTTAGAGCGATGAAGCCGTCCAGATCCTCCGGAGCGAGCACGACCTCGCCGCTGTACACGTACTGCAGTAGCGCCTCCACCGTCTCGGCCGGGAAGTCCGCCAGCACGATCGTCGTCGGCACATCGTCGTTCGGTCGAGAGAGGAGCAAACCCTGACAGGAAAACATAATCTCTTTGTAATTATTGAATACATAGTTTTAAACACTTCATTGAAGGTGAAGGCTAACGCCTAAAGTGTTAACACACTGTAAAATTCCATCGTGAAATTGGAATGAGAATTTTCAACACTGTATTTATCCACTATAGGGTAAGGTAAGGTAATTCGGCAGTATATGTTTTAACATGACTCGCACATCATTGTTTTGTACCAGCGGAGGCGCGTGTGATAACTGTGTTTTGAAGTTTATTCGTCTAATTCTAGATATTTTGTCATCTATTGGTGAGTTTCCGAAGCTTACATAGCGATAGGTTATTCAGTAGATTGTGTTTCAGAAAGTATTACCAAATTACCTATCCTGCCAAAATACCTTATCTTACCCTATTTATAAAATATTTTTAATATGGAAAATAACATAAAAAATCAGATTTCTTAATTCAATTATTTCTCCTTAAATCCCCATCCCCTTTTTAATCTCCTAAGCTCCCGTCTCCACTAATAGTAATTATTATTATTATTATTATTATTATTTTGTTGAATCGCTCTTTACATCATGACAGCATGACGTTACCTGAGCGTAAGAGGGTTCCAAATAACAAAATTTCACATTTTGCTTATTTTCGTAAAAAGGGTTCTTACTAACCTTATCTATATGTACAATAAAAAAAAACATGTAATAGTATCGTCATTTTGATGTTACGAAAATAATCAAGTTCCATCTGATCATTCAAAACACATGATTCACTGAAGAAGGATTCATTTAAACTTAGAACTTTATTATTCCAACTGTTGCCAGACAAAATTTACACGTTTCTCGGTAAAAAAATCTCTGGAAATTGAAATAAAACCCTTTTATTCCAAGATACACACCCGAAACCAACAAAATTTTGACTTCATTTTTCTCAGCTTTTTACTTTTGTCAGTTGGGACCTTCTTACTCTCAGGTGACGATGAGCCAAATCGATGTAAAGGGTATTATAGCTATCATAATATTCAACTAGGCATCAAAATTTAATTAGTATCCATGCAAACTATTTTACTGTAAATGTATTATATGTTTTTCCCTAATTTAATTTTGTATTGTTTTTTTAAATTATATGTGTGTTTCCCTACTCTAATTTGTACATTTAATGATAAGTCATAATATTTTTTCTATATTTGCTGTTACTTTGTATTTTGGATTCATATTTGAATAAATATAATTATACTTTGTATTAGTACCTATTGACGGTCTTCGTGGCAGAGTGGCAACAGCCATGGCTGACACATCAAATTGGGTTCAAATAACCTGTTGTATACAAAAATAGCAATGGGAAACTACCACATTAAAGGCCCAAGTTCCATCCCAGGAACCAGCAAAAATGTTACACTTTGTTGTAAACTAATCCCTTGAATAGAAACTAAAAATAACACCTAAGGATGGAGGAGTTCACCTCCGAAACATGCAGTGTATAATATTTTAATTTTGTAAAATATTGAACACATATCGTGGCTAATACAGTGTTCAAAATATTATTTCCAAAAATATTTTTAAACGTATTAAGTAAAGTGCAGTATCGCTTACCCGTATGAATGGACTGGCACAGGAAAGTACGACACGGTGCGCTCTGTACTCGCGTCCTGCCGCCTGGATAGTGACGTCACACCAACGTCTAGTGAGCGCCGCCTCCGCCAGCCAGCGCCCTAGGGAGCAGTCCCGAACCATGCTGCCCTCTGCGCGGTTCTGAGAAATAAAATATTATACAATCAAAAGTTTGAACAACTGCGATGATCAATAAATGTATTTAACGAAGACTTGTCCACAACACATTTGGTCTCTCATTTGGTAGGCAACTTCACCCAAACGACATCGCTTTCTCATTTTTTGTGCACAATTTACTTGGAAATAAAAAAAATATTCATGATTTTGAGAGGTCCTCCATGACGTCATAGCCAAGATTCAATCATTTTTCTACAATATGTGCCCATTTAAAACTAATCTGCATGGTACTATACAAATGATTGGGGTCATTGCGACAATACATCACTACAATAAAAATAAATGTTTTTTTCTTTCAAATAAATCCCACGTATCTATAAGAAACTGCTTAATGTTAACAGTTAGCTTAAAAATAACCATTATTTTTTACGTTACAATAAATTGGCGTGATGGAAATGTATTCCATAATGTAACAAATAAATTTAATAAGAAATAAATTGTCTCTTTTCTGGAATTTTCATAACCAACTAACTAAGTAACCTTCACGCCATTTCCCCGGAGGGGTAGGCAGAGAGGATGGATCGCCACAATGCTCTGTCCTGGCATACCTCTCGGGCTTCCTCTACATTAATACATCATACCATGCACGCACGTCAATTATTCCGACTTCGAATGTGACCGATTTTCAGTAATTACTTAACTTGGTCATGCCATGTTTTCCTCAGTCGTTCTCGGCTTCTTTATCCACTCACGCTGCTTGTGTACAACTTTTTAACCATTCTACTCTCATCCATTCGTTCCATATGTCCAAACCATCTCAGAGATCCTTTTTTTAATTTTATCCATGATGCAGTCATCTGCCTTACATTTCTTTCTTATTTTATCGTTCGGTATTCTATCATACAACGTTTTCCCGCACATTCTTCTTAGTGATCACATTTCTACGGCGTTAATTCTGCTTTCATCCTTCTTTTGCCAGCTCCAAGCTTCACTTCCATACATGAGAATTGGCGCTAGAACTCCATTGTGTACTGCCATCTTTGCTTCTGTGGATATATTTCTATTTGCAGTAACGACTGAATGGATGTTTCATTATGTTGCAAAACACCGAAGTTTGGTTATTAGTGATCACTATTTATTCTTACTTACGTCACGTGACTAGGCAAAAGACTTTTGTGGATTATAAATATTATAATTGAAAATATTCAAACGTACACTCATAAACGCACACAAGTCAATCAATTATTTCGTTTTTTCTCAAAGATGTAATAACTATCATCCAAGTCTTATTTTAGTGTGTAAAAAAGCATTCAATGTAACTTTAGTCATGGCAGTTTATCTCCTTAAATGTTGGGAGTGTATCCAAACAATAATCTAAATAGTTCGTAATTTGGACACGCAGCCGCCTCTAATAGTGATAGACGTGGACGAAAAAAAACCAACACGCGTACTCTCTATAGGTTTGGAGCCGGGGCCGATGCCATGTTCCGGCTTCCAATAACTACCGTGAACTTTTCTGACATTGTTACGGTCCCGGCCACAGGCAACGCAAAACTTCGTGAAAATATTAAAGTACCCACCGGAACGGCATAATAACGAAGCAACTAAATAAATTACGGAGATATTGTAAACTTTGTATAGGAATATTTTGGTGAATGTATACTTATACTTGTATACGAAATCCTGGATTTTCACCAAAGGGTGGTTAATTCAAATTTAATTGTATCTCAATAGAGACGAAGACGCAAACTGGAAACTGAATATGGATGATCAAGGTGTTTACAGGACTTATGACCTGTCATTGGTTGGGTTAAGCGCACGCTTTATGTAATTACAACATTCCCCATTCCACCTTTGTTATTATGATCATGCATGACAAATTTTGGAAGCTGTATATATACTTCAAATCCATATCTATCTTCACGTGTCAGTTTTAATTGGCCATCTATGTAGATTTGATTACACTTGTGAATCTTTTCAAGATTAACCTTTAATGTTTGATTACACTTGTGAATCTTTGCAAGATTAACCTATAGTGTTAATAAGGTAGTTTGCTAAATGCTGAAAATCATTCTCCATAGATGGCGTTAGTGGGTGGATTATATAGGTTAATCTTGAAAAGATTCACAAGTGTAATCAAATCTACATAGATGGCCAATTAAAACTGACACGTGAAGATATATATGGATTTGAAGTATATATACAGCTTCTAAAATTTGTCATGCATGATCATAATAACAAAGGTGGAATGGGGAATGTTGTAATTACATAAAGCGTGCGCTTAACCCAACCAATGACAGGTCATAAGTCCTGTGAACACCTTGATCATCCATCGGAAAAATAAGAACATTCATAGCTTATCTCCTTAATTAATTATAATTTAAGTCAAAAATTATAATAATTGGGATTTATTTGCTAAAAACATTTTAAAAAATACATCTGGCAACGCTCACGGGACGAGCATAGGTCCACTCTGGTTGCAAGCCCGAGAGCTACTGCCGCCGACTGCCGGGTAGTGAGAACATTGAGCTCCTCGCGCTTCCACAGTGAAGTATGCAAGAATGAGATGCGAATATAGTGTCGCGCACTCAGCGCTACGAATTTCGTTTCCGATTTCACAAAATAACTCGGATGTACCCGATAAATTTTGATTAACATTAATATTATTTTTTTAATCAATGCGTAAATATATTATGGAATATCTTAAATCATAACCTTGTATTTATTATATTTATAAAGATATTGGTGGTTATTAGAAGCAACGTGTAGAAGATACCCATCACAGGGAAGGGAGGGTTAAGTACCTACTTAAAGTTTGAATTGAATTATTTTACTGAAATCTCTTGATGGAAGTACACTTTAAATAATAATTAAATAAAACTATGTTTTTTAATAACAACTTCCACTTTTGTCCTTGTTTCGTCAGCAACCGGTTTCGCCAGGTTAGCTGGCATCAAGAGACCGATCTGTCGATGCCAGCTAGCCTTGCGAAACCGGTCGCTGTCGAAATTAAGTCAGAAGTGGAAGTAGTTATTAAAACGTCGTTTTATTTTATTATTGTTGAAAGTTTCCATAATTAGAATTTCACACTCTACACGCATATTTTCTTAACATTTTTTATTATTTTTACAGATATGCTTTGGTTGATACCAAATCTTTTTTCAATGTACAAATTTGAACATAAATAAAAATGAAAAACCCATTTTTTTTTATTTTAAATTATGTTTGTATACCCTTGCGAATCTTAAAATATGCGTATTTGTCACTTGGGACAATGTTTTTAGCCTTTATTTCGTGCAGATTGTAAAAAAACTGCAAATGTTTGTATTCATCGAGATTTAAATACAGTTCCCGCACTGCGACTGTAAATTTTGCACTTAATTGTCACCAATAATGTGGATCTGAAATTCAGTGATTAAAATTATACTATTTTTATCAATTTTAAAAAAAGAATTAACTCAACGGATTTTGTTTTATTCTGTTAGGAAATATATTTAAAAATAATAATAATAATACGCATTACATTAAATTAATTGTAATTTTAAACAACAGGGTCACAGTTTTTAAAAATAAAAAATATAAAGAAATTAGAATACATCAATCAATGTTTAATTTTATAATAATTTTGATAAAATACTGTGTTTTCGAAAACTTAATTGCATTTTATGAATGTGACATATTTCGCCTCGCTAGGGCTTTATCAAAACGTTTGATACCCTAGCAAGGCGAAACTTGTCACTCCCATATAATAATAAAACATCTAGAAATCATAGTTAGTTTAATTCGTATATTAATTCGTAGTTTAATTTGTTTAGCATAGTTGTTCAACAAATACAATAATAAGTTAAATATGCCAAATACCTAATTCATGGATTGAAATAAAAAATACTATGTGTTGAATTGTATAAAGATTTGTTTTATGTTAAATAAAAACAGTACCAAATGCCAAATTATTTTATTGATATCAAAAGAAAAATGTGTACAGTATAAAATATTTCGTTATCCAAATACACTATTTATAATCTGGCATCGAGAAAATTGTAGATAATAATGCCCTTAAGCCTAAGACTTTCAGAACAAAAACTTTACACGCAAAAAATGCAAAGATAGTTCGTGAAACTGTTCTCTTAGAAATTCCGGTCTACACGTATTCAAATTTAATAGAAAAATATTTCTCATTCTTTTACCGTTCATCAGTACGTGTCTAATTATGTGTCGAAATGAGATTTTGATTTAATCAGGGTTTTTTATTATATTTTTTGTGTAGGCATATATAATTACATGTGTTTATTCTTTTATTTATAAATATATTTCAATAGACTGTTTTAAGTAGACATGAAAACAAAACTAATCAAATTTAATACAACATTGCAATAAAACTAAAAGTATACAATTATATATTCAGCCCATGATTAAATCACGTTTTTTTTTCATTATGTTTACGAAGACCTCCCTTCCTTCACATGTTATAATTATTACCCTTTAATTGTGATTTTAAACTTTATTTTAAATGTTTTTATTATTTCGTAAATATTGATGTAAAACTACGTATGAAATAATTCACTGATGTTTATAATGCCTTAGCAAGGCGAAGCGTGTCACCCTTAAACAATATAATAAAACTTCTATAAAACAGTCGTTTTTGTTCATACTATGTATTATATAATATTTTGAGTAAATAGTGTATTTTTTGCCGAAACACTATAATACTTCAACATTATAAACTGTTAAATTATAAAACTTTATCAACCTATGTTGACAACATCAGGTGTTGACGAAATAGCTGTTTTATAATTTAACAGTTTAAATTTTAAGCATTTTATTATGTAAAATGGGCGTTCTATGGAAGTTTAATATATTTTACGGAAATAACACCTTTTATTTTGGGTCTAACATACTGCACATGTCTTATATATATTAAAACAAACTTTTTTTTTTAATTCGAAATAATATTATTATAGTATTTACCTGAATGATTTAAAATACTGATTTATGCTGTTAGATTATGCCGCGGTCCCGCCAAGACGATGTTCTAAGCCACAATTTCAAATAGAGATACCCCCAATGATTGAGAGATGGAAAAATTTAATCATAACACCATTCAAAGAGTATCACGATTGTAACTTCTTTACCAACATACCGAGAGATTTGGCAGGTAACGTCCATTAGTTGACGTGCGTAAATCTCCGCCTACCTCTGATAATACCGCATGTAGGTACAAACGCAGCTGACCTTGTATGAAAAGTTCAAAAGAAGTTTTCTGCCTATGATAAATCATTTTTTATCAAATGACCATTTTTATGTCAGATTTTACAATGCAACTTCAAGGACTTAGTGAACTCTTCCGGTTGTCTCGTTTAAATGATGAATGGTTAGTAACTTTCTATCGCGGACACATGGGAAAGAAAGTATTTTACATATGTAAGACCCACTTTTTTTTTAATTATTCAGCGTTTTCATATTTGCTCCTTGTACAAACGCGGATAATTAATTGTGCGGACACGCATACGTAGCGTAATCTTCTCGAAGTAAAATGACTACTATTACAGAAGTGATTAATTAACGTGGCAGAGACCGAATGAGACAGTTAACAAATGAAAAAATGATAGGTCTTCAACTTCTAACAAATAACAGTACATTTCCAAATTGTAATCTCTTATTTACGATGACCACCGTACAGTATAAGTTTATTTGACAGGCGGGTGTGGTGAAATACTTAATGGTTCTCATCGCACCATTAAATTTTCAATTGTGCACTTAATCGTATTTTAGTACCAAGCTGATCTCAACAATACGCCCGCTACAGATACCTCCCCGTCTACAAATATTGTATGACTGCGGCTTGAAAAGTGCTATCGTTTTCAATTACAAACACATTTGATAATTCAATGCAATCGTGCTTTGTGTCGACGGAGATTACAATTTCTGATAAGGTATTATTATATTAGTAATAGGCCTACATACTAATATAATGTACCTGTACTCGTATACCAACTGATCACAAAAGGAATTTTAATAAAATCTTTTGTTTTTTTAATAATAAATGTATCCGAATAGATTTTTAACTTTCATATTTTTGCCATGTGTTCAGTGCAAACAATTCTTCTTCTTCTTAGTATAGGCCTTGTGGCCTGTTTCTTAAGAGGAATTGGCCTCCTGCGAGGTCGACTCCCAGCTGTCGATCCATCTCTTTGGTGGTCTGCCAGTGGATTGTCTACCTTGGGGCTGACCGCGCAACACAATGAAGGGGAGTCTGAATGTATCCATTATCCTCACGTATGCATACCAGTACCTTCTTCTATGCCTTCCCCACCTAACGACATCCTCGACCTCGCACATCTCCCTTATCTGTGTATTCCTTATTCTCTCTTGTAGTGTCTTGCCAGATATATTTCTGAACGTCTTCATTTCTGTCACTCTGAGCACGTTTTTGTGATTGTGGTGTCCGCTCTGCACTCGATCCCATATGTCACGGTTGGTCGCATACAAGTCAGGGTTTTTCCAAATTGAATTCTTCAAGCATCCTGAAATGACCGCAGCCTTGTTTACTCATCCCATCACTTTACACGATAGATCCGTTTTTCCACACAAGTCCGCACCCAGATATCTAAATTTTTCCACCTGCTCCACTGAAACACCCCCCACAGACACCCTACATCCCACCTGAGCTTGAGAGAATACCATACTCTCGGTCTTTGCTGATATGATCAAAATACACACAAACAATTAATTTTATATTTAACAATTAATTTTTATGTATACAAATTAATTTGTATAATTACTGATATTATCACAATTAATTTTTATTAATATTTTTGTTCATAATAAATTATTTGGGTTGTGGTCTAGAGGACACAATGTTTGACTCGCGATCTAATAGACGTGGATTCAATGCTATAAACAACCGGGTCCCCTCTTCATAATACGGAACTATTATTTGTGCTCACATGGGGAATTGTTAAAAAAAAATCGCATACGTACCATCAAATCCTTTGATTTTTTTTGTTTTTTTAATTAAAAATAATAATTTTAAAAATGTATAAAAACTAAATAAAACAACGATATAAAAAAACACTATGAGTCAAACAATGACTATAAAATTATTTGTGAAACAATTACACTTTATTTAATGCAAAACTGAAATTAATCGTTTTTTATTTTATTTAAAAGGTTAACATTTCCATTATTTTTTTTCAATACGTCTTTTTATCGTTTTATTAATTCAGTTATATATGGCAATACCTCCGCCTAATTTCGGCCATATAAACAAAATCAGATTCACGATCTGACCCAATGAAGGGTCTAAAGATAACGTGAATAAATTCACCTACGATGGGCTACATAGCCAAATTAATTAGATGCAAAAGTTTGAGAGAATTATTCCGTTTTAATTTCGGAGAACTAACAGACAATCCGTCTCACGCACTCGCAACCCGTGCGAGATGCCAGCCTTCAATAACGGGACATTCGGATTTCAATCTTAACAATTAGATTTACTCTTCAAATGTTCATTGTGCGTTTTGTATCACGAACAAATTTCATGTAAATCTATCATTGTAATAGATAATGGATTCAAATTTACAAGTTTTTTTTTTACGGGTGCGTAGTAGCACATAGATTAGAAACGCTCCCGTGGTAATAAAATTCTAAAATACTGTGCTAGATTATACGTTTATGCGTTATATGTAATGTTATTGCTCTTTTAATCAATGTAATATTTTCGAAAATTATTCAAATCCTTACGATTAACGCTCACGTATTATTTGATTAAATCAAGAATTTTTTTATCGCAGATACGGCGGGACCCGGGATTGAGTCCTGTTTATTATTCGTTTATTATAAAATATACTTGCCGGAATCAGTGCTCTTAATCCAATAACGCCTCAGTAATTCGTTTCTTCCAATGTTTTTCTACTGTTTAGTATGGGTTTATTTACGTGCAAACTGTTGGGTACTGAACAAAAGGGACGAAAATGCGCAGCTGGTCATTGAAAGCAAGGTGTTTAGAAAAAAAATTGGGCCTCATTATGAAGGTGGAGTGTGGAGAGACAGGTGTAACTAGGAGCTGTAAGGTCTTTACAACCAGACAACCCAACAAAGTGATGATTATAAAAAATACACCGTCTTAGATGGTTGGAACTCCTCCAGCAAATGAAAAAAGACCGAATTGCATGGAAGATTCTCAATACACGACCAGATGGAAAGCGAAGTATGGGAAGAACAAAACTAAAGTGTTGAGGGAGACCTCATGGCAATTAATGTTCCAGGTTATTTGTTTCGCCTTGTTTCGAATGTTTTACATCTTCGTTATCGGGAGGACAGAATAAACATAAAATCGTTTATTATGTTGATGATGAAGGTGACCTTCGAAATATGTCGAGAAAAATAAAATCAAAAGTGAGAAAAACAGTGTAAATAATTCACAAAAGTTATATGCTTATTTAAGTATTTTACTCAAAAAACCACTGTCAAAAACGAGTTTACAATACGGTCGGCAACATACAATCATGCATAACAGCAACACATTTATTCAAATCAACGAATTTATTTATTTATGATATAATTTAACCGTTATTTAAATATAAGTATTGCAATTTAAGGGTGGTCATAAGAAAATAGGTGGAATGGAGAATGTTGTTAAACATAAAGCGATCGCTCAACCCAACCAATGACAGGTCATAAGTCCTGTAAGCGCCTCGGCCACCACATTCTGTTCCCAGAAAAACAATTTACATATTCGTCTCTATTGAGATACAATTAATCCTTATAAAAATAAAAATAATTTATCCGCAATGGGTGAAATCCAGTATTTGTCTACAAGAATTTTTACACATTCAAAATGTTGTTTAAAATACTAGTATTTATTTTCTCACAAACTTTGGTAAAAGAGAGTTGGTTAAGACGTTTCACATTGATTTCAATCATTTTGGTGGCCGATTATAAGTCTATTCAACGTTTTTTCAGGCTCTACTCCAGGCACTAATAAATAACGTTTAACATGCGCCGGCCGCGGCGGTCTTAGCCTACTGAATTACCCGCCTGCAGATGGGAGCTAGCTAGAAAAACGTGATTCTTTTAATCAAACACTGAATGAGCCTTCGCGATAATAGAAGACCACAAAAAATCATGCAGAAGAATGACAAGCAACAAAACTCCGGACAATAACTAACCGAATTCACGAGTGAAAAGATCTGGAACAGTTGGACTCTTTGACGAACAAAATAAAATATTTCAAAGGTTTTCGTGCATGTTAACTTGCATGCATTGATGGAAAATTCAATTTTCAAGTAAAAACTCTGATCTGTCGGCTTCAAAGACCTACTCCCAAAGCATTTATAATTTATATTGAAAAATCGTTATTTTAGTCATAATAATCAATTATTCAACATTTTGAATGTATGCAAATTCTTGTAGACGAATACTGGATTTTACCCATCGCCGATAAATTATTATTTTATAAGGATTAATTGTATCTCAATAGAGACGAAGATGTAAATTGTTTTTTTTTTTTACATCTTCGTCTCTATTGAGATACAATTAATCCTTATAAAATAATTAATTATTGATCAGTAAGACCACCCAAAAGATAGGGAGACAGTTGGACATCTATATTTCAATAACAGGTCACCGTCCTTAATGAAGCAGAAGAAGAGAAAAATAATTTATTGTATTATATTTTCTGGTTCAAAATCATGCCAGTGAGAACATAACTTAATGTGGCCTATAATATCACAACAGTATCAACCTTTTTCACAACAATCAAATATTTTATTTAAAAAATAATAGTAATATATATTTATTGAAGATTAAGGCGTTAACATTGTGAAATTCCATCGTTAATTTCTTACACTGTTAATATCCACTTTATTTATTATTATCTTTGTAAAAAAAATGACAACATGGAGGACACCCCCGAAACATATCAGAGTTTCTGTTTATAAAAATATTTAATGAATAAAGTGGATATAAACAGTGTTACTAATTATCCTTCCAAATTAATAATAATAGTAAAATCATTATTTTGGAATTCCACAGTGTTAACGCATGAAGTTTATCAAAAATGTATAATATAAAATATTGTCTAAGAAGCAAATCAGAAGCTATTCTAATATGAATAAGGATTGTTTTTTTTTTATATCAATTTTTATTATACTCTTATAAGAAGATTTTGACATAAAGAAAAAGATGGCATCGAATTACCGAAAACGATTGTTTATTTAAAATAATATTAGGTCCTTACATATGTAATTGGCGTTTTGCCGTACTGGCAACTTTGATCTCAAATATCTTCTCTTTGGTTAGGAATTCCAAATTCAAATTTATACTGCTATTTACTCAAGTATTTGTGTTTCGAAAATTATAATTCATTTGTGTTTTCCTCAATTGTTATTTTTTGCGTCACTCAGTTTACAAAATGGAATACTTGAAATATCGCGTTATTTACGAGTACGAGTTCCACCGTGGCATCAGTGCTGCAGAAACGGCTCAAAGGATTAATGATGTGTATGGCGACGGTGCCGCAAAAGAAAACACAGTGCGTTTTTGGTTCCAACGTTTTCGTTCTGGAGATTTCGACCTGCAGAACAAGCCCCGTGGACGGCCGGAGACCAAAGTTGATAATGAAGAATTGAAGGCTATTGTGGAAGCGGATCCATCGCAAACCACGTCCGAGTTAGCTGCAGGCTGCGGTGTTAATGATAAAACTGTTTTAATCCACTTGAAGCAAATTGGGAAGGTGAAAAAGCTTGAAAGGTGGGTACCTCACGAATTGAGTGAAGCAAATCAACAAACGCGCGTTGACTGTTGCGTTGCATTACTCAACCGGCAAAATAATGAAGGGATTTTGAATCGAATCATTACCTGTGATGAAAAGTGGATCCTATATGATAATCGGAAGCGCTCATCGCAATGGCTGAACCCTGCCGAACTAGCCAAACCATACCCTAAGCGAAAATTGACTCCAAAAAAGTTACTTGTGAGCGTTTGGTGGACTAGTGCTGGTGTCGTTCACTACAGCTTTCTTAAATCTGGCCAGACGATTACGGCAGATGTCTATTGTCAGCAACTGCAAACCATGATGGAAAAGCTAGCTGCTAAACAACCGAGGCTGGTTAATCGCTCTAGGCCACTGCTGCTCCATGATAACGCTAGACCACACACTGCACAACAGACGGTTACCAAATTAGAAGAGCTTCAATTGGAATGTCTAAGACATCCACCGTACTCTCCGGACCTTGCCCCAACAGATTACTATTTTTTTCGAAATTTGGATAACTTCTTGCAAGGGAAAAAATTCAACTCCGATGGGGCAGTCCAAACCGACTTCAAAGATTTTATTGATTCCCGTCCGAATGGTTTTTTTAGTAAAGGGATCGATGAACTACCTATGAGATGGCAAAAGTGCATAGATAGCAATGGTACATACTTTGATTAAATAAATATATTATATTTAAAAAAAATCCACTTTATGTTCCTACCATACAAAACGCCAATTTCATATGCAAGGACCTAATATGATAATTAAAACAAAATATGTAAAGATACCTAATTATAATCTGACAAAATATAGTACATGTATGCGTATTCATAAACTCAAAATTTTTCTTAAAAAAATATTTTTATAAATACCATATTAGAAATGATAAATTTAGAATGTGTATACGAGTATTACTGTTATATATGTTTTCGAATAATTATTTGAACACCAATATAGCGGTTTTACAAAGTATTTTTATGTTTAAATAGTTTCACATCTATGCGAAATCCAAACAAAATATTTAAATATGAATTTTTTAACACTATAATAAATATATTTTACACCTCCAAATATGATAATCCTGACCCAATTTAATTGTAAATATTGTGTGCGAAAATATTAATGTGTTGCTTTAATTTTATTTGCGAAATGCCTTAAAACACAACACTATTTTTAACATGCAAGTAAGTAATAGCAATAAAATGATTATACATGTTTAAATAAATTTATTAAAATCTTGAAATAGTTATTAAGTTTAAGATATCATAATCCAGTCTTACAATGGTTGAACCAACAATATATTTTTTCTGTACTATGTTTTGATATTATTCAAATTAATTATTAGTCCGTAGAACGTCATATTTAAAAAAAAAAAAAGATAAAATTATTTAAATATTTTAGAGATATTGTCATGTATTTAAAGCCAGGATTCAAATATTAACCGGTCGTGATGACAGTATTAAGCGCCTACGTTTAATTTTTCTTTAGAATTTTACCAACATTATTATTTTTATTTTTTTCGGGGAGACGGCGTGATGGTTAGTTAGTTAGTTAGTTTTTTTTTTTGTGAAAATAATTAATTTACGCGTTTTGGTAAAAAAAATCACTGATCATTTTTCCCACCGACCGGTTTCGACACACCTGTATATTCGTCACGGCACAGAAGTAAATACTTCATTATTCAGTGATCGTCATGTCAAAGATAAGGATTGTATTGAAACCGGTTGGCATATATTAAGGATGATAGGAAAAATTAAACGTAATGTGTGAAAAAAATATTTATATTCTATATATTTTAAGCATAAATTTATTCTTATACAGAAATCAAAATACGTATGTTCATTTTTAATCAGGTTGATCAGTCTATTTACTTAACTTCTCGAATAATACTTAAATTATAAGGCAGTGCATGTAGGTTAACTACTCTCATTCATTGTCAAATGTAGCCAAACAAAACGCCTGCACCGCCATGCAATTACAATAACTAACACGCATTGATAATACGTGGTGTATAATATAATTATACGAAATGTAGACACATCGTGTACGTGTGTGGTAAGCACCTAGCACCAGTACAGCCAGCCTACATAGTATTATAAATATTATCAGCACTCAAACTCTCCTTCCACTGGAACATATTAACTTGTCACATACATCTTAAAAACAATGCTGCCATGCGACCAGCGTGCAGCAGCGCGCACCTCGAGGCGTTGCACATTCGAGAAATAATTTATTTCTATAAACCACACTGGTTGAGTATTCGCTATTTTATTCAATGCAATTCCAGGCACCTTACTCCGCAGAAGAACAGTTTTAATACTCTGAAAAGTAAATGTATCCAACGCAAGTTGTCAATGCAGATACCTATATGCAAGAATATTTATTGTTAATTAATTCACAGGAGAAAAGAGCGTTGCAAATTGTATACACTCGAATAAAGCAGGGTATAATTTACTCCCACGTCAAGATATTTAAACTATTTTCTTTACAATACCTGTGTTAAAGTAATTCTTCAAAAATGTTTAACACTTTCATTGTGCAACATTTTTGTGATGCAAAAATGCTAAAATTCAATTGATTTATTTATGTTATTTATTGTTTCGGCATTCACTTTGTGGTAGGACATGATTAAATTGTAAATAAAACACTTGTTTATCACAACTCAAGTTTATATTTAAACCTGTAGATGGAAGCATCTGTAGCTTCCGAAACTAGTCGTGTAAAATATAATACTCAAGTGGTGAAAAACAAGTGTTTTATCTACAATTTATTCATTTATTTAATTGTAAAATATAACTTATAGAAATAAAAAATGTTCCCAATGAATAATGACTATTTATTTTTGTATATTATACACATTAGTGAGCATTTACAAAAATCACAAACACGCAGGGCGCGTATTGAACACTTAACGAGATTTCGGTGGTACGCGCCTAGCGCGTACTCAGCAATCAACGTGTTAAAATTGTACTTGACATCAATATTACTATTTTTTCCGAATACTCACATTTTTCATTCTCTAAAAAGTGTCCCGTTATTCAAATACTCACTTCAACTTTCTTATTATTAAAGTTTTATTAAATAATCTTGAGTAGTATTTTTGTTATGATAATAAGCTACAGCATTCAATAGTACGCAAGTGTATGGTGTGATATGGAACGTAGAATCACAATCCGTGTGAAAATGCATTAATAAATATTTTATTAACCTGTTACACCAAAATTAGAGGCAACAAAAAACACTTATTAATATTTGATTAAGGTTGACACGAATCGTCTTAAACAAATGTTACACAGTCGTGTTAGGTGGTGAACACGTTTTGCGATATATGAGGTTATTTCGAGTTCGTAAGAAGCGCTAGAAAATATTGAATACTAAACAGTTTTGGGAGTGTTTGTTCTAACTGTTAGGCTGTTGATTTTCACCTTCGCAGTGCTAACACAGTTCTGGCGGACAAATAAATGTACCGCCGTTACGGTAGGTCACCCGCTGTACGCCACGGACATATGACTCCGAGCACATTACAATAATTACATACTTTCTATGCGGGATGGCCAAAAGGTTGACCCCTGCCCGCCCTGTAATGGCGGACATCAATATTGTGTTTCCCATTGTGATTCCCTGCAGGTGTGATGCCTGCATTGATTTCATGCGTGTTTTCACAATCAAACTTCACAATATTTTGTTTAGACGAATATGGTACTTGATACTACAAGTTTCTTAAGCTTATGCATATTGTTAAGTACCACCAAACCATAATAACATCACTTGATTCATCTGTAGATAAAAATATAATGTTTCACGTTTACCTTAAGTGATGAACTAAAATAATCGTAAATCATCTACACGATACCTTTTTATTCCATAAATATTTCAACCCAAGTCATCTAACTATCGATTAAACGTTAACTTTACATTATTTCCTACTATCATGGCTAAGTAATATAACAGTATCGTAAATACGCTGTAACAACGAACCGCTCTTAACGCCTAAATCAAAATATTACTATGTCATGAATGTTATATTTGTTTCCTTCTCCTTTTACATTAAACAAATAACTAATATAAAATGATGTTTTTGTCATCATAGGAATTATCTCACTCATCTTCTACTCTCTTTCTTTGTATTATGTAAATAAGCTAGGCAATATTCTATACTTGCATAAATCTTTAAAACGGTATCGTAATAACGAATTGGAACCTCAATTACTTAATTTGACGAATTCGTACGAATTAATGAAATATTATAAATAATCTAATGCGGTAATTTTATAATATATACAAATTGATCGCATTATATTGCATTATATTCCGGAAAAAAAATTTAACAAAAAATAATTTTGCCAGTATGTAACCACGTTTCATTGAAAATTTATTCATTAATTGGGTAAATTCAAAACAGTAAAAAATTTGTTCCAATATGAAAATGAACACATGAAAAGTGATGAATCTCAAAGGAATTGAGTCTAATATGAGGCAGGAAAATAATGTTATGTAAATTATTCATTTTTGAACGCTTCATATAACGTCGCATAACTGTTAGTAATACCCTCGAGAAAAGACAGACGGAACTCCTCAATCACACTAAGAAATGCAAACAAATGTCAGCGACCTAAAAAATGGTATCATCATCAGTATTCAAGTGACGTCGAGAAACATTTGGGACTTTATTACTTGCTGGTAGGTGGGTCTGTTAGTTTGCGGAATTTTCAAACAATGTAAATATTTTTAATGTGTACATTTCTCAGCATATGCAGTCTAAACTGTAAATACACACTCACCTATCTGTATTGCAGTATAAAACTTACCTTAGAAACGAAAAAAAAATGTTCTCATCAATGAATTGTTGTGAATTAAACCCAAAACTATTTTTCTCTTCCAATAATAACATAAAGATCTTATTTTAATACATTTCTTGCGTTTGTTGATAAATTTATAGGATATTGAATTTGATGATTTTTATAGGGCTTACCGCTTCGTTAAAGTCTCCTAGTACTTGTCAATACTTACTATTAGAATTAAAAACCCACTCTTATTACATAATGAAAACAAGAAAGCTGTAATAATATAAAAGGGAAAAAGAAAATTATACACATGAAAATATTATATTCTAGTAACACTAGAGCTCCGAGGGGTAATTAAAAGATATTCTTATTATACAAAAAAGGTCTTAATGTTATGTTTGTAATAGAAATTTCTTAGTAGAAAATCTTGTGAATAATGAAAGTCTAGTCCGTATTAAAAAAAAAGTATTAAGTTTTATTTCATTTGTTCTTCTAGTTTCAAAAATATGTAAGAGGGATGTTCAAAGTGAAATAAAACTTAATATTTATTTTAAAGTGTTTTATTTAATGTACGAGTACTTACAAGCTAAGCTCTCCGAAGGGGTAGGCAGAAAGAATGGACTGCCACACTTTTCTTTCCTGACATATTTTTCTCGCTTCCTCAACATTCATACGTCGTGTCATGCATGCGCGTCAATTTCTCTGATTCCTCACGTGGCCGACATTCAATATTTGATTTATTTGATCGTGACACGTTTTTCTCGGTCTTCCTCTATTTCAAGTTCCATTTACATCGTTAACATTTTTATTTCCATTTCAACGTTAACAAACTTTTTTGACCATTCTTTCTTCATTCATTCTTTCCATGTGTCCAAACCATCTTAATGATCCTTTCATTATTTTGATCATAATACCATCATTCGCACCGCATTCATATATTTTCATTCGACACTCTATCATACACAGAGTATTCACACATTCGTCTAAGAGATCTCATTCCAACTACATTTATTGTACTTTCTTTTGCCAATTCCATGCTTTGCTTCCATATATAATTAATGTACTTACCTATCTTAAAATTCATCAAAGAAAGCAATGACAAGTTTGATTGTAATCAATACTTTGATGTCTTTGATTAAATATTTACGTAATACTCATACGTTGTGATTTAAATTTTTCTACAACGTCAACCACTACTCAAAATATTATTAGTATCTAGCTGGTTCATCTTAATATAGATGTTACGTGTATACATATATTTGCGTTATGTACGATGTATAATAGATACATTATATATGTAACGTTCATTCGTACATATGTGCCCGTACGCACCGATGCAAATTTGGTCTCTGACACCTGTCACCGTGAACAAAAAATGAGCGAAATGGTATTTGATGGATTGATTAGTGTCTCTGAAGTTTTACACGGTCTCAGTAATTATCTTTTACAAGACGCTTAATATTTGTGTAGCACTCGAACGGTCTCTGTACTGTTAAGTTTTAAAAGAAAAATGTATTACGCCTGTTTCGTAGACTACTCATTTCTTTATGCGCATGTGTGGGTAAGAGAGGTATCTTTGTGAGTTCCTAGCTATTTATCATATTTTCAACACGTTACCTAAAAAACTGGCATCTGACACTTATTGTAGCAAGATAAAACGACATAACTTCACTTCGGAATGCTGTACTGAGTAGGCCTAGTGAAAAATATGTTTTTAAAGTAATTCTGATTTTTTTAAATGGATTTTCACTGAAAATAATTCTGTAAAAAAGACATCTCCTGGTAAACACGGATCTGTGATTTTAATACAGTAATATTTTATCAAATTGTCTATCGTACCTATCGTCTAATTGTCTATCTTATATCTGTTGAAAGAAGGGTTGGTGCGGGTAACACAGTGAATGGAGCTTTAAAAATAGTTATTGGAAACAGGAAATTATCGAGGAAAGCGAAAATGGCCGTTCACAATGGAGTTCTGGTCCCAACCCTTGTGTATGGAAGCGAAGCATAGAAAGATGAGAGCAGAATAAATGCGGTAGAAATGAGGTCCCTAAAACGTATGTGTGGTAGAACGATGTACGACAGAATCTCAAATGTTGATATATGAAAAGGAATGTAGAGCGAAATAAGGTATTATGAACAAAATTATGAAAGGATCGATGCCTTGGTTCGAACATATGGAGCGCATGGGTGAAGAAAGAATGGTTAAAAAAAGTAAACGTTGACGATGTAAATGGAGTACGGTGTCGAGGTAGACCGAGGAAAACATGGCATGACCAAACTAATCAAATTTTAAAGGTTGGTCATGTCAGAAGCCGGAAGAATAGATGTGCGTGTATGACTCGCTGTGTGAATGTGGAGGAAGCTAGTGAGGTATTTCAGGATAGAGTGGTGTGGCGGTCCATTCTATCTGCCCACCCCTGCGGGAAAACGGCGTGATGGTTTGTTGTTGTTGTAGTCTATCTTATTATCCCTTCATAAGTTCAATAAATTTTCTAATCTGATTTCTTTAAACACTTGATCATATTTTATAGATTTTTATTTCTTTATGATAAATTTATCTACAACAACAACAACAAACCATCACGTCGTTTCCCCCTAGGGGTAGGCAGAGAGAATGGACCACCTCACTACTCTATCCTGGCACACCTCTCTAGCTTCCTCCACATTCATACAGCGAGTCATACACGCACCTCGATTCTTCCGACCTCTAACATGACCAATCTTTAAAATTTGATTAATTTGGTCATGCCATGTTTTTCTCGGTTTGCCTCGACTCCGTACTCCATTTACGTCATTAACGTATACTTTCTTAACCATTCTTTCTCCATCCATGCGCTCCATATGTCCGAACCAACGCAGCGATCCTTTCATAATTTTGTTCATAATACCTTCTTCCGCTCTACATTCATTTCTTATATCAGCATTTGAGATTCTGTCATATATCGTTCTAATACACATACGTCTTAGGGACCTTATCTCTACCTCATTTATTCTGGTCTCATCCTTCTTCTGCCAGTTCCATGCTTCGCTTCCATACATTAGGGTTGGGACCATCTATTTTATGTAAAATAGTTAAAATTTACGACCAATGCTTTTTTTAAACCAACAATGATGTACGAGTGAACAAAAGAAAATTGTTTAAATTGGAATGCTTATTATTTTCTACACGCAATGGCCATTGGTATGTCTAGCAAACAAAAGTAACTGTTGATATTTGGCAAACGCTAAAAAATGCGTCGGGGAAAAATAGACTAAGCGAGCGGCTTCGTAGTCGGATCGGTAGGTACTCAATATAATGTCTAGGTAAGTCTGCCCAGCCAAGCAGTAATGTTCAAATTGAATGTGGAACTTAAAACACCAACTAGGTCAATTGATGCCAATAATAGGCGGGAAAATGGAGAAAAAAACTTTCTTCATTCTTATTTCGAATATCAGAAGTGGTTTGGAATATCATTGGTCAATTTGATCTCTAGACTTTGGATGCAGGTACCCACTTAGGAATATAGGAACTCTCAAGATTTGATTACTGTTTTACCGTTAAGGTATCTAAATTCTCGAGTACCTAGTGTCAAAACTGGGCGTGAATAATTTTTTTTTCCCTCACGTTTTAATTGCATCAAAAAAGCATAAGTGCCTTAACGCAAGTTATATACCGTTCACATAATTACTCTGCACTTAAACATTTGACAAGTATGTCAACAATATGGAGATTTTTTCGTTTACGCACTCTCTAATGTTTGGTATATATTTTAAATCCGCAGAATTCCTTCCCACCATTTTACCTAATTAGACAAAATACACATAACAAAATGACTGTACTGGTGTAAATTGTTTATAAACATTTTATTTGTAAATTTATAGATATGAAGTAATAAAACACTTTGTATCTAATAACGTTATGGTTATAAGCTTAGATCGAAGCGAAACTAGTTAGCATCAATTATTATATAATAACCATCCGTGGTTAAATACAAAGTGTTTTATTATCTTATATCTATAAATTTAAAATGTCTTACCACAAAATGAGTGCTTCATATGAAAATATAATTTATTTGTAATTCTAAGGCATAGATGATAACGCTTTTCGAAAGCTAAACATGCCATTTCCATAAAATATAATTAAAAATAGCGCCGAAATATCCATTAATTGTAAATATTGCATATGGTATTAATGTTGTTAGTTGAACAAATTAAAAAAAAATAATATATGAAATTTTTTCCTACCACATTCTCAGTTCGATTCCACTTATTTAGTTTCCACCGGTTTAGTTCTGAAAGCGGTCGAAACTAAATAGCAAGTATAAGTAAACCTTCATGGCAGAGTGGTAAGAGCTCTGTCTTCCATACCGGAGGTCCCGGGTTCGATTCCCGTCGATGGCATAGTGATTGTCACACTGTCATTGGTCTGGTGTAGAATTCACGTGACAATAATATGGCGATAGTTTAGCTACTTATCACATGTCATGAGAATCAATTTAAAAGCTAAAAAATAAGTTGTATACAGTAATTAGGTTCAAACGACCTGTTGTATACAAGAAAAAAAATACAACTAAATTCATGTTATAAAGAATTTTTATTTATGGTTTATAGTACGTTTATTTTTGAAAATATAAATAACATGCAGAAGTGAAAAGAAACCCATTTTAATTAAATGGATAACCCGTAAACAAAAATAATTAAAATAAAAAAAACAGAAAACATTTTGTGTTACTTAATCTTTAAAGGGCCATCCATCAATTTTGATTCAGGCAGATCTCTTATTCGACTCTCTCTTCCTACTCTAATAAGAAAAAACGGGTATTGTTTACAGTATAAGTAATAAATAATAGCAACGAGACTGCTATGCATGTACCATTTTCAACTTTTTCTAGGCTTACCAAATTGGAAATCACTTGCCCTAAATCATGAACGCTTTCCGTGAGACTAAAAACATACTCACATCAAGGTAAAAATGCTTGTTGAATTCCAAGCGGTGGCCGCGCGTAAAATAACGTTACTTGAAAAAGGTACACCACAATTAATAAGAAATTATTGTGTACCTCGACGACAATAGCGGTGACATTAGTCAACGAGTCACGTCGTCCGGGAACTATCTTGTTACTTGTTATTCGCTACTGGGTCACTTCGCGATATCCTTCGAATACTAAGCTCGCCTGAGTGCCATTGTATTTTGCGGTACGAATTATTTTAAAGGAACACGTTTTTATCATTTGTTTTTTGTAAACTGTTGTTATTTCTATAGAAGTTTTACAGTAGTTTAAAAAAATACAAAACATATTAACAACTCCATAGAAATAAATTCTTTAGATTACGTGATTTAATAACTGATAAACTTGAGACGTTAACTTGTTTATTATTCTCGAGAGGTTTTAAATGTATTATATATGTACCATATGTCTTAGAGATTTTAATACCTATAAAAACTAAAGCTTATGCTTTTGAAATACGTAAAGAAAAATAAGCTCATAATTTAAAAAATAAACTATGTTTTAAACTATAAAAATATATGTGTTCATAAATGCAAGTTATTTAAATGTTATGATACTTTTACTTTAATTAACGTACTCATTTTAAAATATGTCATATAATTCAAAACCTATTAGTATGACACGATTAAAATATATGAACTATTAATACGATATAAGAATTAATATAACATTATTGAGAATAAATTTACAATTAACAAGTATTTATTGTAATTTTGCGTTGCTTGAACAATGATGTTAAATTATGTATTAAATAAATAATTATTGTATTTATAAAACTAAATACATAAGTTGTAATAAACACGAGAGTGACAAGTTCCACCAAACATTGGCACTCTTATTAAATTTCAGTCTCATTAAATTTCATAAACTTCCATAAAACGAACACTTGCTTAAAATTTTAATATCTATTTTTTAACACATGAACTAAATATAAATCGATTTGTTTTACTTATTAACCTTAGAAACTTCTACATCGACTTCAAAGCGTCTTATTCATCCATCTGGAAACCTGACAAGACATGGTGAAGTATGAACTGAATACGCTTGAACTTGATGAGAATGTTTGACGGGCAGATATCGCAACACGCTGCATCTATTCGTGTAAGTGCGTTCATTAAATTTGACATCAAGTTGCCCTTCATATTACGATCAGATAAAAGCCGACGAAAGAAAATGGTCGCATATAATAATCATTTCCGATGTGAGATGCGAAAACAAATTATGATTTTATCAATTTTTAAACAAGACTTATAACTACTTCCTCCTCCTCGTCTCTTCCCGTTACTCGGGTTCGGTTTTTTTTAATTATTTGACACCAAGTATTTTCCTGCTATGCTTCGCCCTGTATGGCATTCTAGTATCATTTCGAGAAAGCTCAAGCTCCAAATATTCAGCAGTAGCGTTAAAAGCGTACTGCTGTACGGATGTGAGACTTGGAAATCTACCGCGGACGTTATTGGAAAACTCCAGGTGTTTATAAATAGGTGCCTTCGCTCAATATTCAAGATCTCTTGACCCCAAACAGTATCAAACAGAGGCAGACCTAGAACCACCTGGAGAAGAGCCCTGAAGGAAGAAGTTAAGGCAGCAGGCCTCACTTGGGATGATGTTAGGCATCAGGCATGCAATAGAGTCGGGTGGAGAAGGTTCCTTGAGGCCCTATGCACCACTGAGTTGTGACAGGACAAAAAGAAGAAAGAAGAATAAGATATTCCTAGTAAAAATATTCTTCCATATGGCCTAATTTCCTTCTGAACATTCGTCAGGTAGGTGACATATCTTCCTAACACTCTCTTTTTTACTAGCAAAAGAAATGGACTTCTTCACGACTTGGTCATGGGTCTTCTTGTTACTTGGTAAAGTATTAATAATATTTTTTTATCATCAGCTATACTTGTGATGACGTTATTATAAAAGGGCCACCAGTCCAAAAATGAATTATTTTAGTATTTTTTCAATTAAAAACTAGAATCGATAAATAAGATTATGAATGCTATTATGTTAACCAGTTTCAACTAGTAAGACAAGTTACCAATGGAATGTTGTAATTTAAGAATGCCCTAAATTATTTTCAACAGTTTCAATAATTAATCATGAATTCAATATAAACCCAATAACTAAAAAATATTCAATATTTTGTATATTGAGATTATACTTGAAAATAAGTTTAAAATAAAATTGTGAAACACTGTATTTATTCATATAAATAAATAAATATTATTAAATAACACCAACTATGCCAGTATATGTTACTTTGACTATTCATATTATTGTATATTTATCAAATTTATTATACATATTCCAATGCTATTAGTTATTACAATTGAATTTGATATTAATTAATAAAATTTTATAAGCATCTTAGATGGTAAAGATGTTCATGAGTAATAAGCACGCTTAATGTAAGCTTAAAATTATAATATTTACTATCGGTAAGTTACGGAAGTGAGTCAAGCCCATACACAATAATCTGATATCTTTGACACGTTTTTAAGCTTTATTCTATTAAGTAGATATTTATTTCAGTTTTAATATATACTGAATTCTGACAAATGAGGAATTTTTAAAATTTTCAACGTATTCTAACTATAATTTTTTTTTCGAAAAATTAGTCAGAGTAGATGGACCACCACACTCATGTATCCAGATATATTTCTTTAACCTTTCTGATTCCTGATTATTTACTTATTCCCATAATAACATATTCGATTTCAACATCATTTTTTCGTTTGTTCATTAAATATGCCCAAAATATCCTCGTGATCCATTATTTTGTCCATAACACTATCCGTCAAACCTACACTTTCTTCTTGAATCATTCATAGTTGTATAATATTATGCCTTCATAAGAGATATATCATTTTATATTTTCTTCTTTAATTAAATTGTCCCATACTTAAGGGGTGCCATAATATAATAGTACCCCTGTATACTCTATGACTAATGTAAATGTTTTTTTTTTTCAAAATTGTATACAATCTTTTCAAACTTTCATAAATTTGATACCAAAACATGCGTATTTTTTAAATTGGACCCTTAATTTTTTTTACAACAATGTATATAATTTTTATTATAATATTTAGCTTTTTTATATATTGATTCTCTTGACAAGTTAATGTTCTCGTGTACATATTTAAAACGAAATATTTTTTGTAATGTGTCTTGTTATGTGTGACAGATGTTGAATAATTAAGCAATATGTTTGTCGAGTAGGGCAGTTAATATGGAGCCCGTAAGCGCAGTAATAAATTTATTGTGTAAATTGTAGATATAATTGAATAACAATAAATAATGCATAGCTTGCAGCTAGGTCTGAAATCTTAGGGCAGCCAGACTACTTTTACTTTGTCACACGGACGGCTAATGTGACATGGGTGCAGTATATGTACGTGTGGCGGGTCTGCCTCGCCGCGTGTATGGTGATCGGTGATCAACTGTGCATTATATTTTTTGCCCTATATTGCGAAACGACAATGATAATTACGTTGGTACACAGCTAGAAATATTAAATGTCTTGCAAATATCGACTTAATTATTTTCCATGTAACATGCATATGAAAACTGTAATATTTTCTAAAAATCTTTAGACAAACTATCGGTTGGCTCATAGATATTGCCTAAAGGAAATTATCTGTCCAATTACATATATCTTTATTTATTTTATAATTATTTATCTCTTCGTGGCAGAGTAACAAGTGCTATGATTGCCACACCGAAAGTCCCGGTTCGATTCCAGGCAATGGCGATCATCTCACACTGTCTTAAGTCTGGTGTAGAATTCTCATGTCAATAAAATAGACGATAGATTAACTACCTATCACATATCATGAGCATCAATATAATAGCTTAAAAAACATATTGTACGCAGTAATTGGGTTCTCATGACCTTTTGTATACAAGAAAATGTTTAAAAGGTTGAAGATCCCTGTTACAGAGGAACACTCGAATGTTTTCAATTAATGTATCATAAAAACTTCTCAAAAATGTCAGTGTATTTTACCTAATTCCCAACACCTCCATCAATGAATGTTTATTTAGCGATCTTTTGAATTCGATGGATTTTTTCTTGTATCTATGATTCCATCCAATGACTTGTCCGCATTCTATAGAAAGAGCAATCAGAAGGATAAAAGAACGGAGTGTGCAACGTGTGAAGACCTCCCAGAATATCTCAGCATCGTTCGTCTATTACTAAACCGATGTAACGCATCTGAAGTTAATTACTTTACACCCATGCTAATTATTTAAGTACATATCTGTCAAACTGTCGGCGTGCATCTTTGTTTTTGTCGGATCATTTAACAATATAATTGTTTCCAATATGCAAAGTGAAACATATTATATTTCAGCGAAATGATATTCTTTCTGATTAACTAAATATATCTCGCTTCGTTATGAGGTAAGCATTCGTTCCGCTGTTAATTCTTAATTCATATGTCAATCAAAACACATTATTGTGATTGTACGTTAACACTATCTGCCCACAAAATCCATTCAGGTATGTTTCAACTCCAGTCAGTGCACACATAGTGATGGGAAAAAAATCTGACGTGTAATTAATGTTCGAAGGATGTACATTAGTGATCGTAGAGTTTATATGCGGCTTAAACCTATTTAGTCATAACTTACTACTGGTGTACATACACATTATAAATAGCTATAACAAATCATTGCGTTTTTAACATTAAATAATGAATTTTATTGTCATATTCATAATAGTGAAATAATTAAATAAACATTAACCTATTTCATAGCTACTTACTTCGATAGAGTTTTAAAATAAAAGAAAACAGACCTACATACTCGTATTTAAAAAAGAACTTACTAACTAATGTTTTTTATGTATATACTTTGTATACAACACTCCCATTTATTAAAACAATAATAATTAATTATCAAACATGTTTCGGACAAACCAGCCCTTCATCATTGATAAAATATTATGAAATTGTTTACAAATACCTATGGTCAGTTTTGATTATAACATCTGTCAAAACTGAGCATATTTGTATACAATTTTATTATATTTTAATTTTTTATATAATATCACTGATGAAGGGCTGATTAGTTGGACACATTACAATTATGGCGAACATAGAAGAAATCACAAACTAACCATTGCGCCATCTCTCCAAAGGGGTAGGCGGAAAGAATAAACCACCACAATGTTCATTCCTAACATACTTTCTCTCGCTTCATCAACATATTTTAAGTATACAATAACTATTGTCTACGTACAAGCATACAATAATTAGCTATATGCCGTTACCCTTATGCTCAACAAGAAACAATATAATAGAGTTGAATAGCTGTTAATTAGATTTTCGACAACTTTCAATAAAACATTCGACTTTTGTTCCCTATTATGGTACAGTCCCTTATACGTGATATGGCTGACACCTGATATAACGTTACAGGTCGGTTCTAACGAGCTAAATAACACGACTTCAAATGCAATGACGTACCCGTATGCATACGAGCATTAAGCTCTCACAGACTGTTAAATTGCAGCCAATGTAGCCCCAAGACATTATCATATTGTTTAATTGTACCAAACAACTGACAAAGTATTAGAACAAGTAGAGAATGGATATATAGTATGTGATTATTTTGAATGTAATAGGAGCTCTTAATTCTTTGAGTTATATTATATTAATCGATACAAGTTACATAGTATATTTATTAAATACATGAAATCATGGTTGTTACCAGGATTGCATAGAACACACTCTTCTATTTGATATTCCTAGCTATACTTATCACAGAAAATTCAGTTTATAACATATTTGGTAAAAAAAGCTTTTTTTATACTAATTTAATAAAACAAAATAAAAATAAAAATTGTTTATATTACAGTTCGTCCAGATGAAGAGCGCCCTTGAAGAGAATCTCTCGCAAAAATAGCGCTATAAACATCATCATCATTATCAGCTCACTCGAAAAATTTAATTTGTTAATTATTATTATTTACTATGAATTTATACTAAGGATTTTATGTAAGCGAAATTAATATTTTGATTAAATTTATCAAACAAAATAAAATTCTTTAAGAAAAATCACAATATATTTATAAAATAGTTACAATTTGTAACTAACTTTATCCACGGATTGTATTCTATGGACCACTACTTGAATATCATTCATACATTTAACCTGACTTACTGACTGAATAAAATGAGATCCATATTTCGTAAAAGGGAAAATATGCGCTAAATTCTAAGACAACGAACTTTTGGTAAAATAAAAGTTACATCATTTCAAAACTCATTACTCATAACACTATATAAATACGAAATGATTAAATAAGTTTTAAATATAATATTTTAGTTACTTACGCACACAAACAAATACATGGTAATTAGGCATGGTCGATAATCAAATTGAATAATTTTTTAATTCACTCTCCACTATGACTGAAACGGTAATTTTGCGTAGTTAACTTATATGAATACATATAAATTTACTAATATTCGTGCAAACTATTTCATACCATAACCTAAAGTCTCCCAGAAAAAGCCTTATGACTGTAATATTATATGTAGATTGAAAACCCATTTTGTTCCAGAGAAATAGCTGATTAAAAAAGCTAACATATTATTGATAATTGCTGATCGATACTTCTTTTACAGATATGTGTATTATTTATACGCGTTAAAATGTATTATACAACTACATAAAATAGTGAATAATAAAAAATAATAATATGTAATGATGAATTAAAACCCATTGTACTCGTATAATACAACCGTTCTCAAACTTTTTTGGCGACGGAACCCTTTTGAAACAATTTATTGAAAGTTAAGGCGTCAACACTGTGAAATTCCATTGTAAATTGTAATTTAAAATACAGTGTTATATTTTACAAAACAGTTTTTTTTAAATAGCTTTGTAAAATAATAATTAAAATATATATATACACGACAATGTTTCGGCGGTGACCGAAACATTCTCGTGTATAAATATTTGTATTATTATTTTATTCAGATATTAAAGATACTGATTAACCAGGAAACAGTAGTGAGATTCTGTAAGTCTCACCGCTTACGGTGGGCTGGCCATGTAGAAAGAATGCCAGAGGGTAGAACACAAAAACATATATCCAGATGGGTGCCCCGCGAAAAGAGACCAAGAGTCAGATCTAGGAAAATATGAAAGATGAAAATGGGAGAAAATGAAAGGACCTGGGGAATGAAGAGAGATGGCCAAGGACCGAAGTCAGTGGAGGACCGTTGTCGAGGAGGCCTAGTCCTACACCGGGATGTAGCACCGAGAAGTAGTCTTCTTCTTCTTCTTCTTCTTTTTGTCCTGTCACACCTCCGTGGTGCATAGGGCCTCAAGGAATCTTCTCCACCCGACTCTATCGCATGCCTGATGCTTAACATCGTCCCAAGTGAGACCTGCTGCCTTAACCTCGTCCTGCAGGGTTCTTCTCCAGGTGGCTCTAGGTCTGCCTCGCTTTCTCTTTCCCCCATAGGGGACCAGTCTAGTGCGCCCTGAGCGATGCAGGCTGGGTTCCGTCTCAGAGTGTGACCGATCCACTGCCACTTGCGCCTAGCGACTTGTTCTCTAATTGGCTTTTCGCCTGCCATGGTCCAGAGAACGGCATTTGACACTGTTTGGGGCCAATAGATTTTGAATATTGAGCGAAGGCACCTATTTATAAACACCTGGAGTTTACCAATAACGTCTGCGGTAGACTTCCAAGTCTCACATCCGTACAGCAGTACGCTTTTAACGTTACTTCTGAATACTTGGAGCTTGAGCTTTCTCGAAATGATACCGGAGCGCCATACAGGGCGAAGCATAGCGAAAGCTCCCCTTGCCTTGCTAAGTCTGCTGGCTACATCCTCCTCCGTACCTCCCGAGCCTGCTATCATACTACCGAGGTAGCAGAAGCTGGTCGTGGTCACAAGGGGGACACCGTGGAGCAAGATTGGGGTGGAGTCATTTGTGGACCGAGAAGTAGTAGTAGTAGTATTTAATAAACTAAAGTAGAAAATATAGTGATTTTTTAGTTTCAAAAGGAATTTGAAACACTTAATATTTTACGGAGCCCTTAAACAAGCAAAACCTGTTTTCATGTTCACTTTTTAATTACAAACTTTTAATGAAAATTATACAAAATAGGTGCATTATATTATAAATTATTCTCATTATCTCATTATGAAGTGTGCTCCGCAGAGACTCAGGGCTCCGCGGAGTACACGTCGAGAACCGCTGGTACGTATATTAGATACTTAGTAAAAAAAACATGTACGAATTCTTCCTCCTCAAACATCAAAGAGTAATCATTTATGGAGATGATATCCTAATGTTAGGTGTCCGGCGTAATTGTTGGCGTGATCTCATCGTCTGAGATGTGTGTCAAAAATTTAGATATGGAAAATATTAGAAACATGGGCCGTGTCGGAGAAAACATAAATTAAAGCTTTACGTGGTTCGGTATTTCAATAATAGCTATAAGGTTAATTTAAAAGTCAGAATAACTGAATTATTACGATTATTTTACATATTCAACATTCGGTATTAATTAGTCTTTTTCCCGTTGTTTCTTAGCTAAAATTATTTCATAGGAACTAAATAAATACATGTTTTATCTAGTAAATCCGTTCTCCATTCTGTAACAGAGATAGGCTATATAAATATATCTTTAATCTTAATTATAGATTTTCCAAGCCATCGAAACGACCTGCTTTGAGAACTATAACCATTAATTGAATAATTTATTATATTTTTTCTTGAACAATGATGTAAAACTTGAAATTAAATAATAAACATTTATAAAACGGTCAATTTTATAAAAAATTTAATGTAAATTGCATATTTTGCCTACGCTGGTATAATCAATTGCTTAAAATAATAAAACATTTTAAAATGCCTTACAATGCACGACATAGAAAATTTACTTCGGGATGGGATTTTGTAGGATTGTAGTACCCCTTAAGAGTCGTCGATAGTTAAAGTAAAAAAATCCAATAGCCAGCCATCTTCTAGAATATCATGACAGAAAGTGATGATGTGCACGTAACACGCATTTTATGTGAAAGTGACGTGGACCTCGACGCACGTGATGTGCACGTGACCCACACGTAACATGCGAGGGATGTGCGCGATTTGCGCACGTGATACGAAGTACACATGAAGTACACGTGAAGCACACGTGAAGCAAACGTAATATGTACGTAAAGCTCAATATCGAAATATTAATATATTAATGGTATATTTGAAAAGTGAATATATATAATAGAATAATCTAAAATAATATCATAGATGGAAATAATCACGATCGAGGAAATAATGTAGCGAATGATGTGCACGTGATGTTCACGTGATGTGCACGTGATCTGCACAAGAAGCTCTGTGATGTGCATATGATGATTAGGTGATGTGCACGAAAAATGTTAATAAAATTTTATGGACATGTTATAAATATATAAATGAAGTGCGCGTGATGTTCACATGACGGAGACGTTAACGAATCTACGTGATGTGCACGTGATGTGCACGTGATGTGCACGTGATGTGCACGTGATGTGCACGTGATGTGCACGTGATCTGCACGTGATGTGCACGTGATCTGCACGTGATGTGCACGTGATGTGCACGACGGCACGTGCATTGCTTCACGTACACATCACGTACACATGGCGTGCACATCACGTACACATCACGTGCATCAAGTGGAAATCACAGGAAACTGGCTAACATATTAGAGAAGGCAAGCTAACCGCTAAGCACCTGGCAATTGAAACTAGTGGCGAAATTTCTAATATAAAAGCAACGAAAAAAAATATATAAGCTTTTTCTAATTAAAATGCTGGCTTTTGAGCTTTCTAACTTTGATTAGAGACGACTCTTTGGGGGTTCTGCAATCCTGCAAAATCCCACATTAGAGTTAATTTCCTATGCCGGGCCCTCCTCTTGCTAGCAACACAAAAATGTCATTTTCATTAAACATAATAGAACTTGTAGGAAAGAGACATTTTCATTTAAAAAAATTAACTTCATTACTGAGCGTTGGATATAATGGTGCATTTTTATTAGCATTGAAACAACTGTAGTATTTTGATAATTTGAATTAAGGGAATGTTTTTCCAATTTTGAGTTTATTTTTTTCGATAGATTTTACACCTTCGTCATCGGGTAAACGATACAAACCATTTAAAATTCATAAAAATGAGTTTAATTCATAAAAAAATCGTCATTATGAAATTCCACTGCGTAAAAGCCTTAAGTTTATCAAAAATTAGAAAGAAAATACTTTTCAAATAATATTTGACAATGTAATTTTATGTTATGTTTATTAAATTTAATATAATAAGAAAATCAATCTAATACTCTTTACCTTTTTGAATAAGTACGTTCACATTATGTATACAATATGATTAAAACCAGTATTTTTAGATATCTAGAATCATACTTAAAAATAATTTATGGATTAGACTTAGAAAAACCACATTATTTCTGATTTTCACAATAACCGTTTCAGAAAATAATAATTTATTGTAAACAAAAAAATTTTTCATTGGATGTTTATCCAGAATAATAAAATTACAAAATAAACCAATTTATTTATTACACCAACAGAATCATTTAATGATATGTTTATTTATATGGATTTTCTTATTAGTGAAATATCAGACAAACCCATATGCATACTTTAATGCCCACTGCACACGTTTATTAATATTACTATTTTGTGAATACGTAAATGAAACAATTGTGTCGATCAATAAGCACTTTATAAAAACAATAAATCATAAATATTGTGTATAATGTTGTTAATTATACAAAGAGATTCACTATTAGCACTAAAGCCAAACAGATAAATTTTAAATAAATTTGAATTCAGCTTTATATGAGTATGCAATATGTCATTCTTACACACCCATAACTTTTGCGGGAACTAATTGCACCCATTAGAGATGTATAATACATTAAAATTACTTGTCGGAGTAGAATAATTTCTGAAATGAATAATTTTAAATCAAGTTACTCTCTACATAAAATTCACAAAAGATTTCGTGAGCAGTTTTAATTTAATGTCAATGACCCTTTCAGGTAAGTATATAAATAAAATATAAGCGCTTCATGTGTATTTTTGTGATTGGTGTCATTTTTTGTCCGAATGTTATCTCTAATCTTCCAATAAAGCTATAATTGATAGCATTACAAGACATAGACTAATGTTTAAAGTCGTAATAAGTAAGGAAATTTTTACAATAAACCCGCCTTATTGATGATTATTACTTATAATTAATATTTCTTGTTGATAAAAGAAATATTTAGTACTTGTTAATTTTATAATGAAACATTGAAAGTCAATTAACTAAGATAATCATTAAAATTACGTTCTGAAGGATTACGTATTTGTTTGAAGTCCATATGTATGTTTATTTTTTTGTAAAACATTTTTAAATCAATTTTTACAATAAATAGAAAATAGAAAGTTTAGTAAGCTTTATCAGATTTACTGATATTGGCAAATAAGAGAATAATGAACAAATACATATGTACATATGATATACATATGATATATAATCAAATACATTGATGTAACTAAACACACCATACACAATAATAAAAAACTTTCAAAAACATTATTCAAATATGTTTTTATTTATTCACAAAATGTATTAAACATCCATTTCATTGCAGTATATTTTTCCCATTTATGGAGATAAACATTTTTCCAAAAAATGCGTATTGAAATCAATAACACGTTTGTTTATAATCTACCAATTTATTTTAATATTTTAGATTTTTATTTCTATTTTGTCAACAAATGTATCTGCAGAGTAACTATTTACGTTGGATTAAGCAATCTAAAAACATAATTGCTTTCCACGAAAATATAAAAATACCTACATCAACGTTTTCTGTGCTGATTTTTGAAAATAATATTGCAAGCTGTTATTTTCTTCATTTTCAAATTTTAGAAGAAATTAAACTTTTAGAGAGCAGTACTTTTAATTTACAGTAATTATAATCAAGTAAATAATTTTTCATACATGTTTGATAAGAAGTGCGTTATGGCAGTGCACGTTATTACCTTAAAATGAAAATGGATATTGACGTATTTATACGTAATTATTATTGCAATAACTCAATTATTAGCTCACAACTCAGGTAACACGTGCAAAGTTGACAGAAACCTGCACAGACGCAGTCCCCAGCTTTTCCGAGTCTCGGATATCGGTGAAACGTGTGATATGAAACAGGTATGGGTAATAGATTACCCGGCTACCAGGTTTAACGTATGAGCATGTTCACTAGGAGATATTATCGGCTGCGAGGCGCTGCAGGGCTCCGGACGCCTGGGGCGAGCGGCGGGAAACTCTATGCCAATTATCTGCGGACAAGTGAAGGGACACTGCTCGCTATGCACTGCCTTGTTGGGGTAAATAGCAGTAGCTTAAAATAAACACGTAAATGAAATTCATGCTAATGATCACAGTTTAATATTTATGATTTTTTTTATGAATTTAAACACGACTTTTTTCGACTTTTAAGTTTACTTTTCTCGACATTTTTCGAAAGCTTTACACTTTCATCATCGGAAGAACGATATAAAGTTTTGGTAATGAAGGTGTAAAGCCTATATACATGTCGTGAAAAATAAACTCAAAAGTGTGAAACATTGTATTTTATTCATAAATAATTGTCATTATGGAATTTCACGGTGTTTACGCCTTAATTTTATCTAAAATCTTAATTTAAATATTTTCTCTTCGTTTAATAAAAATTTTCTCTTAAATATTAATGTTATTAATTGAAATTTCTTGGTTGTAGTTAATTGTGAATAATAAAAAAATCATTAATAATTGATACAATTTAATTCCACTTGGTTTTATGGCTTCGACAGGTTTCGGTAGCTCGCTGCCATTTTCTGGTCTAACCTGGCATTTCCCGGTAACCTTTGTTTTAACGAGCTGACATGAATGTTGTTAAAAAATAGATTATATTTTAACATTACAAAAATCCGAGGTAATATTTATAAATATAGATTATGATAAACAGAAACATGGAAACCAAAGTTTTTTTTTAATAACATTTGTTTATCACTCGTCTTATGAGAGCAACGAAACTCCTACGGATGAAAAATATAAACGTTTTGAAGCTACAGAAAAACTCTGTTTTACCTTCAAATCTGAATCGATATACAAATAGAGCTTATGTATTGTATAAAATGCAAATACTTTTAAGATGATTTTAAGCGAAGAGGCTCGTAAATTAATCTTGACTACACCATTACGCTTAATTTCTCAATTTAATTTTGGTAAGCTTAAAATTCATTTTTATAAAAATTAAAAATAACCTTTTAACAAATAAGCGATTTGGTTATTATCTTCTTAGCCGCATACATTTAAAGGTCTTACAAAATTTATCGAAAAATTGTCTATGAACGCTAATACTATTAGACACGTTATATTAATAGGTAAAATGGTAAGAAGGCATATGTAAATATTTTACACATCAATAAATATGTAAATATATATGAATTTCGATACTGGAGATTTATATTACTATTTAAAGAAGAAGAAAAAAAACGGTCTGGCATGGGAATAATTTATTTTCTATCAAATAACTAGGGAAATATTGATATTTTTACGAGTTTTAGATTATGATGGCCAACATATGTTATTTTTTTACGTATTTTTGAATCGATTAATTCTGCTTATTACGTAGAATGTCCTATTTTTTAGGTTTATTATATGTTAAGATAACGGGTAATGTTATAAAGTGATCATTTAAATTTTAATCATTTGTGATTAGTAAAAAAACTACAAAAAATGTATATTAGAAAGTAAGATTATAAACTTTTTACTACAATGATTTATATCTGTATACAGACATTCATAAAATAATTTCAAAATAAAATTATAAAATAATTTTAAAACAAAATATAATTCAATATAAGCTGGTTACCGCATTTTACCTCGAATCGTTGTAGGTATAATGTGCACAGCAAGGAAAATGTGCATAAACACCACACATCGCAGTTCCTGTCTAGTTGCAGTTGGCCTATCTCACTAAAACACTGTACCCAGTAGAAAATTAGTCTAGTATAAATTTTAATATCGTGCTTTCGTGCCGTCCAAGCAACGGCAAAATGTCGTAAATTACATCGTAATCACCAATCGCTTCACTTTATTGGGGAAATAATCAATATTCTTATTGGGTAAATAACTCAAAACGGCTTCATAAAGCGTAGCGTGATTTACATACACAATGTTTTAACTTTAACCTACTTAGCTTCCGTGTGTTATTCCACTGTACCAATAAAGTGAATAACTGCATTTTCTCTTAAAATATTTGAGAATCAAATGTTTTAAATACCTGACTCCCCTGCATTATTACTTATGTATGTTTGCATAACAATGGAAAAAAATCACTGTCTTTGATCTAGTGTAGAATTCCGGGACAATAAAATGGCGATATATTAGCTACCTATTTCATGTTATGAGAATCAATAAGCTTATACGGTTTATACAGTAATTGAGTTTAAACACCTGCTGTATTTTCAAAAAAAGAGGAAGAGTAAAAAGGAAAAATGTAATTGCAACGATCAATAAAACTATTTATTTTGTGTTTCAATATTAAAGTAAATTAAAATAAAGACTTTTCTCTATATCGCCAAAATATCGCCGAATCAAAAACTACTCTCAAAAACTAAGATAACAGTGCACGATAATGTTATTGTACTGACTTTTATCTATTATATAATATAAAGATAAATTACTGAACTGATAAAGATTTCATGCTGTATAAATAAGCGGATAAGAACGATTTTTTAAGAAAATAAAAACGACATCAATACGTGTTGCCTCGAATTGACAGACATGGAGGCAGATTGAGGAGGGGTGGACGACTACAGGTTGATAATGATTATGATGATGAAAAGCGTAATAACAAAAAAAAAATCACTTCAATTGTTTGAACTCATGGAAAGGAAGGTATATATTTAAAAATGTGAAAAAAGACATATATTATTATATCAATAATTACGATATTAATGAAGGTAAAAGAGAATAAGATATAATCAAAATGATATTCTTAATGTCGGCAATACAAGGAGTCGAAATATCGATATGCGTGCAAAGTAAGTTATAATTTAAAGAATCTAAAGGAGTATTTCAGGATATAAAAATATGATGATTAAGTAGATTAAACTATGAAATAATTAACTCATAAAACAATACAATGTTCAAAACGTGTCTAAAAATACAAAAACATTTAGTGCGTATTTAGTTTAAAGATAAAATTGATAAAAAAAATATATATATATAGATATCAAATAAAACGATTAATCTGATAAGCTTTACCGCATTTTAAAAGCAATAAACGTATTTCAATGTGGGTTTTCGTTGCCATTGGGTATATCCACCTGTGACATTTAATCATTGAATAAACAATGGAAAGAAAGTCTTGAATATAATTAAAGTTGTCTAAATATAAAACCTCAATACCAAAACTTGTATTGAGGTTTGATGGTATGTTTACATATGCATAAAATAAGATATTATTTATATAAATAACAAAAAACTGGCATCAAAACACATTTAATAGAAAAGAAAGAATCTAGGAAAAGGCAGTATCTCATGTGCTCCTCTTCGACTGACGTTGGGGAAATTTTTTGAAGTCTGCATCTTTACAGTATGTTAGTATAGTATGCTAGCAGCACCGTATTGACCAGAGTGTACATTATCGAAAATTTTAAAAATAAAGGCAGTTATACGTAAAATAAATATTTGATAATATATAAATGTTGTATACAACCAGTGTAATTGGAATGAAAAACCTTGGAAGGTAAAGGAAAGCGTGACATGACTAAATTAATCTAATGCTAAAAAGTGGCCAGGTATGATGTCCGAAAAATCGACGAGCGTGTATGTCACGATGTATTATATGAATGTAGAAGAAACTATGGAGGTATCAAGACAGAGCAGTATCGCGGTCCATCCTCTCTTCACCACTCAGGGGAAACGGTGTGATAGTTATTTAGTTATACGTAAAAAGGCATTAAAGATGTTGAATCATCTCATTAAAACAGAAAAGGTTTAATAAAATATGTAAATATTTTCCCTTTAAGCATCGTTAAGAGAAGAAAATATGAATTGCTGCACCTGACCATTGAGGGTAAAATTGACAGTCTACGAGGTATTGGCTGGAGGTGAATCTCCTGGCTCTGAATGATAAAGGACTGGTCTGGCTTGAAATAAACGTTGAGGACCTGTCTCGAGCCGCCTGATACTTGAACCTGACTGATATGACTCCAGGAGAAGAAGTATTGTTTACTAAACTCTTTCACTGAAATATCAGTTAAACTGTACGGAATTAATAATGTTCTAGTTACATTCTACTTTGGTGTTTCCGCAATTCCACCGCCAATCAGATTTTAGATCTCTTATACTGAAGTACTTACGAAAATTCAAAGTGTGATATGTATCTTTACATCCTCTCTCTCAATGAGTTAAGGTTCCACATACGTGACAATCCGTCTTCCTTTGTAAAGAGTCAGTAATTTCTGATACACATCAAAGACGCATCGCATCGTAGTAGACATTTATTCCTTATCACTTTGGTTTATTTAACGATATGTCGACCGGTAGGAGGAAATGACATACATATGTCATGAATACAAAAATCAAACACGTATACACAATATAAATGTATTCGTGTATATATATGTATGTATCAAACATAACATTTACAGCCGCACCTCGTCGATGTCCCGAGAGAATATTTTCTGCGCAGTTTTCATTTCCTCGACGTAATCGAATTTCTAAATACACACTCAGGCAAAAGGAATAAGTATAACATACGGCGAGTTTAAAGCTATTATACACAAGCATTCGAAAAGCACAAATGTGAATTTTTAATTTTACAAATATGGCGGCAGGGATAAACGTTCGTATTAAAATTTTGAACACCTTTGAAAATAGGTATCAATAATTTCATTATATTTTGCGGCATATTTTTTTGTGATAACTAAAGATAAAATTGTTTTTATTTTATAGAAAACGCCTCTTTTTAGCTTCTTAATTGTACTCGTTTGACTTTTTTTATCAAGTTAACGTCAGTTTATGGAGTTTTACAACATTATTGCAATAAATATACTCATTACTAGTACGCAACACAATTTCATTATTAATATAGTTATTGGGAGCAATAATGTTACTGTAGTGTTACCAGAACTACAACACCCGGTGACCCTGGAAACGGCACAAAGTCGGCCAAACCTTCCACCACAGTGGCAAATTATTAAAGAGAGATATATTCCACATAAGGGTTATCCCTTCAATATATGTTTAAAAACCACTTCCCAGTGCCACCTTAATGAAGAGAATAATTATTTTAATTGTTTTTTTTTTGTTACATTAACAAAAAATTAATAAATTCGCATTAATAAAGAAACTAAAATAATCTTACAAATGAAAAGGAAGCTTTGTTTTAAGTGTATTATTTGACAAAACCTCTATTTATTTTACCAGCTTTTAAATAAAGGGGTATAGTGTATTTCATTTATACCATTTTAAAATCTTTAACTTTTATGAAACAAGTATAACGTAAAAGTATCATGCAAATAAATGGAATATTTCCCAATAGAAATATTGCATTCATTTGCGCATACATTTCACATTGTTAACAAGTCAGTTTGTATATTTTGAACCAGATAAGACAAACGATAAATAAAATTTGAAAAACCTCAAGTTTTTTTTATTTAATGGTGGTAATTAACATAAGAATGTTTGCCTTGAGGAAATAGCATTAAATAATGTTTTAGTAGAGTTTAAACACTAGGAAAAGGAATTTATATTTAACGTACATTAATCGAATATTAATGTTGCGTTCTATAGGTAATAAATAATACATTTCGATATGTCACAAAAGTATGCAGGGCCCCTAATATGTAGTGACCGAAACCACGAATATAATCGTAAAAAAGACATATGCAAGGTATAAAAGCCCACTTATGTTTATGTATTATTATGTGCTTTTTTACGAGCCAAAATCTCCTTTCATTTTCATAGTATATTTTGGCCACTACAAGCATTAGTGAAACGTATAATAAAGTTTTTACGGCCCGACTGTTCTTATTACTTTTTACTTTACAACAAGACGTCACTAATACTTAACCGTTTGATCATCACACCAATAAATCACTTGATTCGCCACACTTATATGGCCTGTTTATAACGTTCCCAGTAGTTAAATGAAACATTATAAATTTTACTTTAATCTGAATTTCTACCTGCGTGGAGGAAGTATTTTTATACATATAAATTAATTACTACTGTCGAGCTATATTGCGAATTTACAACAATATCATTAAATTATAATATAACCCACTTAAGTTGGTACGGACCTACGCAACTGTATGAAAAAATATTATTTCAAATATTATAAACGCATAAAACAGGGTTTATATGTTAATGAATACCTGTACAAGGCGTTAACATTGTGGATTTACATTTTTTGTGAATTATAACACTGTTTTTACCCCTTTTAAATATTACATATTTTTATCGACATAATAAGACATTACGTTCTCGTTTGAACCGCTTAATTTGTGGTATAGCATTATTAATAAATAGTTTAAGATGTAACCCTGACGAAGCTCCGGCGGGAGCGAAACCGGTTGGTTTTAACAAAAAAGCAAAAAAGTTAATAAATTAAAATAAGTATGAGTCTAAGTTTAAATTACCGTAGTTCTTTTTCAATCTCACAAGAAAATACATCGTGAGACAAAAAAGTTTTAATTAAATATGTTTTATATCACCATACGACATAAAAATACATTTAATACTGCAATAAAATAAGTGGATTAATCCTCTTATAAAAATACTAAAATCTCGATAACATCTAAGAGAGCTTATAACTATAATACATTAACGTTTTTTGTTAATTAATGTAATTTTAATGTAAGGAGTAATTGCATGGAGCAAGGAAGCATATTTAATTTCAAGAAAACGATTTCAACGCGCGAACACCACCAAAACTTTATTATTATTCACAACACATTTATAACTAAGAATTTAATAATTCTAAAAGCGTTAAATCAATAAAACAATAAAATTTTAAAATATGTAAAGTGTTGTTTTCTAGCGCAAGTAGAAATTACATGTGTGTCAATAAATACGACAAACGTTTTTTTCCCAGCGTTGATAAAACAAAATATTTTTTACAATGACAGAACAACAAATCATTCGAGTTGTCAAAAGTGAATAGATGTGCGTATATGTTTTTATCGCTGTAAATAATTAGCATAAAGGTATTAAATGATGTCAAATTATTATAACTGTTACACAGGAAAGTAGGTAACTATTTTTTACTAGCATAAATAATCAGTAAGATTCTTAATTTTACAGCAAATGTAAATAAAATAATTTATTAGAACACATCAAAATACACTGTTCAAAGAACCGTGGATTTTAAAAAATTCTTTCTACTTTCTGAAAGGCAGTGATCATGTTTTTAAGCAAAATAATTAATTTATAAACACTGTAAATTCACATTCAGAATTTTTTATCACAATAACGAACCTTATTTAATGCATATATTCCAATCAGTATTTTTACAACAAAAATATTTGAAAATAAAATAATCATAACAATCAGTATATTTGATGCGTATTTTACATTACTTGTGATAATCTAGTAGTGAAATATAATATTAAAAGCGAGAAGCAGTGACGTTAGATGAATTTATAAAATTATAGTATTTTTTTATACCGAATATCGCTGTCATATTTATCTTAATACTGAATGAGGTACATGATTTATTAACAGCTATATATGATAATTTTACAAATGGTATATATTATATTATTTCTCTCAGCTTACCCAAGGAAAACGCTCATACGGTAGCCAGAGTAAACGCTTTAAGGACTCCCTTAAAGGAAACCTACAAAAGACTAGCATCGACTGTGATTGCTGGGAAAAGACTGCAGAGGACAGACCTAGGTGGAGAACAGCAGTACATAAAGGCACACGAGACTTTGGAAGCACAGCGCAGAGACGACGTCGCAGAGAGGAGGAGAAGGAGAAAGGAGAGACCACTGAGAGACGGTGACGGCTCCAATACAAGCGCCTAACCCTGCCCCAGATGCGGCAGAATATATGGGTCCAGGATCGGGCTCTTCAGTCTCATGCAGACGAACAACCGTGAAGGACAGTCTTCCTTGGACACGAGGGACAACCGATGATATTATATTATTAATGTGAACCACATATCACTTAAATTCTGGTCAATTTTAGAAAGAAAGAAAAACTATGGGATCGCTCTCGGTAGTAATTTGTATCCTCATGGGATTCTTTACATGTATAAGAACTGCCCATTTTCAAAACATGCTTCTTAATGAAAACAAAAACAAGGTCTCTGCAAGTATATTTTTTTTAAATAGCCGCACAGTTTAAACATATCCAATTTATTTATTTACAAACATCTCAAATAAGCCATTTAAAAAACTAAAACAGTATAAAAAAAAATGAGCGCTACTGTTATGTAGGTATTTATTAAATTAATAGGTGCTAGATGTTCAGTGTGTGATTACTGGGTATAGGCATATTGTTCAAATTCGTGACAAAGCTATGGAATAAGTGTATACTTATTTCGCCGATTATCTGCCGTACAATTAAAATGACGAATGATGTTGATTTCTTTCAAAAGCATTCCTGGGTAGGTCTTTACAGATGATTCATATCAAATGTTACTATTGAGGAATGCGAAGACTTTATGTTTTCACTTATAATCTCAACCGGTTATAACTAGGTAAGTACTTTTTTAAAATTAATTATTTTCAGTTATTTGGGAAATACTTAAAGTGACATATTATCGACTACACCTTTGAACTCCTTGTCATCAATTTCATGGAAAGTATGAAATAAATGTTAATCATTTATGTGTGAGTAATTATTTATAACATACATAGTATGTATTCGCATTCGATTCGCATCTTATATTTCAAATATCATTTTCATGAAATAATTTTCAAAATGCTCTAAATATTAAAATGTTTTCGAACAAAGGGTAACATTTTAAAATTGTATTGAAGATTTTGATTTGAAAAGAAAATTCATAACACTATATGCATGTACGTCCACTTTTTTTATTTTTTCAAATATTTTTATAATCAAACATACTTCAGATGATTCGGAGGCGACCTATATTCTTATCTGTAAATAGATAGATAAAACAAATATAATAAATATTTACACCTGATGATGGAGATCCCCTCAAGATGGATATAAAGAGTGTACCAAATTCTATTTCCAAATTTTGACATTGATGTCAATTTGCCAATATGGTATATTCATAAAAATAAATTATTTTTTAAAGTAAGTCTTTCAATTTGCATATTTAGTTGTTTGTAATACCTGATGGTGCTTACATCAATTGGCGAAACAGCTGTCACGACAAATAATAAAACTTGTGATATCATAACAGCGTTTTAAAATTTAACAGTTAATAATTTACTTTCAGTATAAATTTAAAACATTTACTAGTCACCATTTATAAATGTTATATTAGCTGACGCTAATATTCTAAGTTATTTTTTGTATTTTTTTGTCAGAGTAAAAAAAATGCGGACGGTCGACTCGTCTTGGAAAGTATTTGGCACCTAGCATTGCTAACTTAAATAAAAAATGTGGTTTTAGACATCTATATTATGGACGATGTGTGTGTTTTATCGGAAGTTGAACAAAAAATGGTTAGTTTAAAACTTGATACTGATGTATGTTATATGTGTATATGTATAGGGTATGTATAAAGTTTAGATGTTTAACCTCATTTATTGTAATATTGTGCCCATGTAACATTTATTGGCATATTATATTGTATGAAATATGTTAATTACGCCTATCAGCTTTAATGAATTATTTTGATTGGTACTTTTTATTGCCGTTATTTATCTTCTTAATATTTTATATTGTTATTACCGCAACCACTAATAAAGTTATTAAAATATATACAACAATTGAATTTTTGGTTGAAAGTAATGTACCGCTCTATTGGTAAACAGATGAAATCGTATATCGTTATCCAATTGAGTTAAATAATTTAAACATAAACTGCAAGTTGAACTGATATTTGGATGATTATTGAACAGATATTTGGATTCAACCGGGTGGTGGTCTAGGGGATAGAACGCTTGGTTCCTGATCCTGGACACGACCAGGTTCCTTCTTCATAATAATGAGCTATTTTCTGCTCACATTGAATACTGTAAAATAAATTCTAATATCATTGATATAAATCCTTGATGTTAGCATTTTTTATATAAAAAAAATTGATTTTAATAGAAAAAAATCCTTCAATTGTTTTATGTATTATAATAATATAACGAATGATGAAAATATGTTTTTCAGAAAATCAAATGATTTTACTGAATTCTCTTGATGGAAGTTCATTTTAAATAATAATTAAATAAAACGATGGTTTTTAACTACGACCACTATTGTCTACAAAAGTGGAAGTCGTTAAAAACATCGTTTTATTTAATTATTATTAAAAATATGTTTAATAGGATACCAGTTGTTTAATTATTTTTTTTCTATTCTATTCTATTCTATTCTAATGCTCGATTATTGATTTCGCAGCCAAATTGAAAAGTGATTCAAATTTTATGTGGATTTTAAATTTTTCACTCAAACATGTAAACATAAGGAGTTCAACAGACTTTATTTCGAATAGGTCTATGATATGAATTTATAAAATATTAATACAAATTTAAAGTACTTTTATATTCAATCGCCAGTAAAAAGAGATTGGCAAACATTTTTGATGTGAAAATTTTAAGCTTTTCAATAAACAAAATAATTGGTATTTGCGACAAAAGAATGGCTTTCTTACCTCTGAAAGTGCAACGATAAAATCGATGACTATCTAGAGATATACTTCTTATATAATTTCACAATTTACTGTTTAACATAAGCTTAAACCAGTATAGTTACAATGTCATTCTTAACGAACATACTACCTAAGATGCTAAGATACAGATGACAGACTCCCCGCTGGTGAAAGTTATTTAAATAATTTAGAAAACTGTGATCATACAGTTATGTATCACTATTATTACTAATGATTTGGTAGTCTGAATAATGCTACGTCGATTGTACTGATATGAAGACATCAAGATCAAAGAATTTAATGAGATGTGTATTCTTGTATTCGAACCGTTTAGAATATAGCAGATACAGTAAAGACACATTCCAAAAATGCAAGACTTACGATGTGAAGTTAAGATACACTGCAGTCAAAATAACTATTAATTACTTTGGGTCAACGAGAGTCCATCTCCGATGAAGAGAATCTACATAAGTCTGTTTAAGTGATGTGACTCTATTGAACACAATGTTTCCCATTTCTATGCAGCCGTTAGCTATTTTTTTTACAGCAAGCGGCGCACAATACAAATAATAATGTCGAGTACTGGAATCTGAACAAAACCATGTCATGCAGTTCGTGTTCCATGTTTGGAATTGAATTAAATACCAAGCTAGCTACATAAAGGTATCTCTACAAGAAAGTACGTATTTAATTTACCCAGTGAAATATCTACCCAATAAGTATAAATACAAAATATATAGATTGGTATGCTTAATACTTATGTGGATTTTATAGACATGCATGCATGTATAGTTTAAAGTTAATATGTTTATACTTGACACCTATTAGCAATTATATCATGTTCCGATACATCATAATCAATTAGTGTGTCAATATAATTTAAATATTATTTGTTGGGAATTTTCGTATGTGAATATCCGACTTTGATATATATAATACATAAATATTATTTCAAGTACGAGTACATATTTCCATTTTTTTAAACAAATATAAAATTAAATTCAATCAATCAGAAAATGAATCAAGGATCAACTTGATAATCATTATTATAAAACACGTCCAAAATGATCATTTACTTTCAAAGAGTTACATTTTCGTTACTGAAATATGTGATAATAATTGTAATAATAATAATTTGAAAAACTCACCTGAAAGGCGGTTTGACAATGTTTTTAATTATGAGAGCTTTATCTGACACCAGCAATCAGATAACAGTTGTTTATATTTTATTTGATATTTTGAAAATTTTGCAATGCATCTGAAGCGGGCAGTGAGCATAATCTGCCACCGCGAAAGCTCGATCTCCGAAATTCGGCTGGAGACTGCGTTTTGGCTCAACTAATCTGCATATCGCCGAAGAGTTTGCTGATCGAAGCGTAGATTGCCGCAAGTTGGACATGACCGTATTAGTCCTTCTTTGGCTGTCTACTCCATCTTACAATATACTCAGCCTCACATTCCCTCTTATTCCTCACGCGTTCCTCACGCGATCTCTTAGAATTTTGCTTGCTATCATACTCAGTGTTTCATCTCGGAAGTTCTCATTACTTGTTTGGCTCCGACTTTATCTGCTTTAGCTTCAGTATCATATGTTATTACAATAGTATTATCATTCAACTATATGTTAAAAAATTAACACGTTAAATGTGTGTATTAAAAATTATACAATTGTTCACATCACATTCTAACATATAAATCCGATTTATGCAGGTAGTAAAAACCTGTCAACGTGATTTATACTGATTAGCGAAACCCGTAATTGGTTGGATTATTTATATATAATACTTTTACAGTTCTAGAGAAGAAAAAAAATCCAATCTAAACAACTAAAATTTGATCCTAACAAATTATTGGTAGGACTGCACTTTCCATATCGTAGATCTGAAAGTTGAACAATAGATCAGAAAATCCTGAGTCGCACAGGTTATAATTTTCATACATGAATATCCTTGGTATAAGATTATTAATAATTTATAGAGCATGTTTCATGATAAATGCAACTCTACGAGTGTCTGTCCGCAGTCTACATCCATTACTAGAACATATCAATATCTGTCACAGCATGTTAGAGATAATATAATATTAGTTGGTTGCATTAATTACAAAATAGACCGGGAAATTATTCTTGTTTCATTTAAACCGTATACTTAAAAATATTGATTGACCTAAGGAAAATCTAAAAAAGAAATCTTTTTATATTATATTAATTTATTGCTTATTGAACAATGATGCAAAATTTCGTATTAAGTAATTAATTAACGTGTGTTTTATAGCAATTTTATTACACTTTATGGGAATGACATATTTCGCCTAACTATAATAATATTATGTACCATATTCAGAGTAGTTACTTAGTTTCATTCAATACATACTATATTATAATCCAAATTCAAAAAAATTTAATTAAATATTATTACATGTGTTTTTAAATTTCATGATTAACGATGAAGTTTCCCAAAAAAATTACAGTGAACAATATTTTTAAAATCAATTAAATATTTGAAAGATGTAAATCACATATTTAGTTTTATTGGAAATCAGTAAATACATTAAACAACTATATAACGAAGGAATTCGTAGAACCTGCAAAATAGATGATATGGAGTAGGTAGAAAATAAGATTCTAGAAAGACCGTGATGGGCGGATAAACCCAACGAAGATTTTCAAGGTTGTAATGCAAAAGACTCCAGAGGGCCGTCGACCACCAGGACGACAAGCAAAGAGATAGAGAGGAAATTGGACGTCTTCACAGGACCAAGATTAGTATCCTTTTTGGACAAGTCACAAGATCTATAGAACGAAGAGGAAATAGAAGCGTTCTAAATCGATGATCTCAGTGCATTTAAATACAAATGTACATCCGTGAACATCACGAACTTAAACACGAGTAAGTATATCACGGCGTTGTTTAAATGTTTTAATAAGTCATCGAACGATTTCGCATTTGAAATGCTTTTTTTTAACTCTCTAACAATAACTGATTCAATCGCGAGATTTACATACACTGGACGTGTGACAATCACATTTCTCATTAATAATTTATGAAAACATTCGGAGTGACTTTGAGAATTGATAGTGACGCCTCAGCTCGCTCGAGCTCTTCACCCCCTGCATTCCTGAACAAATAGAGTACAGAGGTAGGTTCGCCAAGTACCTGTCTATCCTGATTTATTTAGGAATGCAAGTTTTCCACATTTTACTGCTACACTACAAACTGTGTACGTTTGTTTGACACTGTGTCGAGTGCAATTACCACGGCGGTGATTTATTCTAGACGGCCTCCCACATCAGATAAACAAAAGCCATTACAGATGTTATAAGTAAAGCTTTGTTCACTTTTAGTATTTAATTGATAAAAACGTAAGTTTTTTTATTTTATCATATGGAAGTGACGCGTTTCGCATTGCTTAAGCGTTGTCAAAAAGCATCACATTTATTTATTGCTTTGTGATCAATGACGTAAAATTCTATTTTTAATATTTAATATGAACGACAGTAACTTCTTTCTGAAAATTTTAATACGCGTAATATAAATTATATGTTTCACCCTTATCAAATGTAAAGCTATCTTAATACAGCATTAGAACATTTGATATTGATGATAATTATTATACTTATCAAGGCAAACAACTCATTTCCATAAACTATCAAAAACAGCTGTTTTAAATAACAACAGTTGATTTTTATAACAACAACAAACCATCACGCGGCTTCTTCGCAGGGGTAGGCAGAGAGAATGGACCGCCACATTACTCAATCCTGACATACCTCTCTAGCTTCCTCCAAATTCATACAGCGAGTCATACACGTACGTCAATTCTTCCGGCTTCTGACATGACCAACCTTTAAAATTTGATTAATTTGGTCATGCCATGTTTTCCTCAGTCTATCTCGACTCGGTACTCCATTTACATCGTTAACGTATACTTTTTTAACCATTCTTTCTTCGCCCATTTAATTTTTAATATGTCAATACGACTCCCTCTAGCAGAGCGTAATAATTCACTCAAATATAATATGAAAATAAAATTTCTAGGAAAATAACATATTAATTAATATGAAGTATTGCATCATTATTAGAGAAGCAATAAATACTTGGTACGCTTCAATTACTTTGATGACAGAACATCATGAAAGAGTCAGTCAACTTGAAAAATTACTCCTCGTACTTGTGTATTTAAAATTTTTTCGATAGCGTTCGTTTAAATTGTTTTATAATTTTACATTGGAAAGCGAGAACCGCTATACAACTTCAAGATGTTATAAAAGTATTAAGTTTTTGATTTATCTCTTTATGATCAGGCCCTAAAACCCGTGTAATCAATCATTTCGTAAACTGGTGTTAATAACCGAGAAATAACTAAAGTCAACGTATTATCAAATACTAATTCTACGAGGTAACCAAAGGGAAATATATTTAAATAGGTAGTAGCAAATACTACCAACTTACTAAGACGTTATTTAGTTCATTATGTGCCTCGAGAATACCAGATATATGCAATTATAAAACTAGAACATTGACAAATGAACATTTGTGAGAGCAAGTGTGGTTGCTATTTATGAACATAGATATAATACTCGTATTATAATTAAGAAAAACTAATTAACTAACCATCACGCCGTTTCCCCGAAGAAGTAGGTATATAGGATGAATCAGCATACTGCTTTAGCCTGACACACCTCTCGAGTTTCCTCTACATTCATACATCGTAACATACACGCTCGTCGATTATTCTGTGGTCACCTTTTAGTGTTTGTTTAATTTGGTCATCTCATGCTTTCTTTGGTCTTCCACAGCTTCTCTTTCCACTCCCACTGCTTGTATACAAAATTTAAACCATTATTCTCTCATCAGGGATCCTTTTTTTAATTTTACTCATGATTCAATCATCTTACACATCTTTCTTATTTTGTTTTTTTTTATTCTATCTTATATCATTAAGAATTATATAATACGATATAAGAATTATATTGTAATTAAGAATAATATTAATTGTACAAACAGTCATTATATTATGTGAATTGAATTTTTCTGTAATCACGATTTTTATTAAGGTAAGTATAAATATATTTAAATACATAAGGAGAGTGGTAAGAGCTTCGTGGCAGAGTGGTAAGAGCTCTGATTCCCATTCCGAAGGTTCTGGGTTCGATTCCCGGCGATGGCAGTGTGATTGTCACATTGTCTTTGGTCTGACGTAGTATTCACGTGACAATAAAATGGCGATAGATTGGCTACCTGTCACATGTCACGAGAATCAATAAATCAGCTTAAAAAAAATGTATACTGTAATTGGGTTCAAGAAACCTGTTGTATACGTAAAAAAAAAAAAAAGTATTATACTCGTAGTAAGTTTTTTTTCGTGCTGAAAATAACTAGCTTAATATCGTGTCGTTTTCCAAAAGGGTAAATAGTAAAAATGAACTGCCACTCTGTTTTATCCTGACAAATCTTTATAGATTCCCTTTTTTATTGTTTGCTTTCTAGACATTTGATAATGCCTTAGAAAGGCGACACATGTCATTCCCATCATTATTATCATCATCATCAGCCCATATTCGTCCACTCCTGGGCGTAGGTCTCCTCCATCTGCTTCCATGTCTGTCGATCCGGGGCAATACGCATCCACGTCGCACCAGCGGTTTCTTTAATGTCGTCACTCCATCGAAGTTGAGGACGTCCTGGGTTGAAGGTTGCAGTTCTAGGACACCACCAAAGGAGGCATTTTGTCCATTTATCGTCAGAGCTACGAGGGACATGGCCTGCCTAGAGCCATTTTAGCGCTGCCACTCTCCCGATGATGTCCGACACTCCTATTCTGATTCAAATAGTTGTGTTTCTCACCCTGTCCGCTATACTGATTCCCAACATCGCTCTTTCCATAGATCTTTGGACTATTCTTAATCATTCTCATAAATTGTACTAAAACTTCTAGAAAACAGACGTTTTTGTTCGTATTAATGGCTCTATAGATTCATTTATATGCGTACATCGTGAAACGTATGCTCTTTTTATTTTTATTTCTTCGACTAATTTACTCGCCATACACAAGGGGTTGGTACCGACTCTATTGTACACTGCTAACTTTGCCTCAGTATATTACATACAAAGGAATTATTTTAACTACTGTTAATAAATACATATATCATATCACACATGCCCAGTTCATTAATCTATACGAATCGATTATAAATGAAAGTTAATGTTGAAGTGGGCGCAAGGCTGATATGTTTTATTGTGAACTAATCTATCAAAGGATAGAGTAGGTGGTTTTGAAATAGATATATATCGCGAAAAAAATACTGTTTGATACATATTAAATCAATTGTTTTATCCAGGATCTCTACGTAGTATGGTTAATAAAGTTTTTAATATAAAGTATTATTACATTGAATTAATAATTTTAAAACGTGATAGTCAAATATTCATATAAAGTATAATACTAACTTTGTGTAATGTATAAATATGAAAACTAATAAAAACCCTTTACATTTAAGGTAATGACATTTTTAACAAACGTTTCACTTCATCAGGGCATTACTGATTGAACTGAGTTTTATCAAACCACCCAGTGGTTAATGATTAATTGTTTTAATTATTTTTTGTATGCATAAATTTAATAGGAAATATCAAAAAATATACATTATGTATACTCAATATTGCGGGTTTGAAATATCGATAATTTAAAATAACAAAAAAAAATTACAGAAGTTTCGAAGTGAGAGTCTATGCAATGACATATTATGTATTAATTAATACGAATGAAAACGTCAGTTATCTAGAAGTTTTATTATATTTTATGATAATGAAATGTTTCGCCCTTCTAAGGCATTTGATAATGCCTTAGAAGAGTGAAACCTATCATTCCCATAAAATATAATATAACTTCTAGAAAACGAACGTTTTTATTCGTTTTTATTGTTTAATACGGAGTTTTACATCATTGTTCAAGAAACAATCAATATTATGTATTGATAATAAAAATATGCTAATAGGAATTTAAAATATTTCAACATTTTGAATGTATACAAATTCTTGTAGACAAATGTTGGATTTTACCCATTGCGGATAAATTATTTTTTTATAAGGATTAATTGTATCTCAAAAGAGACTAAATTTGAGAAATTTAATAAAAGAGTAAATTTACAGAAGATGTAAAAAACTTATGACAGGTCATAAGTCCCGTAAGCGCCTCGGCCATCACATTCTATTCCCAGAAAGAATTTACATATTCGTCTCTATTGAGATACAATTAATCCTTATAAAAATATTTCGTTAGCTAGTTAGTAGGCTATTTACATTTTCAAAAAGTGTCTCCATGTGTGGTATTATCATAACGACCGGCGCCCCTGAATATTACACTAGTCGGCAAAACCTTCCACCACAATGGTAAGATAAAACCATTTTACGAAAATCTATACGATACACTAGAATACCAGGGAATACCGATTACCGTAAATTAATATCTAGTTATATTGTGTTGTTGAATTATATTTAAACTTTTTAAATAATCGCTAAGAAAACGTTGCAGTCAAGTATTTTTATTATATAAACTATCAAAATCTAAGGTTTGGATTGGTTTAGGTATTCAAACAACAAACAATATAAATGAAGTGCGTACTAAGCGACACTTTTTGATATTGGGTAGGTACAGTAGTTTTCTCAATGCTTAGAATAGTGGGATGGACCGCATACTGTACGCTTTTGACATACATACCAATCAAACTTGCTATTTGTTATATATACGAGTATGTATATTGTGACACACAATCTAGTGATTTCTCTGACTTAACATGGCCACATGTCAATAATTTATTACTATTTTAAATCATCCTATTTTTCCGATCACGCTGTGTACAACTCTTTAACCATATTTCCTATATCCAATGTTTATAAATATTCAAACCATATTTGTGTCATTTTCTTAATTTTTATAATAACACATTCATTTATTGACTACCGTATTATTTTATTTATTTATTTCGATATTATACAATATATCATAGTGTATCGTTTTTCTGCACATTATATTTAGTTTATACAAAATTTATCTTACTTTCCTTTATCTTTTGCCACCTCAGTTCTTTGCAGTGATTGGCCATAATATTCTGAATCTGCTGGAACAATGTCAGGTCCGCAAATGGTAGCGATCACTGCAGCGAAAGCATCTTTGTCCTGCGCTACTTGGAACAGGTTCTCAACTCTCCTCATTCCTGTACAATCCTTTATATACCGTACCCAGGACAACTTCCTTCTGATAACTCCCCGCCATTTCTCTATCAAGGGAACAATTATCATCCGAAGGATGTGGTATTTTTCTCCCTTTAGCACATGACCCAAATATGAAACCTCTGTAAACTTCACACTCGACAACAGATCTATAATGGCTCCGGCTCTCCATTATATTGTTTTATTTTATTTAGTTGTCCAGTCGTATTACCTTTATTGAAAATATATTATAAAATAAAATATACTTGTAAATTTGTATTTACTTTACGTCTTTTCAACAACCAACCGGTTTCGCTCCCACCGGAGCTTCGTCAGGGTTACAAAAGACACTGAAGTGAAACTGAAAAAAAACAATGAAGTGTCTTTTGTAACCGTGACGAATCTCCTGCGGAAGCGAAACCGATTGGTTGTTGAAAATAATAAAGTTGTGTAAATACAAATTTCAAGTGTATTATATTTAATAATGCCACATCAAAAAATAAGTGTCTCATACTAAAGAAAATATTTCATATTACTTGTAAAGTCTATATGGGAAAGACATGTGTCAGACCCATAATGACTTATGGTATAGAATCTAGGGCTGATACAAGTAGAACCAAAGCACTATTACGAACCGCCGAAATGAAGACACTCCGTCTATTCTGGGCAAAACACTGAGGGACATTAACAAGAAACACAGTAATACGTGAGACCTGCGATATCAAAGATATTGTCAGATGCGAATGAGCGACGATAGACTCCCCCAAGCAGCCGCAAACAACGTGCCAATGAGAACTCACCAACCCGGAAGACCTGCGAAGAGATGGCGAGACAGTTGGAGTTCTGTGTCCCAGGAGACTTCGAACAGATAAAAACAGATCCACAGATCTATTAAAGGAGGAAGAAGAAGACTTGTAAAGTCAACAATAACACGTGGAGCGCACCACGGGATTCCATTTGTATTGTACTATTTGTCGACGACCAATCGTCAGAGCGCAAGTCAATTTTAAAGTCAAATGATCGCGGCTCGGTTTCCGCCCATACCGAGGTACCGCGGGCTCTGCGCTTAATAAGCGGTTAGATGCGAGTTCGGTAAGGTGTGTGCGCCTTATTCACTTATGACTATCCGATTGTATTGTAATGAGGGAGGGAGCGCTCCCACGCGGCCACCGCGACCTTAGAAGGACGTCTGACTAAATTACTTCTCGATCTTTCGTGTTTACACTTTTTGACGTGTCATTCCGAAATTGTTTTCGTTTCTTATGCAAGTTTATGCATATGTTCGCTTGAAAATCAATTTATAATTAGGTATATGAACATTAAAGATTTTAAATACTGTACTTACTCATAAAACAGTTATAGAAGAAATTACGGAAAAAATATTATTACTTAATGCCAAAGGAGTTTTATAAAAATGACTGAAAACATTCTTAAGATAACAGAGTAGGTTATTCAATATTAATATAATACATGTGATGACAAAGCTTTATAAGTTTATATCTTTCAAAATTGATTGTACAAATATTACTTCAGAGTATTTCTACACTCATCTTCTTGTCAATGTAAACATACTAATACATAATTTCGATATCAGAATTTTTGAAATTACAATAATCAAGTTATGAAAGTATATATTGCTAGGCTATTTTTTGACAAAATTTTATAGTTGTTTTTTTAAATTTCATTGTAGGAATTCATTGTAAATAATGAAAATGTAATAAAAAATTTAAAAAATCTTTTTAAATGTTTATTTAATTAAAATCCACTGATTTTTGTGTCTTCGACCGATTTCGGCAGCTTGCTGCCATATTTTGGTGAAGGCATATGAATATCCATTTTTAACAGATTTTTTTTTTAAAAACATTATTTTATTTCTCTTCCCAGAACATGAGTATTGTATTAAATGTCTTCGATATCTTTCACCCTGCTAGGACATTATCAAATGTCATGTGATATTTCCACTTTTAGAATACTGGCGCTTTTAGCAATATTTTAATGATACATACAATTTTCTTATGATTGACTGTTTGGAGTAATGAAACAGAATACAAACAAAACGATATTTTGTTTAAACTCCAAACGTTGATGCTTAAATATATCTTATTTTACTTGAGGATTAAAATTTTGAATGCTTAACAAATTATCATTTGAAAATGCTACTAGACATAATGATTACGCTAAAAAATAACCTTAAAGCGATAATTATTTAGCCATAAAATGCATCGGACATCTATGATGATAGTCGATTTGGTTTTTCAATTCGAATAACACTGTCAGTTATTATCAATCAATAATCTAATCTTATACGTACATCACGACACTAACAACCGAAGAATGAGCGCCAACTACAAATACGGCGCACAATAAATTTAATGATTCGGTTACAGTTAAAGTTGTGAAATACCCAAAGTGTGCTGCCAAGTTCACAGCCCGGCTGACACAGTAACGAGCGTAGAGGTTGAACCGAATATTCCGCACTGAAAACGACTGTTACTTTGATTAACAAGCTGACTAGATGGTATTGGCCACGCATATGGCTCACGCAGTCTTCTCACGGGCGAGACAGGGGCCGACGCAGTGTGCCGCTTGGGGTGGCCCCTGGACCCGGCCTATCAAAGACCACAGCCGAAGAACAGAGATTGGGGCTTGAATCCGGTTCAGAAGTCGATCATCTAACCTCGCGAAAAAACCGTAAATTTTTTCATTCACGCGTTAGACGTATACACTAATAAAACGTTAAACAGATTCAACAGGTTCTTATCGTGCCTAAATATGATGTATATACATTGGTATTGAGTTGTTTTTTTTTAAATTTGACAAGTCATTTATTTAAAACATGATTGCATCTCCATCTACAAATGATTAATGATTAAGGTATAAATTTATCACATAACCTCTGCAATCGGTACTTCAAAGTACAGTAGAACCACATAACCTTAGCAATCGGTACTTCAAAGTACAGTAGAACCACATAACCTCAGCAATCGGTACTTCAAAGTACAGTAGAACCACATAACCCCTGCAATCGGTACTTCAAAGTACAGTAGAACCACATAACTTCTGCAATCGGTACTTCAAAGTACAGTAGAACCACATAACCTCAGCAATCGGTACTTCAAAGTACAGTAGAACCACATAACTTCTGCAATCGGTACTTCAAAGTACAGTAGAACCACATAACCTCAGCAATCGGTACTTCAAAGTACAGTAGAACCACATAACCTCAGCAATCGGTACTTCAAAGTACAGTAGAACCACATAACCCCTGCAATCGGTACTTCAAAGTACAGTAGAACCACATAACTTCTGCAATCGGTACTTCAAAGTACAGTAGAATCACATAACCTCTGTAATCGGTACTTCAAAGTACAGTAGAACCCCTCTCGTCAACTCTCGGCTGGTCCGCCACTCAGATTTATCCGACCGTGCTCGAGCCGAACTATGGACGTTTTGTGAATCAAGAAATGGAGGAACACGGCAGCTAAGTCTTGAATTTCATCTGCTAAACATAAATCTAAAATAGCATTTTTTTCTTTTTTTTTTTTTACTGTAGGCTACCTTCAATTTTTATATTTATGGATTATTGTCTTGCTCTTTTTCAATAATAATAACAGCTTTTGTGCGGTTTATTGTAATGTTTTTAATATAGAGAATAATACATACAGTCATTTTTGAATTCAGAGATTGTTTATTTTACTGCATATCCGTATTTTTTTTTTAGTATTTTCAGATAATCCGACGTTTTTAATATTCCGACCACTAATTACCCTCAGTCCCAGGGTAGGTGACGGATTAGAGGGGTTGTACTGTAATAAGGTATACCTTTTAAAATGAGAATTATCCCGATCAGCATGATTATCTTTTGATTTTTTTTTATACAGTCGTGTCCCATGTCATCTTCGATATCTGATTTTCGAAAACCGTCGCAGTCTTCATCACTAGGGTAATGCGTCTGTTAATGAAGCGTCGAACACAGCTAGATACGATTTCTTTCATTTTTCATTTTCTTTGCAGTGGCTGGTATGGTTACACACTGAAACTACACTATATTATATGTCCATATATTTTAAAATATTGATCGCTATTACTACCAACAGGTTTAGATACCATCGGTTTCTTTTTCGATACTATCACTGATGTTTAAATGATGTACCTACAATTTCTTTCAATTCGAAATGTGTTCAATCGGAAATGTGTTCTATTTTTTCTCGACTTTTTCGCAATGGATTGAGAAGGTAGGTTCTCCTTTTTGGTTTATCGGTCTGATAATAACTAACTAAGAAAAGAACGAATATACCACCACACCGTTCTTTCCCGAGGGACTCTTCTCGATTCCTCTACATTCATGCATCCTGTCATGCACGCACATTGATTTCTCCGACTTTTTACGTGGCCGACATCCTATATTTCATTTATTTAATCGTGCCACATTTTCCCCGGTCTTCCTTTATGTTTAATTCCGTTTAAGCCGTTTACATATAAGTTCCTTGCCATTCTGTCGTCATTCATCCTTTCCATGTGGTCAAACCATTTTAATGACTTCTTCATTATTTTGTTCATAACACTTTCATTCACACTGCATCAACTTCTTATATTTGCATTTGACACTTTATCAGATTTAAAACACATCTCATTTCTACTTTATTTATTCTACTTTCATACTTCTTTTGCCAGATCCAAGCTTCACTTCCATACATAAGGGTCGGCACAAGAACATTAATATGCGCTCGCATCTTAGCTTTTATATTATATAAGATTTATGTACATATCATACAATGAATAGTTGTTTTATTGTCTCTCTTTTACATTTATATTGAAAGTACTCGAGCTTCTGATAAGGCCCTGATCAGAATAACTGTGTGCTCGCTCCGCAGGCACACCAAATCATTAAAAATTTCATTCAATATCAATCTCCCCGTCACGGCTCCGCGCAGAAGACCGTGAATAGAGTAATCAAATATACGTCAGAAATCAAAAAGAAATTTCACTTCAGTAACCTTCATTTCAGCCGTTTCAATGAATCTTTAATTAAAACGGTATGCGCGAGATAATTCCTAGAGATCCCCGTTAATCATAATGTGCGTAAATTGCCGAAATCTCGTACCATACAAAAAGTGTGTTATTGAAATTAAGGGGCACCTACTCGTATCTATACAAAATAGCTGATATTCAAATTACAAAGGTATGTGGGTATTTTGAAATCGTAATGTATTATGATTTTGTAGCCTGGAACGCTCAATACATTGTTTTTCTTTTTTATCAATTACAAATATAACGAAGATGAAACGTGTGTTTTAATCATTCTAATTATTCAACTGCTTGTACTACGGAATTGAAAATATGCGACTGGCATCTTGAGGTAAAATAACGGAAGTGAAAAATCTGACACCATCTAAAAATAACATTTTGTGTTAAAAAAAAATTTTTTTTATTATATATTATTTTATATCATTGTATTTTATATTATTTGTTTAAGATTTATTTTGTGGATGTTCGACGATCGAAGTGTGCGCGGGAGATGCCTATTGGTGGCGATGAGGTTCGCAACCCATCACACCGCGTCTCCCGCGGGGTGAAAAGAGAAGGATGGAGTGCTGCATCGGTTAAAGTGTGACAGTCCATTTTTTCTGCCTACCCTTTCGGGGAGACGGCGTGATGGTTGGTTAGTTAGTTAGTTAGAAAAATCTGATATTGTTTTAATCATATTTTCGTTTTTAATGGATAATGTAATTAAACTTATTTCAAAACCTAGGAACATTAGCGAAACTCTTATTTTTTTTACTTTATATATTTTATAATATATAAAACAATGCATCAAATCAATATTATGTGAAGAAAAAAATCTTCGTTTTCCGTGCATGAATTGCATAATTTACTAAAATATATTTTTGTGTTCGGAACCCTAACTAAATATTTTTTTACGCACTTTTTTTCTTTTATAATGTATTGATAGAAACCAAAAAAATTAAATCACTGTAATTTAACAACACGATTTGGGATTTCTAGTTTATAATAAGATGAGATTTGCAGTATTTTTTTGTACCGTATAATTTTTTTATCTTCTACAATACAAATTTAAGTCACATTTTTAATGTATTTAAGTACTTAAAAACCCGACATCAATTAGGATTCTAACACATTGAATATTTTTTATACTCTTCGAACAACAATACAAAACGGTCAATTACTAGAAGATAAAAACTAATAATGGTTAAGTACATAATACTGGTATTAGAAATGGGGTTCATGGCAAATAATGCAAGTTTAATTAATTGCACTGAAGTACCTATCTCCAGCACTACAGTATCATCCGGCGTCAAGTACCTCCGTCAGCGTGACTCGACCCATCCTTAATCACCAGTCAATACAAGAGCTGAAAAAAATATTTGTTTTTTATAAGTGAACTTTTTAGTACTATGACTTCCTACCGCGCAGTGCCGGAGTCTTATGTTGTGGCTTAAGCTCGCTCGTAATTAAACTAAGTTATCAATCAATTAATTATTTTAATAATATAAATTAATTATGGTTCATTTAATTATACTCGCTATATGATGGTGCGACGTATAACGTTAATATACGCTTGTCTATAATGAATCGGCACTTTTATACTTGTCATGTTATACGTTAGCAGTATATAGCCTATAAAAAGGCAAGATAACTGTTCCGTCAAGCCCTTTTCCGTAGTTTTCAATTAAAAGTTAATTCAGGTTACAGCTGTTTTATTTGACGTATACCGATTGAAATAGCGGCAGGCTATTTCGCTCAAAACTATCACAACATGTATTTATGTTAATAATGTAATATTCCTTCCGCTCATGAGAAGTAAGTATATGACACAGTACCAATATACGTAGCTTGTATATTTTATATATTAAAATATTGATTTGTAGTGTTCTTATACCGACCCTTATGTATGGCAGTGAAGCAAGGAAATAGCAAAAGAAGAATGAAAATAAAATAAATGGACCAGAAATGAGAGCTCTCAGTCGAATATGTGGAAAATCTATGTAGAATAGAGTGTCAAATAAGAAGTGAATGCAGTGCGAATGAAAGTGCTATGAACAAAATAATGAGACGATCATTAAGATGGTATGGACAGAATAAAAGAATGAATAAAGAAATGATGATAAATAAAATATATGTTGACCAAGTAAACGCAACTAGAAATAGAGGAAGACCGATAAAAACGTGGTACGATCAAATATATCGAATATTGAATGACGGCCACATGAGAAGTCGGAGAATTCGACGAGTGTGCATGACACGATGTATGAATGCAAGAGAAGTATGCTAAGAAAGAAAAGGTTGGCGGTCCAATATTTTGCCTACCCTGTTTGTAAGTTTAGTTAGTTAAAAAATGATTATGCTGTACAGTCACTGTTACGCCAATGTGTACTTGAAATACTCATTTTAGAAATGTCAATATCATCGTGAGAACCAAAATGTTTTTGATAATATAGTTAGATACTTGAGTTAGTACTTAAGTATCTTAATATCATTACATGTAACTTAATACATGAAGATATAATAGCTGTAAAAATTCATGTAAATTTACTTCTTCTAAAAAATAAATATATTTTATTAAAATCCATGTATTATCTGATCGACGGCCTTCGTAACAGAGCGCCAACGTTATGACTGCCACACCGAAGGTCCCGGGTTTGATTCCCGGCAATAAAAGTTCTCCCGGTCACGCGACAATAAAATAGACGATCGACTGGCTACCTATTGCATATTTTGAAAATCAATAACTAATTCATCCATGCATCCCAAGAACCAGCAAAGATGTAAGACTTTGCGTCAAACGAATCCTTGAAACCTAAAAAAATCCGATATATTTATCCTATTCCAGGTATGTATAAATGATCCTAATTATCCACATCCGCAATAGACATATTTGTTTATATCAATCCAAAGAATAAACATTCATACGTATACGATAATTTAAAAAAAATATGGCAACATTACCAATGATATATAGAAAATTACTTTAATAATATCAATATAATTATAGTAATGATTTAAATCAGCCATAAATCAGTTAGATAAAACGTAAAACTTAATGTTTTGTTTGTTCCGACTAATGTAGGTAACAAGTGAAAATACATTTAGGTATTAGGTTCTAAAAAATAACGAATTTGATAAATGGCTGTTATTAAGTGGGCTTTTAAGTTTATAAAATAATTAATGAGTGTTTATTGTTTTTCTTAACACGTTATTTTACCGTTCTTAGTCTTACAGAAAATTGAAAACACGTTTAATTTGATATACCTAGAAAGCTTTGTATATGAGAAGCTATTAAGTTTAAATAATAATTTATATAATTAATATTTTATTAAGTCATTTTAGCGGGATGTGTTGACTACTGACTTTATTTGGAAACTGTAACAATCATTGTAAATCATGAACCACCTCTCCATAAAACGTAATACTGTATTAATATAACTCTTAATTCTTGGGATTCCGATATTAGAAAAAAGAACAATACTTATAATGACCTATGTGCAAACACGTAATAAATAAAACAGAGTAGGATGTATTAAAATTAATTAAAATTAAACGTTATCAATAAAATTTAATCTTATTTACACGAAACATCTGGAATTGTTTTTGATATGAAGATGGTGATTCAAAGCATACAGTTGGAGTTATGATCACAAATTAGGGATTCATAATTGATACGAAAGAAAACGTCTGTTTTCAAGAAGTTTTATTATGTTTTGGAAATTTCTAAAAAACTTCTAGAAAACGGATGTTTTACTTCAATTCATTTATTGAATATGGAGTTTTACGTCATTTTTCATGAAATAAAGGGATTCGTTGCATCATTTGAGAGAAGGGTCCTCAGAGCAGTCTATGGCCCTGTGAGATAGCAATGATTGGCGTAGTCGATACAACAGGGAACAATATGACATCTACAATGAACCAGATATGATGTGTAAGAATTATACTTTTAAAACATTCGCGCATTTTTAAATGAGCGCAAACAGCGCTCATTTTTAAATGAGCGCAAATAATTTGTTGTAATTAATTATAAATTCATAAACCGTTGTTGGAAGATTGGAATCAAGGCATCCCATCTCTACGGAGCAATTTATTCAAGGGCGAAACAATTATTTCTGCAAGAGCAATAAATTGATCATTGACTTATTGCACACTGATGATTGAATAGAGCAAATAATAGCATTTAAGCTAATTAGGTAATATTCATTAACATAATAATTCTAACCCAGGATTGAAAACAAAACGTTTCATTGCAGGCGAATGAATATTCATTAGCTTAACTCTACGATATCGATTGGTCCAAAATTTATTAGCAATAGCTACTCTATTTATTTTTTTGAATATTGAACAACTTTGATGACCTTCGTGACAGAATGGCAAGAGCTATGTCTGTACACAACGATGGCGTTGGCAGTGTGATTCTCGCACTGTCTTTGGTCTGGTGTAGAATTACGGTGAAAATAAAATAGCGATTAGCTTCCTTTCACATGTGATGAGAATTAATATAATAACTAAAAAATAAATAGAATAAAAAAATAAAAGTGCATTCTGTGATTTTTAATTATTAAAATACCTAAAAATAGCAACATACTAATTTACGAATACAAGTATATTACATTTGTGAATCAGAATTCAATCGGTACCTACTGATTACAAATTCGAATTCTTCTCAGTGATTAGGGTGTCGCTTTGTTATTATTTTTATTTTATTTTTTTAATAAAAAGTCACAATCAAACAAACCATCACGCCGTTTCCCCGCAGGGGTAGGCAGAGAGAATGGACCGCCACACTACTCTATCCTGGCAAACCTCTCTAGATTCCTCCACATTCATACAACGAGTCATACACGCACATCGATTCCTCCGACTTCTAACATGACCAACCTTTAAAATTTGATTAATTTGCTCATGCCATGTTTTCCTCGGTCTGCCTCGACTTCGTACCCCATTTACATCATTAACGTATACTTTCTTAACCATTCTTTCTCCATCCATGCGATCCATATGTCCGAACCAACGCAGCGATCCTTTCATAATTTTGTTCATAATACCTTCTTCCGCTCTACATTCCTTTCTTATATCACCATTTGAGATTCTGTCGCATATCGTTCTACCACACATACGTCTTATGGACCTCATCTCTACCGCATTTATTCTACTCTCATCCTTTTTCTGCCAGTTCCATGCTTCGCTTCCATACATTAGGGTTGGGACCAGAACTCCATTGTGAACGGCCGTTTTCGCTTTCATTGATAAATTCTTGTTTCCAATAACTATTTTTAAAACTCCATTCACTTTGTTACCCGCACCAACCCTTCTTTCGACGTCACTATCCGTTCGGGCATCTGCTGTGAACATGCTACCTAAATACACAAATTCCCTCACCTGTTCCAAGTTCTCTTCGTTCACACTTATATTACAAACTGTCATTTGCTCTTCCCTTTCGAAAACCATCACCTTTGACTTTCCGACATTCATCATTAAATCATTTGACTTGCATACCTCATACATTCTCGACACCAAGACTTGTAATTCGTCCGCACTATCCGCAACGAGAACGGCATCGTCCGCGTAAAGCAGACAGTTTACAGACATCTTAGCACCAGCATTTATACCTTTAAGTTCTTTCATACACTTGTCCATATACAGATTGAACAACCATGGAGACATCACGCAGCCCTGCTTAACACCCTTCGTGATATCAAACCAAGGCGTGATGTCTCCATTTACCCTAACACTGGCAGTGCTCCCTTCGTAGAGAGTCACAATCATGTTATTGAATAAAAAGTCACGAAAACACTAAGAATTCAAATAAATGGTATTAGAATTTATCATATTGTACAATCTTCAAACTAAGCAAAAATACCTCATCATTACGAAAAAGAATTCGAGGAGCGTCCAGGCTTGAATTCATGTCCTCGGGGCTAGCGTTTTGTCCCCTAGCCATCTCGCTTTATTTTAATATAATGTTTAAAAATACATCGAGTTTTACATCTAATTAATTGTAACTTACTGTGTGTTTTCATGCATATTTAGTTCAATATTTATCTTGTATGTGTGTTTATTACATAGAGCTGACTGCTTAAAAATCTTAATCTGTAAGTACATGAATATCGTTAATTAGAATTACAAGATTTTTCTTTGATTGGTCACGCCACCGCAACAGTTTATATTGAAGAAGTAGTACTCTTCGACATCGACGTACATTGCTTGTATTGTAATCGGTAAGTACCTAATGCATTTATACACGAAAATTAATTTGTAAAACGAATCGATCGGTACCTGCACATAGATCTGTACGTAGGCAAACGTTTAACGGGGCCAAAATATTGATATCTTATAGAATTCGGACGATACGTGAGATGACTGGCAGAAAAGATCATTCAATTATCATTTTGAAATGTCCATCAACCAGGTGGCTTCACAATAAACTATTCTGTTTGAGAAAGTTGCGGTTTGTCCGACAGTCTTTACGCTGCACGAACAAAAATGAGTGGGTTCTCGAGTAGTCTGTCTTATTTTTTATAAACAGTTATCATATTTATATTATAACCCGTCCATTTATTTTCTGTTTAGGCAATCGTGAGCATTGTGAACTATATTACATATTTTTTATAATATCAAGTACGGATGGAGTGAGAAAATTAGTTTAGCGATTGAATCTCTCGATATGAAGTGCGCAGTGTATCTCCCGATGAGTGCACGATTTCTTTTTTTGAAAAGCTTCTAATGATTGATTCCATTACTTAAACAGTACTATACTATTTTTTTCCTTTGTTGCCAAACCTGTATGAGGTGTGAGTCTTGTCTGTAATTACAAAAAAAAACTAGTAAATTGTATTCTCCATTAAATATCAAACCAATCCGCATACTCTAAATTGTAACATGTAAGAAGGCCTACAAATGTATTTACTAAAATCCAGACAACATGCAAGCTTTTATTACAAGTTTAAAATTATGAAAAATAAATTGTACTTTATGATTTTTTAATATTCTGATATTATTTATTTTTTTGAGAATTTTATATTTAGAAAATAATTAAATACATTTTTAATGTCTTGTCTTATTATTTTTATTTATAAAATAATTTAAGCTTACACGTTTTTACTCTAAAAATATGATAACTTACTCTTGAACAATTATTATTTTATTAACTTATTATAGATTATATAGCGCAATAATGAAAAAAACAATATGCGAGTATCCTATTCCTATTATATAATATAATAATTAGACAGATTACAATAAAATTCTTTGTTTTTTATTACAATAACAAAGACATTTTCCGATTCTGTAGAACAAAAATCTAATCAAAATACACAAAGATTTTTTTTAATTAAATCAAATGACTTCATTCGAAATATCCGACCAGCATCAAAGCACAGAACATTAGGTACATTAAAAAATATCCAGTTACGATCCAGTTCGATCACGATATTCAAAAGATTTAATGAATAGAAATTTCTTTTGCTGCTTCAGAATCATTGCAAATGATAATTACAACGGTAATGGCTAATTAATTTTATAAATCAAGTTAAACACGGTGCCCTTGTTTCGTAACCTGTACCTGTTCTAGGAATGAACTTGCAGTCATTGTTATCTGATAAAAGTATAATTTTCCATTAAATCACCCGGTGGACCTCGTTACATTAAACCAAATACAACTTATTATGCATATTGTCTCTATTGTCTTAAACCAAGACAATCAAATTGTTTATTGTGATGCTATTATATCCAACTTGAGAATATTTTTATTATTATAAATTGTGCATCAATGCAATCTGGACACGAGATACGTAAGTAGGTATTCCCTGTCTAATGAATTGAAAATGTGTATATTTATCCAGAATCTTACGTAGTCAATTCAATAATTCGAAATAATATTTGTTAATACATAAATACTTAATATCTAAGTGTTCACTTAGATAGAGACAAAGTATGAGTGCTTAAGCCTGTCTCTTTGAATAATTACATATTAAGCTTCAAAATAAGTCATATTGGTGTATGACATTTAATTTTATATTAAATAAAAACAACTTAACGTTTAGCGCCAGTTTTATGAGTTGCATTCATATTACCCTACGGTCAATGAAACTAAAATATTTCGAATGTTTTATTTATTTAATCAATCGACATTTTTTCTCTATAAAAATATTTTTTTAATTCATGTTTGAATAAGTGTATAAACTTTTAACAGAGTGTGTTTTAAACATAATTTTATAATTTATTAAATCCTTTCAAAAAAAATATTATTTAAATTAAAACGGGGTATAACAGTATTATATAATTAATAATTAACTGTTTCTTAATAATGAAATAAAAATAAAAAAGTATATTTTTATATAATTATTAATTTTATTCCACTTGTTCATCAAGTTCCTACCAGTTTCGGTAGCTCGCTATTATCTTCAGGGCTGCTTGATGCCGAAAGTAGGTGGTTGCAATCTTTGCTTTGGTCAGAAGATGATACCAAGCTGCTAACATACATACAAAAAACACCTTACTGACACACCGTTCATTTTTTCACCAGTATCCAACCCTTTTAGCTCTTTCATACGCTTGCCCATACATATATTAAACAACCAAGGGGTAATTTCACACCCCTGTTTGATACCTTTCTTGATATCAAACCATAATGTAAGATCACTATTTACTCTGACACTAGCAGTGCTTTCCGTGTACAGCGATGTAGTTTCCGTGATCAGTTTTGTGCTTATTTTATATTCAGACAATATATCCCACAACTTAACTCTATCTACACGATCATATGATTTTTGCCAACCGATAAACGCACAGAAGAGTTTTCGGTTTTTAGCCAGAAACTTCTCCATTCATCCTCTGCCATTCATAAAGGCGCCTTACACATCCCAAACTCTGTCACTCGTCATCTTTCCTACTCTTTCTATTAAAATTCTACCATAGACTTTACTAATGACACTCAAAATACTAATATCGCTGCAGTTTCCACATTCCATATGAGACCCTTTTCCTTTATACAGAGGCATGATTACTGCTCTCCTCCAGTCGAGTGGGTTATATCTTTCCTCTAAATATTGGTTGAACAGTTTACATATCCACGCAGAAACCACTTCACCACCGATTTTAATAAATTCTGTAGCGATGCAGTCATTCCCTACAGCTTTTCCACTTTTCATTGCTTTCACGGATCTTTCAATCTCAATATAATAGTATATTTTTGACTTTTTAGTTTTTTTATTACGAGTGGATTAATTACAAAATATATAAACATAAGGTAATACAAACAATCTATAAAGTAAACACTGGATGTTTGCAATACATTGATTGCATTTCCCACTAAGATTTATGTTGCCAGGATTCGAGTTGTCGAGAAGATGACGAAATTGGGGAGTGCACTTATGTGCGCATGTACCTCTATTAACGTAAAATATGGATGTATTAGCCACAATTGAGACGATTAATTAATAACTAAAGACAATGGTGCTTTCGTAACGATCTCACTCGCCTTGACTGAATTTTCGCAGGGCGTTCGGAAAATTATGGAAAATCGTATTATTAATATTGCGCTAATTGATTCAGATTGAAGCAATAACACGCCTTGAGAACGCGATCTCCCCACGTCTCTGGCGTTACATCAATTCTCATTATAGACGTTATTCCTTTTCTTTTCAATAATCTCGTTAATTACGCCCGCGCCCGATGTCTCTATTAGCATTCCTCCTCCTCATAACGTGTGCCCTAAGCTCGATTCTCTCGGGCCAAACCCATTATACGTGAGATAGGCTGGTGACATACGGAGTCAATAAGGCGCGATACTTGTGGGCATTTATATTTGCCAAAGTTAATAAGGCATCATTGCAGTAATTAATTCTTCTCTCGATATATTTAATTAAGTAAAATTATTAACTTTTTAATTTGGAACACTGATATCATATTTATTTATATAGTCCATTGATTTGGGCGAAACACTTTGATACTTCAACAATATTAACTCTTTCATTCATCACAATTACGATCACACTTTTTATTATTCACTTCAACTGTTGTTTGAGTCGAGTTGTTTGTAACGCCTGATGATGCCGACATCGGTTGGCGAAACAGCTGTCGCGACATTCTCAAAAAGTGAATAGTAAAAATTTTGATAATATGACGGTGTTATAAATTTTAACCGTCAACAATTTATAAACTCAATTTCTAAGAAATTGTCGCGACAGCTATTTTACCAAACAATGTTGACATCATCAGGAGTTGCAATAAAAAATCTAGATTGATTGTAACACCTGATGATACCTAATACTGTTGCGATAATTTTATATAACTATAATTAATAAATCGTGTACAAAATAAACAGTTAATAACGTTGAAAAAAAAATACGAATGTATGATATGAAACTAAGTAGTCAAGAAAACAGTTCCGAGATAAATAAAATTTCACAGTTCATCCGAGTACTTAGCATAAAAGTATCTTCACCTTTTATAGTTCCCTTTATAGGCTGAATAATACGGTCAATTTATTTTCTACCGGAAATGTTGAAGGCTGTGAAGTACACGCAGTATAATTTGCTGTAAGATCTATCAATCAAATTTCGGAGGTATCCGAAATCCTCGCGCTGTTATTAAAGTACATTACGTTGCCTTCTACGGAGTGTCGGGTGTTCGCGTGTGAAGAGCTTCGCGGCAATGATTAGTGAGAGACCTGAGGCCAGAGTACTGTCACTAGCACCGACATCAACCTTAATTGGTCAAGTCAGAGGTACGTAACCTGGAATCTATCGTTTATCATTCAAATAGGCGAAGATAGAAATGCGGCGTTATTAAAATAAAAACAAATGATTTACGAATTCCAATACATAATTTTAAATTGTTTATATCTAATACAATATCGCTTTTATTGGCTATTATGATTTATTTCTTATTGTTTATTCAATTTCAAGCTCGTTTTATTATTTATTTATTGTTTCTTAAATAATGATGTAAAACTTCATTTAAACATTTGATAATGCCTTAGAAAGGTGATACATATCATTCCCGTAAACTATAATAAAACTTCTACTACTAACGACGTTTTCATTCGTATTAATAATTTATTATACTTAGGAAATGGAAAATAACTTTGTTTAGATAAAGATCTAAAACTCCATTTTAAAAAGTTTAAACGAATGAGAACGTCTGTTTTCTAGAAATTTTATTACATTTAATTAGAATGACAAGTTTTGCCTTGCTAAGGCATTATCAAATAATTTATTTTTACATTGACAATTTACCATAAATTACAGTTAATAATCTTCTTGAAAGCGTTCGTATTTATTGAGATAAAAAGGTTATACACCCCTACACTTTTACAGACATGTTATTGTATGCAATATAATAATACTTATTCGATATTTAATACTTATTTACAACTGTAATTATTGTAATTACAAAGCTAATTAAAACATTTATAAGTTTTTTTTCAAATAAAAATCATACATTTTGACAATGCCCTTGTGCGACGGAAATGACAAACTACAGTAACATAACATGACCGTGTTAAATATATTTTAAAAGTCGGCATGTATGTAGTCGGAAAAAATGACGTAGATACGTGTATAATCGCTAAATGAATGTGAGGGAATCCAGAGAGTAATATCATAATAGAATAGTGTGGGGATCCATCCTCTTTGCCTACCCTTTCGGGTAAACGACGTGATGATTTGTCATTGGTGTTGTTTTCCAAAAATTTTAAGTAAAAAAATTCATTTATACCTTATCATTTATAGAACATAAAAAATATATGAAAATTCTTTGAAATCTTCTTAGAAAGCCGATGAACGAAAATACACGTAACGTTTATATATTTAACGTGATATAAAATAATACTGACATTTAAATTATATTTCCTACATGTCATGCTTTTTTCCCGATGTGGAGAGCTTGTGGAGAGTTTGTTTACAACAGTATGTCCCCACATGTAGAGAGCTTGTTTACAACAGTATGTGGACGCTACACCAACCGTGGGCTCCACAGCTCTCCACCAAGGTCACTCTTGTGGAGAGCTTGTTTCAAACAGTGTGGCACGGCCTTTAGTCTGAATATTCCTCAACTTTTTCCCATTCACACTGATTGTCTATAACACTTCAACCGTTTCTCAATCCTGCATTTGTTCCACGTTAAAATCATCCTGGTTATCGTTAATTTATTATGAGATTTTTGTAAAATTTATGTCAAATAATTATATACGTCTCGCACCTTCAGCCACTACGATTACACGAGCAATGTTCAGATCAACAATTATTAATATTTATTGATTTAGCCCATTTCGGCACGCACATCTGCCATAAAATGAGCGTGATTATCATAAATGGTTCGCTAAAAGCAGTGGCAGAAGAGAAATCCAAAATTAATTGCTTAAATCTTTTTTTAATTCCATGCAAAATAATTTCACGACGCACATAATAAAAGTTTTTAATTTTTTTTATGAACTAAAACATTAAAAATATGTTTTTTAACTACTTCCACTTTTGTCCATATTTCGACAGCGACCGGTTTGACCGGACCAGTCTGTCGATGCCAGCGAGCCTGACGAAACCGGTTGCTGTCGAAATAAAGACAAAAGTGGAAGTAGTTAAAAAAACATCATTTTATTTAATTATCATTTAAAATAAACTTTCATCAGAGATTTCAGTAAAATCATTTGATTAAATTAAGACATTATTTTTCCACTTTTCTGTTTATTTTAATCGACATGTTTTGACAATAGGTTTTATTCCTTTATCGATGATCACCCGTTTATAATATATATTTAAAATATTTATATTCGGTTTATAAGAAACAGATCCTGTCAGAACGAAACATCTTCTTAGAACATCAGAAATGAAAACATTGTAACCTATCGTGGGTAGGTAGGTAGGTAAACCCATGGAGATAGGATGCTTTATGGAGAGATTCGCAGAAGTATTGTAATACTGATAACATTGTGAAATTTGAGTAGGCCGAAAAGACAATTCTGGAGAGGCCACGTTAAGAGGAAGGACCCAGCGAGGATTCCCAAGATCGTGATGCATAAGATTCCAGAGGATCGTCGTCTTCCAGAACGATTCTCAAGGAAATGAAGAGAAAGTTAGACGTTTTCATCACCGGGCCAAAATTGATATCCTGTTTGAACAGATCGCAAGATTTGGAGAAAGATGAAGAATAACAAGATGTTTATATCGTTTTTCCGATGATAAATGAATAAAACTTTCAGTGGAAGTGGAGAAAAACAAACTCTAAAGTGTGTTCTAATTCATAAAAATTCGTCATTTTGGAATTCTGCAGTTTAAACAACTTAAATTTATCAAAAAGTTTAAGTTTTTATACAAAAATAGTATTTATAGTTTTGCCTGCACACTCTTTCTATTTCTCTTTATAATATTATTTTAATGTATCAGATATTATATTCAATTTTATTAATGTATTCAGTTTCCGTGAGAATCGGCGGATGTTCCCAATACACACGAGTTATTGTGTTTATTATGGTAGGAATGTGTCCAAGATACGTAAAAATTCACGAATTAAACAAATTATAATGACATTGTTTTAAAACCAGATTTTCCACTTTATGTTCGATTTATATGATAATCGCGTATTAATTTAATTATTAGTTAATATAAGATCAATAAAAAACTGATTATTATAGTGTAAGACAAAGATATACTATTAAGATATATTAATAAACACACTAATATAAGATTAGAATCAGGCAGAAATTCGAAATGATTTACAATTAAATTTGGTTTAAAAAAACATTTTGTTTGCTTTATAATATATAAAAAATATATTAACTTCTTCAGTGAAATTTTATGAATCTAAATCCTTACGCATTCTCGAGATTTTACTTATTTTTTTATTAAAAAAAACATTTTTTTAAAACATGAATCACAGCCATATTTTATTATCAAAAATTACGTTTATACTATTATTTTTCGTGTTTTTTTCAGATTTTAATAACACATACCATCTCATCGTGTCTCATTCATTGCGAGTATAATACATTTTAGTTTATAACTTGTTTCAACCGCATAATAATCGGGTGGTGATCTAGCAAACAGAACGCTTGGCTTATGATCCCGAGGACTTGAATTCAACCTTGAAGACGACTCAGTTTGTTCTATGTTACAATAAGCTATGTTTTGCTCGCATTGAATATTGTTTAAATATTCTAATACAGTTGATTAAAATGTACAGTATTAGTATTTTAAAACAATGTAATCTCATTTATTCGATATTGGCCTATCTTCCTCAGGGCAAATACCGAATAAAATTTTACGTAGGTATTTGCCCTAGTATATTATGATCAATAACGAAACCGGTTGGCGATTTGTTAAAGTAATCCGGATTTGAAACAAGATAAAAACAAGAATTCGGTATAGTTATTATATGTGGCCTAAAAAGGAATACTAATAAAATAGAAAAGATATTATTCTAATCTACCAATTATATTATTTCCTATAAACTTAAGCGATAATCTTAAAGAATATTATAAAGATAATTTTAATCATCCTCAGAGAAAACGGATATCGTTCTTGAAAAAAATATTTTAAGACAACAATCTATTGAAGTGGTGAAATATCTGAGCCAGAAAGAGATGTACATAAAACATGAAATCAATTGTCATATAACGTGATTGTATAGTATATAATTAATATGATGAGCAGTGATGTCTGAAAATGATCCTGACATACGTTAATAACTAAATTGTTTGAGTTTAAAAAAAACAACCACTGCCAAATGTGAACATCCCTCACACGAAACGCGTCAATTTGAAATCAAAAACTACTAACAGCTGCCAGCAAAGTTGTCAGAACGTTTCACGAACTTCATAATTAAACATATTTGGTTGATGGCTGTCATAAATATCTATAGCCAACAATAGAAATCACATTATAATAGTATTCAATTCCCGGAGAAATAATCTTCATGAAGTGAGCGCAAGAATTTTTTTTTTTAAATAAGTGAAGTCGTTGTTTCCTACTAACTTTCAATTTCTAAAGATATTATGCTAATTCGTAGACTAATCTACTTCTTTACCAAAATAGTTCATTTCTTTAACTAATTTTCTACCTAATGGATGGGCATGCGCCATGTGAAACAAATTGATAATTATATGTTATAGATAAGCAATTTGTTAGTCTTTTGTATTTTTCCTGTAATTTAGGTACCGGTGAGTTTCTGTATTCAAATTTGTTGTACATAACATCAACGAATTGATTATTTTTATAATCATATACGATCTATAGAATAATTTACATAAAATATTATTTTATTTTGTTATTATTTTTTTAATAAGCATATAATATTTGTAAAAAAACATATAGCGGTTAAATAATAGTGTCTTATAATATAAAACAAAATACAGTATATGAGGCCTGGAAGAAATTATATTTTGTAATTTAAACTGTTTTTTTTTCTTGTTTGAAAATTGAAAATAAGACCAAAATTTAGACCATTGTTTGATTTCTCTAACTATCTATTCTCTATATATTTAAAAATTGTTTTGTTTCATAAATTATAACGAAATTAAAACTTATTTCGAAAATTGGCACATAAATCCAAAACAAGTATTTTTTTCACACAAACGCCGTAAACAAAATGACCACGTATTGTTTTGTTTTATTTCTTGCATTCACAAGCGTTTTACTGTATTCTGAATATGCTGTTGTTTCATTTATTTCAGTAGCACAACTAAAATACATAAATTATTTTCAATTTAAATATTTAATTTTGTATAAATTAAACATTAGTCTGTTGGATGAAAGAAAATTATTCTAAATGACTTCACTCTTTCTTATTCTTTCTCTGTATAACTTCAACTTATTTTGATGATAAATTCTCTCCGAGTATTTAACACAGGTTATTAACTATTTAAATCATTTAAGAATTCTTCTGATTTTAGGTCGCATAACAAATCGCTTGGGATCGGCTGTAAAGGCGGGTTCAGTCGCAATAACTAATAGACCCGCTTGCTACTTAGGGCCACACATTAACTATAGCCTACCATTATAAAGTCAAATGATGGTTTATTCAATATTTAATAGACACTTAACACGCATTTTTGATCAGGTTTCTATCTGAAATCTAATATTTTTCAAATGCTACAAAATTTATTATTTAAAATGAAAATCGCAGCTGAGTCCCACACAATTCTCCATTAGTTTTTAATATACGAGGTACATTTAAAAAATGTACTAAAAAAACAAGAATTATCTTTTACGTAGTACTTTTTTTAGTATCCGTACACCAAAAATGGTCTGCAAAAAGCAATATTTTCTTTGACGTTTTTTTTTCAGTATACTTTACATCTATAATAAAAAAATGTATTTGGCTATAATTATGTTAACAAATGAATGAAATATAAACATGAAAACATGTAGTTGGAAATAATTATCAATCTTTATTTTAATTGATGATAATTTTTTTCTGACGACCGGTTTCGATACTATACCTTGTAGGCAAAGTTATCCTATGCAGTACTCCTGTCACAATGTAATTGTCTCCTTCTAAAATGTTCTCGTTGTTTTAGCTTTCACAAAGAAACGTATTATAAACATATTAAAATTATATACTATTCTTTATTTTGATTTGTTTTTTATCGTATGTCGTTTTTTTATAATTTGACTGGATATTGACACATAATAAAATATTTTCAAAATAAATTAAACATTTTTATCTTAGTATAAACCACTTTATTGAGTTTGTGGGGCCAACCGGTTTCACTCTGAAGCGAGGTTCAATTAAAAAAAAAAATTTATGTATATCATACCACAAAGTAATGTAACAATTAGATTTATTATTTTCTATGAACCAGTACAGAACGATCCAGATGCGTACACTTCAGTTTTCAATCATTATCACTATAGCTATTATATTTAGAGATACTTCAAATATTTTAAATATGCTATAAAAATATTATGCATCAGTTTTTTTTTTGTTTATAATATACTTAACTTTAAGCATTTAAATTAATCAACTTATTTATTTATAAGTTTTGAATAACCTCAAGTAGCGATGAAATTTTTTCTAAATGATATTCGATGGATATTCATAATTTCTCTGGACTATCTCTGGAATTCTCTGGAATTTCTCTGGAATTTCTCTGGAATTTCTCTGGACTTCTTCCGCAAAGCGTCAACATCTTATCGATCATTCCTCAATTTCAACAGCTGACAATGATATCGTTCCCAAAAACTCCACAAAGCTTCTTGGTGTTTATTTTGACGCAAATCTGTCTCTAAAATCCCAAATTAATAACACGGTCAGCGCTAGTTTCTTCCACCTAAGACGATTAAAATCCGTCAAAAGGAGTATTCCCCACGACACTTTCAAAACTCTTGTAAATTCCTTCGTTGTGTCACGACTTGATTATTGTAATGAATTTATGCAAACATTCAAAAACAACAAATAAACAAACTTCAATCTGCGTTCAATGCAGCAGCAAGGCTCATTAAAGGCATTCCAAAAAAGTCTCATATAACACAACATCTCAAAGAACTTCACTGGCTTAAAAGTCCAGAAAGAATCCAGTATAAACTCTGCTGGACAGTCTTCAAAGCGCTAAATGGAATGGCACCAAGTTATATATCTGAACTCTGTATAACGGACAGCCTAAATTCACGGAAATCCACACTTCGCTCGGCGAACTCCTCAGCAATAGGAAGATTAGTTGAGCCGAAGCGTTGCCCCCGTACAAATTTCGGGGATCGAGCTTTCGCGGTAGCCGGTCCATCAGCTTGGAACAATCTCCCTTCACACCTTAGATGCATAAATGATCCGACAGATTTCAGATCTAAATTGAAAACCCATCTTTTTCATATTTCATACCCAATTTAAACATTTATACTTTGTTCTACTATACTTTTAAACCGATCGTTTTTAAGCGGTCACATTTAGATTTTTAGATTTAAAACACGTCTTAATGCGCCCTTGAGGTGATTACATCACAAAAACGGCGCTTTAAAAGTTAGCATATTATTATTATTATTATTATTAACCTTACATATTCCGTTGTGCAGTCTTCTTCTTCCTCTTGGTCTAGGTCGTATAACCTGTTTGTAAGGGTGAGCTATGAGCTGTTCTTCCATCTCTTCGTCGGCCTTTCTGGTCGTCTTAGTAGCCTCTTGCTGCTGGGCATTTTAGGCAATATTTAATAATGTGAGACACGTCATTCCCATAAAATATATAAAACGTCTAGAAAACAGACGTGCTCATTCGTATTAATTATTTAATACGAGTTTTACTTAATTGTTCTATAACATTTAATATTAGCTTTTTGTTTATTTTTTCTTCATATTTTTTCAGTTTAGGTGGTAGGAGCTGTTTGTTACCATGAGCTGTCCTGGAATGATGACGTCCAGCCCTCCCTTCGTTTCTTCAGCGGCCTTTCTGGGAGTCTCTTTCTGTTGTAGTTTTCATAATTTATTTCTGACAATGTTTGCAATTCTTGTATCTTCTACGCGGTCTACACAATCCCTCCAGAAGTAACTTCTGCGTGATTCCCACCTTACTATGTCTATAACACCGTATACAGATCTTTTCTTCGCATTTCTAATCTGTTTTCTAAGAGTTTCGCCTGCGATGAAGAGTAAAGTTCTCATTTTTGCTACTCTGGGAAGGTTTTATGCCCTGTTGGTATGAGCTCTAGTTATGATAAGTATATAAGTATAATATACACATATTAATATATTTTTAGTACGTCCATATAATTCGTGATGGAATAAAACATCACAGATGTTTTTGTCGGCCTTCGAATCCTTCCAATAAAAAAATGAGACTATTATCCTTGTGAATATTATAATTACCCGTGCAGGAACAACAAATTTATGTATCGACCTAATGTCTGGGAGATTTATGTATAACATTATCAATAAATATAATAGCGATCCATTTAACTTCGTATGTACCGCGACTAATAAAAAATATTTAAATCGCGCTACCTACTGTAAAAATGCGGTCCACGGAATATGTTTGTGACATTATACTTTATGAGCTCGAAAGATGCAACGTGACCAAGTTTTTTAAAGTGCGCTGTGTCTACACTTATTCAAAAATCGAATTCAAATTAAACAAAAACTTTTTTTTTTCGGAATCATGATTTACTTATAAGATAGAAACTTATTTTGAAAACCGAAGTGTTATAAAGTTTACACATTGTTGAAAAAACTGTCAAAGTGCACGATACACTGGATAAATAATTCACATGGCAATTAAATTTCAAAAGTACATTATATCAAATTAATAATATGTATCGAAAATACCTTCTTTGAAGTCGTTACAAATAAGATAAGTAACCATTTCAATTATATGAGTAGTTACTATTTAAAATCATTTTTTGGGTAGCTTTGTACATTGTAATTTTTAGTTAGTGCTTCGAGAGTAATTTTTTATATATCATTTTCTTTCATCCGAACAATTTAATAAGGTAAAATGTTTTATTTAGAAGTGATTTCTTCGATTTCTTTTGTAAAGTCAGTTATACTAGTATTTCATCAGGCAGTTATATTTCAAAGTTTTCAGCCAGTGCATCTTGCCAGCCATTACTTACGAAGCCGAGATCTAGACGCTGTGTACAAGTTTAAGGTCACCTAGCGTGTCATGGAAAGAGTTCGATGCTTGAAATAACCTTGAGGGACAATACTCGAAACAAATGTATTCGCCAAATAACCAAGCTGACTGAGGCAGCTCTGAGGATAGGCGGGCTGAAATGGCGATGGGCTGGCCATGTTTGTCGGAAGAATGACAGCCGATGGGGAAGACGGGTTCTGAGTTGCTGGATGTGGATGGCTAAAAGTGGCGATAGAAAGAGGGCAGTCGCGTGCTTTGGGAGAGCCCTACGTTCAGCAGTGGATGACAGATGGCTGATAAGGAATTATATTTCATCTAGTCAGGGTATGGCCGAAAATAGTATCAATATAACAACCGAATGCGCTTGTGAACGATGATACAATTTAAGTCGTCGCTTACATCAGGTTCCGACATTAAGACTAGAAATTAAAAACTGATCCTGAAGCGGTACGCGTCCATGGCCGCCAAGTGATCTTATGTCGGGACAGGACAAGTAACACAATGGTACTTTTGGAAACGCATTAAATTATCTCAATCGAATCCTCGTCTCGTTCATCTGAAGGTCGGGCGGTTTAATTTTAGATAAACTAGATCTGCCATTATGCTCCCATTAAAGATAAATCAATTAAAACGACCATCAACAAATATTCACTATTGCTTTATGGCACAATACGAATACCTAGAGAAGAAAAACTCGTTATTATAATTAATGGGGAGCAGGAACAATAATATTGTTCGCGATGTTTTGTCGTTTTTTCTGTTCTTCGAAACCTATCGCGACACCTACTTGTACACATTGTATTTATATAGATTTAAATGCAATACACCATAAAATTTGATTAATCAAAGCGAAAAATGTTAGTATATATTACACATCCCTATTTTTTACGTTTTAAACTACAGTTAAATTTTATAGAGGTAAACCCCTCAAACGATGGTCAGATGACATTAAAAAAAAATTATGATAATTGGATGTGGAGAGCCCGACAACATTGGTTACATAAGTAAGTAAAAAAAAAAGTATATTTTAATTAGATAATTCATTGTTTTTGAATCGCTGTCGCGAAAATTTCACATAAATTAAATAAATAAACTGTGATAATACGAGAATATCAACGCTTAATAATATTTTTTACTAAAATCAACATTAAGATTCAACATCATATATATTCACCCAGGACAACTTAACTAAATTCTCAAAAACTTAGGATACAAATTCTCTCTCCTTCAATCCTCTCTTTGTAATAGACTTATATTAAATACTACTTAAATATTATTACTCATAATAGGGATCATATCAGAAATTTATTGACATTGAAATAATAGTTAAATTTCGAAAAAAATCATATTTCTACTATTTCTAAAGTGAAACTAGTAAAACTCACGTTTTGGCTTATTTATTACGATATACGTATTTTTACATTATTTTTATTATAAAAAGTATTCAATACTACCTCCAAAAAATGGAAGAACAGCTGGCAGTCGACTTATCAAGGAGAAACTTGACGCAGAGAGTAACAGGCCAAAAATCCTAAACTATGAAGAAAATGACAATTATTGAACCGTTTTGTGTTTTGATAATGTATTTATTTACAAAAAGATTTCAAAAGGTTCACAAATTTATTTCATTTCTAAAAAAAATTTTAAACTTAATATTATTTTGTTTTCCGATTTCAATATATCAAATATCATCAAAAATATTCATAATATTTACTTAGTCATTATAATACGTTGATATTAAATTTCCTATACTTCAGTTCATTTGCTTTTTCCAAATATTAACTTTCATCTCATAACTGTGAATGTATCGTTCTCTGTGATTTACGATATTTTTTGTTCACTTCCTTCAATCTTCTAATAACAAATCAAGTTTTGAATGTTATAAATTATTAGATACATCTAATATCATACTATTTAATGAAAATCGATCATGAATAACCGTAGCGTATGATTTTGTTTAGGAGGTGGTATAATTATATACGTAACACATACTTGAAGCAGAAATAACTTTTAAAATATTTAGATCGATATCTGATCGCTAAGCGAATTATTCGCGTCCGTTTATAAAAAAAATGATGGATAGCGTTCACTTCTCTAGGAGATCTATTATTTATGACCTGAATGTCTTGTGGTCACAAAAATTTAACCATAGTAGTTTCACTTCCTACTGACTACAATAATTATCACATCATTTTTTTATTAAATCGGCAAACCGATAAATTGAAGTTTTACCGGTAGGCACCGAACTAATTGCTTTTTGATTCAATATTAATTTTAATAATCTATATTTTCTTTTGATGACTTTCAATAATATTTTTAGATGTAACTTATGAATTTTGGGAATGTTTGTCAATTTTTTTAATTACCCTTAACCTTGAACCCAAGTCCTTAAACTAAATATATTTTCATTATTTATAATGAACGTCTACCAATAAACAACATATATTTAATTCATGATTAATACGAATGATGTCTGTTTTCTAGAAGTTTTATTATATTTTATGTGAATGAAATATTTCACCTGTCTAAGACATTATCAAATGTAGCGAAAATCAAAGGCGATGTGATTTATATACCATACACGAGTTAAAGGAACAGAATATGGTAATTAAAGTATTTTATGGTGGCGATGAGTAAAAGTGTGACAGTCCATTCTTTCTGCCTACCCTTTCGGGAAGATGGCGTGATGGTTAGTTAGTTAGTAAGTAATTTATGTTGTTTAACAATTAAAGGATTCACCCCAGAATACGGGAAAGTATTGCCTGGAACTAGTTAAATTTACGAATAAAATGTTTACATCATGATCATCAGCCGTCTGTCATCCACTGCTGAACGTAGGCCTCTCCCAAAGCACGCCACCGCCCCCTATCCATTCTAGTGATCCCCTATCCGTTCTAAAAATGTTAAAATAGGCAATTATACTAAATGAAATCATAATAATCAGAAAATTATTTATGTGTTCAAAATAAAGTGTTTCTGAGAAAAAACGTATTTAAACAATTATTTTAAATTATAATATTATTGTATTTAATTGGTTTTGCATATTTCAAATTTAATAATGATTATAAGTATCGCTCTTTTGCGTTGTGTAGACTCAATTAGAGTGTTCTTCTCTCTTATTCTTCTTTAAATTTTACGTTATTTAACAAGCAACAGTTAATTCTATTATAGAACGCGATTAAAACGTGCCCTGCTTTAAAGATCTCCGCTGTACTAGAATGTTATATTCGTATTTGTGATTTTCTATGCTCAATTTTACAATAGTGTAACAATCGCCATTTAGCGTTTGATGGTCACAAAACAATAGATTAGAAACGAAAGCAGGCTATGTGTCAGATGCCCGCCACAAGTACCGCGGCTCGGAGCTTTCCAGCGTCCACTAGATTGATCGCGGTGTCACGCGATCAACCAGGAACGGGTTATTTATAACGGCCACAGTAAGCTATTGTTTGAGTAATGTGAATTATGGTGATGTTCGTCAAGTTCACCGCAATCTATTCTTCATTTGTTGCAGGGAAATAAGCGAAACCATTTGATTAATTTATTTTCAGCGTGAAAATAATTACACCTCATTCGAAACTTTCATTTCAGTTAGCTTTTGACCACTGGTAAAGACAAATTATTTAAAAGACTTTGTATGCGATTTTGTATTATTTCTGTGAAATATATTTTACTTGATTTAGTAAAATGTTCGATAAAAGAGTTCACTGTATTAACTAGAATCAGTGATGGCGAACCTTTGACCCGCGGTTCAAATATTGACCCACCCAGGCTTTTTAAATGACGCACGCTTTGATTTTCATAAAAAAAAAAAATTGTATCATAAAAGAGTGAACAGGCATTCAAAAATACAATCAAAAATATGTATCTCATAATACATCACTTGCAAAAGTAAAAATTGTAAAACAAAAATGAAACGTTAACTTTAAATTGGATTTTAAAAATGAGCACCAAAAAAATGTTTTTAACCATCCTCTCCTTCCCCTTTCCAAGTGATGCCACTTACTTATGGTAGTGACCCAAGAGCTTGTTACTAAAAAATAATTAACAATCACACTGTTTTTGGTCTGGTGTAGAATAAAAATGGCGATAGATTAGCTACCTATCACAAGTCACGAAAGTCACTATGATAGCTATTATATAATACCCTTTACATCCATTTGGCTCATTCTGTCATGATGTAATAAAATACAAAATAAACCATTATAGCGTAAATGTAGCGTGAAATATTTCGATATAGTTGTGACTCTCACAAAATTTCTTATATTCCCTAGCAAGATGAAACAGGTCAACAGAAAAAAAGCTCATTGAAACTAATAATTATATGATTTAAAACACTTTTTTAGTTAATTTTTCTCCGAATGTTTCGAAGGTTTTAATATAATAATAATAAATATCTATAAATTGGATAATTTATAAAGTGCTATTTCTATTAATTAATCATCTCAAAGGCGCTGCAGAAAGTGCTCCGTTTTATAAACTAGTTAACCTAAAGATATTTAGTATGAGGGCTACACCTGACGCAGTCGATCAACATTCACATTAGGAAAGATAATTTTAAAAAGTGCGTTTTGAGACTCGATTCACCATCGAAAGAATGATATAATTTTATTTTTAAATTGTGTTTAATTCATGAAAAATTCATTAAAAATGTTTAAAAATAAAACACTATTAGTCATTTATCCATTTTAATTACGCTTAGAAAACTAGATCTGCAAAATTGTTATCATATAAATATATATTATTATTTCTCCCGAGCTACAAAAAATTGCATTTCGTCGGATGTGGAGCAACCGTGTCACGTCTTCCGTCATAATAGTTATTAAGTAAATTAACCACAGCGCATTTATTAATTTAATCAAGTCAATCACACCAACCAGACGTGCATCTAAAAGTTCGTTAATCACTAGTAAAAAGAAAATTTTCAAATGCAAATTGAAGGCATTAAAAATATGGTAATTATTTCATTCGTTACCTTCACTTAAATCGTATTACATATGTAGATAAAATAAGCGTAAATACGACATTGAAAAATATAAACAATAAATATTGTTGATTATGTGTACTTGTGCGTGTAAGTGCTAAGGGCACCTCAAGACACGTTAATACAGATCAGTCATTAGGAAATCTCTTGATGACCAGATCATTATATATGGGTACCTACTCATTCCTAAACTATTTAACCTTTTGGAACGGGACAACTCTATTTCTTTTAATTTAATATAAAATGTTATAGTATTAATGTTTTTATTTTAAATTTCTTGGTTGAAATTCATTATAAAAAAGGAAAATAATAATAATAAATTATAATATTATATATCTTCTTCTTCAAGTGCCCTGTCGGGTTCTCCCAACGTTGGCGATCACCTCGGCGAACCTGTCCCTGTCCTGCGCCGCTCGGAACAGCTCCTCAACACTTCGGATGCCGGTCCATTCCCTCACGTTTCGCAGCCAGGACATTTGTCTCCTTCCGGGCCCTCGGCGTCCCTCAATTTTTCCCTCCAATATCAGTTGGAGAAGGTGGTACTTTTCCCCACGCAGTCTATGACCCAGATATGAGATCTTTCGAACCTTGATAATTGATAACAATTCCCTGTCAACTCTAGCTCGCCTCAGGACTTCGGTATTGGTAACCATGTCTGTCCAGGGAACTCTGAGTATTCGGCGATGGAGCCACATTTCAAATGCTTCCAATCTGTTCATTGAGTTAACTTTCAGGGTCCAAGTTTCACACCCGTACAATAAAACAGACTACACATAGCATTTGATCATTCTCTGGCGGAGTTTCAAGTTTACGTTATCATTGCAGAAGAGTGATTTCATTTTATTAAACGTAGCTCTTGCTGCCTCAATTCTGCATTTTATCTCTACATCTGGGTCAAGAGATTGCGTTAGTATGCTGCCGAGGTATTTAAATTTTTCCACCCTTTCAACGTTACGGCCGTTCAAATGCAATACTGATCCACTGTAGTCAAGCCGCCCGATATTATATTTTATGAGAATGACATATTTCATCTCTCGTCTTCATTATCAAATGTTTGTCTTAGCAGGGCAAAACATCTCCCTTCTTTAAAATATAATAAAACGTCTAGAGAACAGACATATTTTTAGTATTATATTCATATAATATGAAGTCAGATGGGCAAAAATATATTAATTACCTTTAAAAGGTGGGCCGGTGATGTTTTCCCAGTCGCTGGTAGTTGGTGGGTAAGAAAAACTCAAAAAGTCGACAAATTGCCAAAAAAAAATACAGAAACAGCCTATATCAAGCAGTGGTAAAAAAGCTATAAAAAGATATGCAATAATAAAATAAAAACTGATTCTCTCTGACCAGGTCTCTTATTTATCGATCACAGACGAAATAATTGGTTGTAATTTTAGAATCATTTCTTTTCGTGAAGCGTTTTTTAAATTGTTTTATTTTATGATTAGGAACATGTAATAATAATTCTCGATGTATTTCCGTCCTCTGTCCCAGTTATTTGGCAGAGATTGCCATTTAGGCAGTAAGTTTACCGGATAATATAATTTATAACTATAATATAATTATAGTATACCATCACGACACGCACAATATGTGCCGCTTAGTTAATTTATCACGATTAAAAAAACTGTTTAAAGAAAGGACCAGCTTAATTTACCTACATTTTTCTTTATAAATCTGATACAATGTAGCAAAAAAATTACGCAAGGTAGATTATCTACGCTATTTAAGCCATATATAGAATACGTAGCACATTTTTCTTTTGACATATTCTTCTTCCTAGCCCATATACCATTCACTTGGGGTCGGCTCTTCTTGTATGGCATCTCCAGGACAGTCAGGGTTGCTTCTGGTGGGATTCGGCCTAGTTTGAGACTCCTATTGCTAAATCCCATCCACGTCAACTTAGGCCTACCACGTCCTTTTATGTTAAAAATGGTGTCTCGAATAATAAATATGTAGCGTAATATAGTAATCGAATTTTAAAAGGTAATATTTTAAAACACTTTTTATTTCCCACTTAACAACTTTTTTTTAAATTTCCTAATATGATCTATATTTAACATATACCATAGGTACATATGAGTATTTCTTTTATTTTATATAATAGTTTCGGAGGTTTTTGGGGACCAAACAAAATCAAATAAAATAAATATACTCAGGAAGTTTAATGCAACATATGATTTTTTTCCATAAAAATCAAAGGCATACTCATTCCTCAATTTTCGAAAGTATAGTACTTGGTATATCAATGTGTAAAAATGGAGGAATTTTAGCATTTTTTATATGAGAGAGAACAAAGAATGTGCCTCTGCGTATGGTCTTAATATAACACACAAAGGTGGCCAAACCTGACAATTATGGCAAAGTAATTTAAAAAAGGCACAAATAATTCATGCACAATATACATATCGCACACATTTAGGTTTTTTATTTCAAACTGTGATTTTGCTGCAAAATTTAAATGCTTGTAATTAGAAATATGCATTATAAGAAATGAAACGGCGCAGCTTGAGATAATCGCATTTAGACTGAAGATTTCTCGAATTGTAGTTGACTTAAATCCTTTGATTTAGTACTTAAAGCAGAGACGGATAGCCTATATTGGGCTAGTTTACACATTTAAGATTTCATGATTGATGATTACGAACACTTGATGGCATGCTCTGAGCTAGGGGTCAATTATTTTACTGAACTCAAATACAAATTGATACAGTATCGGCGTTTTCAAAGGGACAGATAGAAAAGATAGACCGTCATTCTCTGTCTCGTGATATTCTCATATTACTAAAGCCATTACGTCTATAAAATCACGGTCAATTTTATTGCCTTCGAATAAAATCACATACTAGATATATATATATATATATATATATATATATATATATATGTATATATATATATATATATATATATATATATATATATATATATATATATATATATATATATATATATATATATATATATATATATATATATATATATATATATATATATATATATATATATATATATATATATATATATATATATATATATATATATATATATATATATATATATATATATTTTGAATATTCCCTCATTCGTTATAAATTATGTAAAAGTACTTATTTGAAACTGTGAAATTTTTACACACACTTTGATATTTAAAAAGTTGGAAAAATCTAGAGTCTTAAAACTTTTTTTAGAGTAAAAGGGCAGTTCATATTTAGTCCATAAATATTAAAAGAATTATATCATAGATTTATTAGTGGAATAGCTTCTCCTTTCTCCTCTAATTTTTAGATAAGAATGAGATTTATATATTCGCTTTGCTCAAACCACTTTCTTTGATTTACTTCTTCTTCAACTAGTTTTGTTTTAAGTCCTCAAAATAACGAATTGTACATTGTTTAGTGATTCTGTATTAAAGATTTTTCATTTTCATAAATTTCACTGAAAGAACCTACAAATTTTAAATATACGTTTGTTTAAACGTGAATTTTAAAACTGATAAAATGAATTTAGAGATCGATTATTTTGTACAAATGTATTCAAAAACATTTTAAATTACGTTGTTTAGACCAGCGTTTGGCAACCGCCGGTCGCGGACCGGTGCCAAACGTTTATAATAAAAAATATTTATATCAGTAAACAAGTAAACAAATATTGGTTCTGATTTTGAAAATTTGGTTTGGTTCATGTGGTTCTCCCGTAAATTTGGAGATATTTCGTGTATATGTGAACTTTTTTGGTCAATTTGATTGTTGTCGCACTTTATAATAGTTAATACTAACACGTAATAAGTTTGTACTGTTTTGATGTTAAAATTATACACGTATTTCTATCTATCTATCTATGATCTTGACTTTCGGGAGTATAAGCCCGAAAGCTATTGCTCCCCCACCTGTTGGAAGTGACTTTGTTGGGAATGAGGATATGTTCAGTTTATCAGTTTATCAGTTTATTTCATTTCATCAATAGACATTACAAAATTAATTTTTAAGGCATCTATTGAGAACAGGTAAAATAATATATTCTTAAAATAATAATATACTACCAGAAACGCATGAGAGATGGTTGAACATTAGGAAGACAGGATACCCTCCAGAATTAAGAGTATTTGCCTTCTGAACGTACTTTCACTGATATGAAAGACGTCGATTTCCGAGGAGACCGCGTTCAGCAGATTGATTGCTCTTCCCACCGGTGTCACCAGAGCCAGGTTGGTTCTAGCGGCGGATAGGTAAAACAATCTATGCTGGCGCTGTCGGAGATATCTGTCGGGAACAAAAAGACCTACACCCTCCAGCACGGCTGAGTTTTCAAAATATCCCCTAATAAGCCTAAAGAAATGGGTTATGAGAAACCCGTCTCTTCGAAGCTGCAGAGAATTAGACCCCAACATTCCCAAAAGAAACGCTGTGGGATAGAGCCATGGATAGCTACCATACTCCTTCATGTAGAGATACCTCAGAAATTTTTTCTGAACCCTCTCCAGCATAAGGGAATATCTCGCCTCGTGCGGACTCCATATCACAGAACCACTTTCGAGTCTGCTCCGAACCAATGAATTGTATAGTACTCTGAGCACATTGGGATCTCTGAAAACCCTTCCGGTCCGAATTATGAAGCCCAACATCTTCAGCGCAATGCCACAAATTCTCTCAACATGAGCATGAAAGGTTAATCTACTCTCATAGATGACCTCGAGATCTCTCATAGTGGATACATGTGCCAACTGCTGGTTATTCATCGTGTATCTATGATATATAGTTCTCCGTGCTCTCGTAAAAGATAACATTACGCACTTAGAGACATTGAATTTCATATGATTACTGTGACTCCAGGTAACAATATTATTAATATCCGACTGAAGGCGTAGACAGTCGTCAGGATTATTTATGTCTAGGAATAATTTCAGGTCATCGGCAAATAAAAGAAATCGCGAGAAGTTTATTACCTTCGCAATATCGTTTATGAATATAGTGAAGAGGAGTGGGCCAAGGTTCGAACCCTGTGGCACCCCTGAATAAACAAAAAAAGGTTCCGATTGAAAAATTCCGTACGAGACGAATTGTTTCCTCCCCTCAAGGTAACTAGTGAAAAGCATAATAAGTTGAGAAGAGAAACCAATTTGAGATAGCTTTGCTATAAGAATGTCATGGTTCACAGTATCAAATGCCTTTGAGAAGTCATTATATGAACAGTCAACTTGGTGACCATTGTCCAAGGCCCTTGTTATGTATTCTGTGAAGACCATGAGATTTGTTTCAGTAGAGCGCCCCTTCCTGAACCCATGTTGTTCTGTTATAATATATGGGTCAACTCTGGGAAATATCAATTTATGTAGAATAGATTCGAATAGCTTGGCTGGAGCCGACAGTATTGCTACAGGTCTGTAGTTTTCGACTGACTCTTTTGTTCCGCTCTTGAAGATAGGACTGATCCTAGAAACTTTCCAGAGATCAGGAAAAGTATTTGTACTTAACGATAGGTTAAATAAAAAATACAGCGGATATATTAAGAGCTCAGAGCAGCCTTTAAAGAAGAAGATGGGAAGAAAATCCGGACCAACCGAGTGCGAATTCTTCATTGCTTTGATGGATGATTTAATATCATTTGTGTCTATGTTAGATATGTCAAAGCTATGAGCGCACTTACTGGTATTCGAACCGGTCGCTGAATTTAAATTAAGCCGCGGGGGAATATTGCTATAGACAGATTGAAAGTGCTTAGCGAATGCGTTCGCTATGTTTGCACCCTCAACCTCTCTATCCCCATGCATCATGGTATTTAGGATGCCACCGTCTTTACGTAGGCTTTTTATGTAGTTCCAGAAAGTCCCGGGGTCATTCATAAGATCGCCCTCAATGGTGCTTACATATGCTCGAAAGGCTGACCGAACATTCCGTCTCACCACCGAGCGGTGCTTACTGAAAAGTTCATACTCATCCCGAGAGCCAGTGGCCTTCCACTTCACATGATGTGCATGTTTGATCTTAATTTCCGCGATGATTTCCCTAGAAAACCACCTCGGATATCTCCGTCCACCATTGCTCACGCGTTTTCTGGGAAAGCACATATCAAATAAACTGTAAATCACACTATAAAAATATTGTAAGGCATCATTTACGGAGGACAAGTTGTACAGGTCACTCCAGTCAAGTTGAGTCATCAGCTGGTATAGCTTCAGAAAATCACCCCGACTGAAGTTCCATCCCCTGAAGATTTCATCATGCCGCGGTACTCTGGTTATATTAGGATTATTTTTACCAGAGCACTCAAACTCCAATGCGGGATGATAATTATCCTCAGGTACTAATGGAGACACTGATCTAGAAACTTGCAATTTGATATTGCTCAAAATCAAGTCCAAGGTTCTGAAATCAGAATTCAAAATGCCATTGTGCTGCGCAAGCCCAAAGACCGCGCATAGGTACTCCAAGTCTTGCTGGACATTGTCGATCCCATGAGCGGAGTGTAGGTTAAAGTCGCCCATCACGATGACATTTTTACCTCCGACTAGATTGAAATTATGTTATGTAGGATGTGGTAATGAGGGAAGGATTAGGAGGACATTAAATTCGTTTATATAAAGAATAGGTGTAAAAATAAATTTTTCGTTTGTTCCAATGACAATTTGAATAATTTCTTCAATATTATTTTAAAGTTCTTACTGGTGTTGGTTTGATTTAAGTGCCTTATTACTGCTAATTTAAAAAAAAAAATTAATACGTGGAACATAAATTAAATAAACAATATGTGCACCATTTAAAAAGAACATTTTGTATTAAATTATTTTTATATTGTTATTTTATTTGATATGATTGTATTTTATATTATTTGTTTTAGATTTATTTTGTGGATGTTGGACGATCGAAGAGTGCACGGTGCGGACGATTGAATTTTTAAAATCCTTTCCATTCCTAAGAACAAATCGCAAAATCTTTTGGGAGCTATTACATACTGAATACTACATAATAGTAATATGAAGACTGAAAGATAATTTGGGATCTAATGTAATACCCAAATCTTTCGAAGAAGCAGTCCTATCCAGTAGTATATCATCCATTGTAAAACAACTGTGATAGATCGTTGTGCGAGCCCTAGTAAAGGACATGACAGATGCCTGTTGGTGGCGATGAGGTTCACAACCCATCACACCGCGTCTCCCGCGGGGCGAAAAGAGAAGGATGGAGTGCCGCATCGGTTAAAGTGTGACAGTCCATTCTTTCTGCCTATCCTTTCGGGGTAATGGCGTGATGGTTAGTTAGTTAGTTAGTTAGTACTTAAAAGTAGTTATGCGTAGAAAGTTAGGAAATTCTAGTTTAGACGAAAGAATTTTGAGGTTTAAGAAAATTAAAAGAACTTACGTTTGATTTTTAAGTATAGTTTAGTTGAAAGCAATAATGAATTGAGTGTTCTTATAGGAAGTATTTGACCGGCAGCAAAGTGTTGCAGCTGATAGACAGGCCTGGCAGCGCCAGCACCCCGCACACGGTAGTCCCCATTAATTATAAAAAGTATACGACTTTTTCTAGACTCCTTAGATTGATGAGCTATAAATCCAAATAAAAACGCCTCTAATGACTGTAAAATAAACAAAACACAATCTGATCTCGCATCTCGTAAATAAAGGTTGTATGTAACTATCATATTATGCAGTGGCAGGCGGTGAAATGTTACGTCTTCAAGAATAATTTATTAACGTTCATTTTCATAACTTAGGAATAAAAGGTATATGATTTTAAATAGTTATATCATATAAGTTTGTCTTAGTCAAACAATTATTTATTTTAAAATCCATTGTTTTGATCGAAACCAATGATAATTCAACATTATTAAATGATTTAATTTTGAGACACCATTGTATCACATTTAATTATTATGAGATTGTCGCCGCAGCTGTTTCACCAACCTATTATGGAATGATCAAGTGATACAAACGGTTGTTTGTAACACCTGAAGATGTCGTTTTACGTTGGCGAAACAGTTGTCTCAATAATATCATAAAAATAATTTGTGATACGTATAACAGTGTCTCAAAATTAAAACATTTCATTTGAAAATATTTATTGTAAGTATTTAAACTCATTTGTTATTTCTTGAACAGTGATGTTTAATTTAAGAAAAAGTCGTTTTTTTTTTTACTTTTGAATGTATTTTATGGGAGTCACATATTTTTTCTATCTGTGGCATTATCAAATGGCGATAGAGAGTGAATAAAATTAGTATTTCATCAACATAATTTTTTTATGAATATTTTTAAAGTTAATTTTTTATTCATAAAGCATATCAGTTCCATTAACAATATAAGATCAATAGTAATTTGTACACTTTTTTAACATCTGCTTTTTATATATTTATTTATATTTTTATATTTTAATTTGAATACACGTTTCATGAATCATTGAAAATTAGCTCTTTTTATAAACGCATGAAAACGAAGTGATTCTTAAGTCAGAACAACCGGTTAATTTGATAATTGGATAACTTTTCTTCATTCGACATAATTATTACAGAAAGATGAAAAAAATGTCTCATTTATAATAACAAAAACATGTTATACCCATCGATTACTTCAATAACGCACTACCAAATCGATTATGCTTGCAATAACTGGTTGAATCGCGTAAATTTGATAATGGATGATCAAAAAATAAAAATGTGTCCTCTGATCTAAAAGGTCAACGTAATATAAATTATGTGTTAATTAGTGAAAATTATGGTTTTATTTATACCGCAGTGACTATCTCGAAGAAATATTTGTTTTGAATGAAAATCAATCAGAAATCTCAGATTGTCACAACTTAATAACTAAGAGCCTCCTGACTTAAAACACATTTAATTTTCATTGTGTATAAGTTTTTATAAAGGTTGTAGTAAACCATTATATTTCCTTATTTTTAAATCTTTAAAAAAATAATCGCTTATTTACTAGTAATATGAATAATTCAAATCGTGACTAGTATATTAATGTTGTCTAGAAAAATATTAGCTACCTATCACATGTCATGTAAATCAATAACTAAAAGAATGTATACAGTAATTGGGTTAAAATTATCTTATATATGCAAATGTGGAAAGCAACGTGTAACTACCACATTAAAAGGCCCAAGTGGTATCCCATGAACTAGCAAAAAATCCAGCTATCCATCACGCCCGTTTCTCTAAAGGTAAAGGGGTGACCACTCTCCTTTTTTATGGCATATATTTCTTGCATCTTAAGGGTGACGTTTGAACAACACTACAATATTCAATCATTACGCACTTTTGCACGGTAATTGGCCTTTATTTTTAAGACCAATTAACTAATTTTTACCTTTTTGTACCCTTGGCACCTTTGTAATGCCCAGCCTTCAAATAACTTGCCATGTGAATCTAATTATAAAAGAAGTGGAATTTTGAATTTTTTAGGAAATACGTTGGTGAAAGTATATTTTCTCCATTCGTATTTTACATTTGCTTTAAATGTTTTAACGATATTTCCATTATTTTGTCAAAAACGATTTCTTTAAAAGTTTGGAACAAACGTTTTTCAAAATACGTTGTATTATAATTTTGTCTCAGTAACTTTATAATATATGTTTACAACTTAATATTAAATATACCTTAAAGATTATCCACCACTGATATATTATTTAAAACCTTTTTTGTAAAGAAAATTTTTAAATTGGAACGGAAACCACCATCCGCTCCAAGAATAGTAAAACGGTACACACTGGTGCCTCCAAAAATAAATAATAAATTATAAATTATTATAATAATAACAGGTTTCAGAAAAAAATTTTACGTTAGTGAAAATATGCGGGAACCCAATACGATTACATTTTTATGCTAATTAATTTTCTCACAGGTATCAATCTAGTGTAGATATAGTAATTACCTAATTATTATGAAATAATCATTTTTTCAATACTTGTCTTATAGTAATTCTTAATTGGCTGTGGCAAACCAGATATAATTTACTATAAACACAGAGATTAGTTAAAGGAATGTAAAAAACATGTACCTACGCAAATCTTCATTAATATAGGCTGCACGATTTATAGTCGATAGAATCTTGATTTCACAGAATACTCCATGTATTTAAGAATTCCAAATACTTTTTATTTATTCCACTGACACGTTTTAGGTCATCATTTTAAGACGTCTTTCATAAGCATTAAAAAAAACTCTGTTTGCCACAAACAACAAACATTTTCTATTAATGCCTCTCCATTATTCAACCACTTTATTTTATTAAGAGGAGTACTATACAACAAATTAGTTGCTTTGTATGTGTAAAAAATATCTAATGAGAAAGATTTATATTTTGGTATGAAGCCATCACTTTGTGGAGTTATCAATATTTAAATTGAATACACATTAATTTGTTAAAACCACTTTTATTTTTGAGTTCGTCGACCGGTTTCGCTCACAACCGAGCTTCCTCAGGACTGATTAATAACTAAACTTAAAATTAAATACAATATCATGGCTTAGGACTAGAGGAAGATGGGACTAGAGTGTTAGAGTGAGAAGACTGTGGGTGATAAGGAATTGACAGAAGAGAGTGGGGAGGATTAGGCAGTGGTACAGGGTTGTTCAGAGGGAACATATTTAAAATAGGGCTGTATACTTTGTTTATGGACTGGTACTGACAGACAATTAGACTCATTCCTAAAATACATCAACTCACTTCACCCCAATATACAATTCACTTTAGAAATAGGAAAAAACTCCTCAATAAACTTTCTAGACCTAACATTATCAATTATTAATAAAAAAATCGATTTTGACATTTACAGAAAACCAACATATACAGACATGACTATACACAACTCTTCGAACCACCCGGTTACTCATAAAAATTCTGCCTTTCATGCTATGATTCATAGGCTCATTACAGTCCCATTATCTCAAGACAATTACTTCAAGGAATTATCTACAATCAACAAAATAGCAGTTAACAATGGTTATTCCCCGACCCTTATTTCCAATATACTCAATAAACATAACAAACGACTTTCAACCCAAAAATTCTTATATACTTCTGAAACTAAAACTCACAATAAAAATGATGACAAACCCCCTTTTCAATGGAGAAAAATCCTATTTATAAACAAATTCTCTTCCCAAGCCGTTCGAAATTTCCCACCTACAATAAAACCAGCTTATTACACCAACAATAATCTAGGTAAATTTCTAATTAACTCGAAAGACAAGGAAGATAAATTTAATCACGCCGGTATATATAAACTAAACTGTAACGATTGTCCTAGCTTCTACGTAGGAAAAACTACCAGATCTCTTAATACACGCATCACAGAGCATCTACGATGTCTTAATAATAATGGCTTCTCAGAGTTTGCGAACCACCTGATAGAATGCGATCATACCTTCAATAAAACTTTAGGTGCCAAATTACTCCATAAAAACAGCAACGGAATAAAACTCAACAACCTAGAAGCACTAGAGATTAAAAAATCAATAAATTCTAATTGTAAAATAATAAATAACCAAACCAATTTGTCCTACAGCCCTATTTTAAATATGTTCCCTCTGAACAACCCTGTACCACTGCCTAATCCTCCCCACTCTCTTCTGTCAATTCCTTATCACCCACAGTCTTCTCACTCTAACACTCTAGTCCCATCTTCCTCTAGTCCTAAGCCATGATATTGTATTTAATTTTAAGTTTAGTTATTAATCAGTCCTGAGGAAGCTCGGTTGTGAGCGAAACCGGTCGACGAACTCAAAAATAAAAGTGGTTTTAACAAATTAATGTGTATTCAATTTAAAAGAGAAAGATTTAATTTTATGAGAAATCTCTTTGTGGAAGTTCATTTTAAATAATAATGAAATAAAACGATGTTTTTAATAACTGATTCCACTTTGGTTTATATTTCAACGGCGACCGGTGTCACCAGGCTAGCTGGCATCGACAGACTGCCATAGCTGGCATAGCCTAGCGCCTGGCGAAACCGGTCGCAGTCGAAATAAAGAAGAAAAGTGGGAGTAGTTATTACATAGTATACTTAATTAAAAAACATCGTTTTATTTTATTATTATTAAATTTTGCCCAGATGATAATTGAACATTTAAAATATTTTATCATGATTTTAACTAACGATTCAAATGTAGTTTAAATCAAAATCAATATCGAATCTCATAATTTACGGCACAATTAAAAACAAAATTAATTAATTTTTGGAAGTTGGACGTTTTATATGGAATTCCTAACTGGCATTATTTGAGAATTAAAAAGCGTAATTTAAGGGGTAGAAAATATTTTGGAATTTTTTTTAAGATGAGCGTTAATGAGTTATTTTTTACCCTCTAGGTTAGTCTTATGGTATTGGTTTTGGGTTTCATTTTTTGAAAGAAGATAGGAAAATAAGTAAAATACGAAAGAAAACCTTTTTTTTTCAATTTTTAGCTTAAAACACATAACCTACCATTTAATATATGCATATATAATAATAAATTATAATAATATTTATAATAAATTTAGATTTGGAGTTTTTCATTATAATTATAATTATTAGTTTTATTTTAATAGATCTGACTATTTGTGCCACAGAAATCATACCTCCTGGGATGCTTAGGTCCAGCTGTCCCTCCATCTCTTAGGTGGTAATCTAGGTGGATGGCGTCCGGAGGGGATTTCGTAAGCGGCTGTATTTGCGAGTATGTCACTATCCATTCTGGCTACATAGTCCCTCCAGTATCTTCTTCTAGATCTACTCCACTGAACGATATCTTAATGTTGGCAATATCTTAGGTTATCAAAAATTATCTTAATATTGGCATATTACATTATACTTACTTCAATTACGAATATTTTGATACTACTGAAAAAGATTTTTAATCCATAACAATACAATTTTTATTATGCTTTTGTTAGGTCCCACAGACTATCACTTAGGAAGAAAGCTTCTTTATCCTCAGCTGTAGAAAACTATGTAGGATATTTATTATTTTCCCTCATAATACCATACAATCTTATTATTCTGAGAGTTATTTGTAATCTACTGCTATCACATTATTAAATATTATTCACGTCTCCTTTAATAATATATACAATGAATCAAGTACATAATAAACGGATAGCCTACAGAGAAATCTTGTCTAATGTACATGGGAAAAAAAAGTTTTTGAGCATATATCCCATTTATTCTCAAAACAGGTTGATGTATTGCGAATTTGTCGAAAAACACAATCATTTGCGTATTTGTACTTACTGAACACGGTGTTCCAAAAGTACTAGCTGAAAAATTGTGTATTTTTTAAGATAAAATCAATTATTTTATTTTGCTAGTTTTTTATGTCCGTTGTTCAATATATTATTAATAAACTAACTAACTAACCATCAAGCCGCCTTCCCGAATGGGTAAACAGAAAGAATGGACCACCACACTATTCTTTCCTGACATACTTCATTCTACTCCTCAACATTCCTACATCGTGTCATACACGCACGTCGATTTCTCGGATTCCTCACGTGACCGATATTCAATATTTGTTTGATTTAATTGTGCCACATTTTCTCGGTTTTCTACTAATTCGAGTTTTTTTTTTTAAAAAGACTGATACCAAAGATTTAAATTAATGATATTAGAATGTATTTTAAAATCTTCAATATGAGCAGAAAATAGCTCATTATTATGAAGAAGGAATCTGGTCGTGTCCAAGGTCGAACCCAAGTCCTCTGGATCTGGAGCCAAGCATTCTATCCCCTAGACCAGTTCTCCGCAACCTTTTCTCACCTACGGCACACCTAAGTTCTTCCTAGAATTTCGCGGCACACCTAAGTTCTTCCTAGAATTCCGCGGCACACCTAAAGCTAAAATTCGGTCTAAGCGTGGGGGTTAATCAGCTCAGCATAGATGTTGGTGACTTTTTTTTTAGCTCGTTCGATTTTACACGAATGGCCTAAAAAAAGGTCGCCATCAAAAAATATCCCGTCAGATTTTCACTAAAAAGCTTAATGAGCCAAAAAAAACAAAAATAAAAAAGGTCACCAACGTCTCCTGGGCTGATTTACGAATGGGTCGACTCTTTCGCAATTCACGACTTCGGACTACCTATAACTAAATATTTTTTTCATTATGTATTTGACCGCGGCACACCTGCATCCAGCTCACGGCACACCGGTTGCGGCGCACTGCCCTAGACCACCACCCGATTGGAGAGCTAACTAGCTCGGAAAGCAAAGCGCGCAAAGCTCGGATATGCCTCCTTCGCTTTCACATTACCGGCAATACTTCACAGTTTAGAAGGAGTTAAGTATACATTACTCACCACACATTTATAACCACACTGAAGGTGAAGACCAAATAGACGATTTACACGAATTTTCCCAAGATCCCTAAAAACATTATTAATTTTTGAAACACCATATGTACTTGTTCTATTCTTACGCATTTGTTGCCAATTATTTTTTTTGAATACAGATGATAGCATGATGCGTTTAAAATAAGCATATTATCATACGTATTTGTATTTTTTATCTTCCTTCGCTTATTGATTTTCGACTATTATACGTGCTGTTTGTCCGGTTCTAGGTATATATCACATTATACCTACCCGTATAAGTGCGAACTAGAAAAAATCGCTAGGCGCGTCTTTATTGAGGGCGTATAAGAAATCTGAGTTGATTTATTTCGTGAATATTTTTTCATATCTATGAGCAATTAATAGGTGCCAAGATCACAATCACAACGTCAAAACGCCAAATTATTTCCCATCGAATCGGATACATGTGTTTCCAATTGGCTTTCTGATTATACACTTAATCTTGACTAAGTACCTTAATAAAGAACTATAAATTTACGTATGGTATTATTTCAATTCAATTGCTATTTTTTTTTATCTGCGTTAAAATTAATAACATAGATTTGGTTATGAAAATCGCATATTCATTACTCGCACAACCATCTTAAATGACATTGATTAAATATTTCAATTGTTTGGAAAATAATTTGTTTGAAAAAGTAGAATTAAAAGTTAAATAATTGGTTTGAAAAAAAAAGAAGTAGAATCTTTAATATAAGTTCAAAACTAAGTTTTTTTGTATAAAATTTGCACACTCATTGATGAGAACTACCTCAAACATATTTGTGAAAAGTGTAATAAAATTTTAAAGCAATAACATTTATTGCGTACATATATAACTAACTAACCATTACGCCGTCTCCCCGAAGGTAGGCAGAAAGAAAGGACTGCCACACTTTTCTTTCCTGACATATTTCTCTCGCTTCCTCAACATTCATACATCGTGTCATGCACGCGCGTCGATTTCTCTGACTCCACACATGGCTGACATTCAATTTTTGATCTATTTGTTGATTACATATGTAATGTTGATATAAAACGTTTTCGAAAAAATCATCGATTTTTATATAAAATTTAGTATTCTTAATGTAATCTTTGCATTATGGTGAGTTTTGTAATACCCGAACTATAGTATTGCATGATAACAATAATACATTTTTTTTGCAATATAAATAATAATAATAATCTTATTTTTAAATGTAATTTTATATTCTAATCGTGTTCAAAAGTTGCTTCAAATAAATACATGTGAAAATGGTTATAGTTCTTATTGCACGCATCATTTAAATTAATTTGTTTTCAGATAAATACAAATACCTATATTATTGAATATAATTTTTTTTATTAAATTAAAACCCGATTGAAGTCCTGATTCCAATGACGATCAAGTGTGATCCTGATTCAATTCTGATTTGATCCTGTCCATGACTGAGATTCTTATATCAACAACTATTAATATAAAATATTTAAATATTACATATCTGAAAAAAAAATTACCATACATTGTGTGCTGATATTTTAAAAATATGTTGACACTAGTACACATGGATGACACACGTTGCACCCACAAAGTTTTTATTAAGATAGCATTCCTATAAAGGCATGAAAATTATAGTCATAAAGCTTTGCGTTTTTTTTGTGTATAACTGAATGAAATTACCTGCATGACCCACATTTAGTTGTTGCTTGGAGAAATTATTGTTTTTTATAGAAGAATAAAAAATACACACGCCCATAAGACACGTGTGACACTACAACCGACCTTCCTAGTTTTATGTTCGTTATTCTGCGGGAAGCGCTATCGTACAATCTATTCATATATTGGAAAAAGTACAGCCGGCTCATAAAAATACTAAACAAGTAAAATCGAATTGTTATACCCGGTTTTATATTCATTTGTAAGTATTAATTCCGTTGATTTAAAATTATTTTATAATGGTTATACCCTGTGAACTAAAATTGAGACCGATTATAAGCTTTATATGCTTTGAGAAATATTAAATATTTTAAACATATGTAATATCATGTATTACATAAACTTGCCTCGCTGGAAATAATGTGATTTTATAAATAATTAAAACAATGTTGTTACATGGTTATAAAATACAATAGTATGAATAATGGAAAAAAAATACAGAAATGTTAAAACATTAATTTTGATATCTACAATTAGTAACAAAAATTAAATATGTATTATTTTCATTAGTACTTTTATGTGAATTAATTTGTTATTCTTCTTCTCCATGAGTCATCTCGGGTCCCTCGACGTCGAATTTAACTTGAGGGGGCATGTTCTTGTCTTGCATAGTTCTAAATAGTGCCTCGATTGTTCCAATCCCATTCCAGTCACGAATATTCCGGAGCTAAGGGGTTCGTCTTCTCCCTACACCTTGACGGCCCTCTATTTTGGCTTTAATGATCAAGTGCAAAAGCTCGTACTTTTCTTCTATAAGCACATGACCCAGGTAGAACACCTTCCGGACCTTAATATCAGTCAGTAATTGTCTATCTGTTCTAGCTCTTGGTAGCACAACAATATTGCTAAACGTATCGGTCCATGGAATGCGTAGCATTCTAAGATGTATCCATATCTCGAAACCCTCTAACCTGTTCATAGTGCTAAGAGTTTCAAATTAAGATTATGGTCGTAGAAGACCTTCCTCAATTAATTTAAAGATCGAATTCACCAGTCTTATTTATTGCGATCGAGTGGTGCCAAAGTTTGAAGTATAACAAAGATAGCATATTTTTAATCGGCAAGGCAATTAATTATTTTATATAACCCCCTACCAAGCTTCAATGTGTGTATTTTTGTGATTGTATTCATTACTTTATGTAGCGGGCTGTACGCCTGTACTTTTCAGTAAACCATATATCATTCAAAATTCCCCGTGAAGCAGATAACAGTACAACGCGTTTTAGTCCATTCATAACTTTGGACCGAACGCGGACAGATAAGCGGAGAATACTAGTTTTCACCTGAGATTACAATTAACGTATAATGAATACACTGGTGTGGCGAATGGCAATAAATCATTGCGGGATCCTAAAAGTGTGCTCGTAATTAAAAAACTAATAAAAGAGTCGTCACGGTATTCCTTGAAGTACCTGTCCATCTACAAATTTAACGTAACAATTTACACGTAGATCATTGTGTTGAGCGTTTTGTAAACAATCTATTTTAGAGGCCCTAAAATATGCGCAGTGTATATTTACGATTTCATTTAATATAAAAATCATTATTAACTTGTATTATTTTATAAACAATATTTTAAGTTGATTCTATTGATTCTAGTGACATGTGAAAAGCTAGTCTATCGACTTACGGAAATTATTTTGATTTTATAAATATTAAGTACAATTTTATTAATTATTTTTAAAAAAGGGAGTATCTTGTCTATTCAAGGGTATCTATAAAATACAAATTTATTTTTATTGTCACGTGAATTCTACAAGACCAAAGAAACCGTGATTTTTTTCACATTATTATCGCCGGGAATTGAACTAGGGGCCTTTGGTGTGGCAGTCATAGCTGTTGCCACTCTATTTATCGCCCTAAACAAAACAATCTTTTTAAACGAGAAAATCTGGCAAAAACTGTTTTTCTCCAAATCTAAAATAAAACGATTTATCGATCAAAGTTGTTTATGAAAATATGGGACCAAAAGTAGTTTACAATGTATATGTCAAACATAGTCTATCCAAATATGCTCATGATTTTACATACTTTTCTTTCTATGTTAAAATATTTATTATATCCTTTAAATTGGTGTTTCTTCCACATTTTGAGAAATCTGCGTCTAGAAACGCCGCAACGTGTAATTAGGACTTTAAAAGACCACTCTAAACTTTCATATTATATTATATTATATATCACGTGTACATGGTATTTTTCTTCTCAAATATAGAGAATTATTTCTACTGAAGTCTACTAGTCTACTAATTAAGAGCTCGTTTATTCTTTATAAATTGCCATTTAGTAAGTTATAATTACATTTACAAAACTAGATGAACTGCTTTTAATATCAAGTCACAACTCTATCATAATGCACGGGAAATGGGTTAATTTGAGTAACTTGTGTATCTTTAATCCATCATGCGCATAATGATATAGATTCACTTTAATGTTTATGGTTCGTACCTACGTATTACATGTGGAAGATACAATCGATAACTCATAAAAAAGTCTAGTTTAGTCATCGACGTCTTCATTAGTTAGGTGGCAACTATAAATAATTTGGGAGTATAAAAAAGCGTACCACTGATCTACTGATTCCAATTCGGCCATTTATTATTGCTTAAAGCTCAGGTTGTATACAATATTTTTTTTTATCTACAGCATAGTCAATTAATTTGAACATGCCGATAAACGCATGAGAAGTGATACTGCATGTTTAGTCAAATAAATGATATTCATATCAGAAAAGGACATTTATTTATTGTTTCCTGAACAATGATGTAAAACTCCATATTACATAATTAATACGAATGAAAACGTCTGTTTTCTAGAAGTTTTATTATTTTTTATGTGACGTTAAAGAATCATTTGGCTAAATATGTCAGCTACCTTGAACGTATTTATTATTTCTTGGATAATTGATGTAAAACTCCATATTAAATAATTAATACGAAAGAAAACGTCTATTTTCTAGAAATTTTATTATATTTAAAAATAATTTAAAACAATAAATATGTTGAAGGTAGCTTACATAGCATAACTACTAAAATTATCGTCACATAGAATATAATAAATCTTCTAGAAAATAGACGTTTTCTTTCTTATTAATGAAGACATTTTAACCCTTGTTAATTTATGGTTGAATTAATGTTTATACCATTAAGATCAAATCAAATACACCTAAACACTGGATAAAAAAAATAGTCAACAATCAAATGTACTTAATAGGATATTTACTTTTTTTTCATTAAAACACCCGTATATTTTGTTTTCAAATCCCTTTTTTGTTATTTAACCTCGCAACCGGTTTCGTTCCAGTCGAAATCTCATAACAAAACCATATTTTCAAAACAAAATATATAAAAGGGTGATCGTTTATTTAAAAATGTCATATCATATCAATTATATTTTGTGAAAGCGTATTTAATTTTATGATCACCTCATCATCGTCAATCCGCTATAACTAAATCTAAAGATCAACTTCGGATAAGAAGTTGAATCTGATTCAGTACAGAAAAGTTCGTAAATGATTCTACGCGAATATGAAATAAGTAACGGCTTCTTAATCTATTGTTGTAGGGAACCGATAGATTTTGATCTCTCAGTATTTTTGGTTTATTAATATTAATAATTATTCTTATTTTATATTTCGCTATATAAATATACGATGCGTTTCAATTGTGTTTAAGGCCGACATGTTATGTGAGCAATGGCGAAGGAAACTACACGAACGTTGAAAATTATGAATGATACGCAGTGAAACGAGATCTTAAACGATTACCAAACACAGATCATGTTAAATGATTACCGAACATAAAACTATAATAACTCAATTCTAATAAATTATTCAAGCACTCGGATGTACCGTAAAAATTGAATTGTGTGAAATAAATACAATCTTCGCGTAGATTTTCACGGTTGGTAGCAATATGTTTTTTGAGATTCTAGGTAAAATTTCGTGTAACTTCTATGTTCTAATTACATTTACAAAACCTGTATCTTCTAAGTTCTAATTACACTTACAAAACCTGTACCTAAAATCTCAAAAAACAAACAATAAAAAAATCATATGAAGTACTAACTTTGTGGATATAAAATAATAAAACACTTCGTATTTAGTCAAGGTATGGTTAAATGCTAAATGTTTTATCATATTTTGTCATACCGTGGTTAAATACCATGTGTTTTATTATTTTATATCAATAAGTTTAAATATATAATATATTTTTTAAACCAATAACATTAAATAAAATTGGGGTTTTAAATAGTTTGGGATGGTTAACAAATAGGCGTAATTTTTTTAACAATTTTTTTTTCATTTTGTAATGGATATTTTTAAAAAAAATTATTAGACTTAACCCTCTCTTAATATTTATCCAAGAAAGACGTCAATAGTCGTATCCACCAGGCTTCAACAAAAAGTCTAAAATATTCGAGTCCAACAACATAGATCTGAACCTCCGAAAACAACTTATAAAAACATTGGTGTGGAGTGTTTTACTGTACGGCTGCGAGACTTGGTGCCTGGGCGAAAGAGAGCGCAAAAGGCTGGAGGTATTTCAGATGTGGACCTACCGACGAGTTTCCCATGTTTCATGGAGGGACAACATTACAAATGAAGAGGTCCTCAGCAGAGTTGAAGAGAGTAGGATCATGTTGAACACCATAGCGAAGAGGCGGGCAAGATGGATTGGTATGTGTTGCGACACGAATGTTTCCTCCATGATGTGTTGGAGGGAATGGTCGATGGATCGATTGGCAGAGGACGACCTTGCCAAGAGTACCTAGACCAGATTTGCCGAGATATGGGCTGCACCTCTTATGCGAAGTTGAAGAGAGTTGGCGAGGACCGAGCGGAGTGGAAGAGGAGATGCGCCGCCTTGCTGCAGATCAATCGTTAGATTGAGATCGGAGAAGAAGAATATTTATAGCTTAATTCCGAGATAAGAGTGAAACTTAATCTCTTATATAGTGAAAAATTCATTAAATTGGAGTAATTAAATCAAATTAAATCATTATATACCAAAGAAACTTGAGATTTTTACAAATGTACAAGTATTTAATTCAATGGAAAACATTTTTTAGACGCTGATGCTGTGCTATTTAATCGGTCATTACATATTATATTAAATGTAGTTAGTCAATGGAAAATGCATTAGTGTTGTAACAGTGATATGGATTAATTTATATTCGAATACATTATGTAGATAGACGTACACGGGAGAAAGATATATATGTACACTGTTTCAGTTGATGTCGTTCTCTAAACGACTACATGCACTAAAATCTATAAATTAACAGAATTTGAATTAATAAAAATATATTATTATGAAAATTATGTATGTTTAAAAATATACTCTTTTGAAAATCGTTCCAAATATTGTTCGATTTATTTTATTGAATTATGCTGATTTGATAGCTGGAAAGTTCTCTAAAAAAATATTGTATTTTTATTGATAAGTATATATTTAAATATAATTAAAAACATGTTTCGGTTGCATTTTTTAATCCACAAAAACGATAATAATTTACCAGTGTTTAAAAGATATGCCTTAAACATTTTGCTGTTTGTAATGTCTTATGAGTTAATAAACTGATTTAATTTGATTTGATATTTTTATGAATTGTTTCGAACACTGTTTTTTCGACTTTAAAGTTTATTATTCTTGAAATGTTTCGAGGAAAACATTGATTTTATTCATTTCAAAAATTTCATTGTGGAATTCAAAAGTGTAACAACGTAAGTTTATCAACACTTAATCCACAGTGATAAAAAATTACAAATTACATTTAAAAAATATATGGAAGAAAATATGTACACTAGGGTGTCCCTTATTTTTCAAAGTTTTAATTTTACAATGCATAGGCTATTGTTTTATTCATTTGGGCCTAAAACATCCGAAACCAAGTTTTTTCCTTATTCCCATACAAAAAAGATGTCCCATACAAATTGCGTCACAGGAGCGGCGCGTTGTCGTTATTATTATCATTTAGTTTCAGCTTGTCGGGTAGTAACCACGGATTGTTTTATATTTCGAAGATGTCAGTGGAACTAAGAAGCAATCAAAAAAGTTTTTTTCCTATTTGATGAAGTAAATTACCAAATAACAGGTGTAAACAACTATCTAATCGTCAAGTTCTCGCCGTTATATTTTTCAACATACGTGAAGTTAATTTGAAAACGCAAATCTTGTCATTCTGGAGTGCAATATGTTCTGAAAAAAGGCTAAAATACCTACCAGAGCTGTTCGTAATTATGTTAAAAAGTTAGTGGATCTTTATCAGGTCTGACGAGAACTGCAAAAAATAGCAAGAAGATTCAGACTTACATAGGCGCCGCGAAGAGAACTTTCAACTTGAATTAGATAATGTATTCGATACCGCACACGCCGATGCTCTTGATTGGGCTGTGATACGACAGCATCTTATACAGGATGCTTAAACGGAACTTGTGTGCAAAAACTAGAAAGAGATTTGGTACTCTTTGCTGGCCGCCATCATATATAAGAACTGATGCTCAAAAGTGCGTTTGAATCGCAAAATTGATTGTACGAGATGATTATAGAGAACTCATTGAGCTTGCTATTGTTTTTCTGGGTGAAGGCAGTGAAAATGAAATAAAAATCAGACCTGCTGGCCCAATGCATCAAGCACGATGGATGGCAAGAGCTATTTACTCCTTAAAAATATTTTTGCTGCAGTCCCAGTTTAAAATGTGCGCTCAGGACAAACAAGCTTTACGAGATGTTTGTTTATTTATTGTGGCAGTTTGTGTGAAGCCCTAACTTGAATGCAGTTTGGCGATAAAAGCTCCGAATCAAGATTTTTGTTTCTGAAAGACCTTAAAAGATTACGAAGAAGTTGACAATTTCCAAAGCGGCTTTAAACAAGTTCAGTCAACATTTGTGGTACTTGTCAGAGGAAATAGCAGTCTTTTTAATTTTTGATGACAACGTTAATGAGCAGACCAAAGGAATTATTGAAAAAAACTTACAAAAATAAAGTTTTGGTGATTCGGGAAAAGAGAAATGTTCCATCGAAGGAACATATGTCTGGCTCTCTATATGGTACGTAAGTAGTGTTTAATCTGATATTTAATTTAGAACTTATTTGTTTTATTTGTAGGTACTACAAGTATTTGTTATCTTGTTTTATGGAAATCTTTGAGCGATTTTGTTTCTGTCAACAGTAAAAATTTATTTTCACAACTGAAACTTGATAGTAATTTCCTTCAATAAATTGTATCTTCATAGAAAGACAGCGCGGCGTTTGTGAAAGCTAAAAAGAAGGTTACTAGCTTAAAAGCAGTTAATGACACAGCTGAAAGAGCTGTTAATCTAATGACAGACTTTCCTGATTTGACTACCGCAGATGAAAAACATAAGTAGTTCATATTATGTTGTGTGCAAGAACATAGAAAAATTTACCCAGACTGTAAAAAAAGAGACTTTGAAGAGGAAACATCTAAGTAAATAAATATAAATTTGGATCTTTTTTGATAATTACATGAAGAGCATTATATAAATATGTGTTTTCATCAATATTTATTTAACATAATGGTTTTAAGTGATCATCTACAACTACATTTAAGAGACACTTAAATCACCTATTTTCTAAAACTTTGAGGGCAAATCGGCACGGGTTAGAATTAACGTAGGAAGTTGAAATTCTGTATTTGGGTAACTAGTAGACTATTAAACACAATTAGGGGGTATGCGTTTCAATAATCCAAAAAAAAAAAATTGCTTATATAAGGGACACCCTAATGTACACGTATACTAAATACTATGGAAATTAAAAATAATTTACAACACTTATGTGATTTTTTTCAACATCATTTTATTTGTATTTTAGAACCAGTCGGTTTCGCTCCCAACGGAGCTTCGTCAGGGTAACCGGTTGGTTCTAAAAAAACAAATAATGTGGGCTTAAAACAAATTACATAAGTGTTTTAAATTATTCCAAACAATGTCACATCACAAATTAAGTACGTCATACGAAAGTATACTATACAAATATTCAACGTGATTTATTCAGAAGTAAGCCAATTGTTATTATTTTTACGATGGCCACAAGAAATTCATGTTTTAAAGATAGAGCCAAGTGACGCATATATGATAGCGATTTTTCACCTTCTCCTAACTTCACGTCACATTAATTCATCGACAGCAATATGGATAATGAATATCCACGCCGAATTGATAATTGGTTAGTTTGAAAGATGGAGAAGAGTCGACGGGGATCATTTAGCATGAAGCAAATGAATATTTTCCACTGCACTACGCACGTTACTCGAAACATTACGGACAATTAGTAAAAGTATTTAAAAATCACTGCCGGCTGGAAAATAATGGCTTATTGGACACGCTTGATAATGCACGGCTACAGTTCCGTTACATATTCAAGATGCAAATAATGTTGCGGATTGCACTGCAAGGCTGCAACTTATCAATTTATCTTCGTTAACACAACGTGTAATGTGGACACGTCGTCGGATGATTCATCTTTTCAGTTTATTTCCTCATTATCAAGAGGATCGCGACATCTGCAAAAACATTATTTTTAATTCATTTTATTTACAGACATGGCTATCTGCGATGGCGCCACTAATCCTTAACTGTTATTGCTACTTTCGCTAACTTACGTTCATACACATTTTTTTCTAATGTATACATCCATTATCACATTTCTTATATTGTCAAATAGCAAATACCAGAAATTTTAAATCAACAAACTCACTTCATATGCAGAATAATCCGGGTCGTATCCGGAATCGAATCCTATTCCCCCGGAAGATGAGCCAAGCGCTCTTTCCATGACATACTGACATAATATTATTCTTAAATATGTAATTTGTGATAGGCTAACGAGATAGTTGAATTTTGCGATTAAACAATTTAATAAAAATCGTCATCTCTATTTTTAACTTATCTATCCTCCTTTATACTACAGTTACTAAAAAAATATATGGTTATTTGAAAAATTAATAGAAGTTGATGGTAAATAATGAGAATATTTTGTTTTTGTTAAAAATCCTTTTGAAATGCGTATTTAGTTAAATATTGCTAATTTATCTTTTAAAAAATATATAGGAACAAGAATTTACGAACAACTTCAACTTTTATTAACCAAAAACTCATTTTAAATTTTTAGTCTATTTTCCTAGAAACGTTCAGAATATTATACCTTCATCATCGAAATAACGATTAGAACGCTAATTAAATGAACTTTTATAATTAATACATAAGAAAATGTGCATAATTGAATTTCATGGTGTAAATATCTTGATATTTTCTTATGAAGCACTCGCTTTGTGGTTAGAAATTTTAAATTATTACATATCAGTATATAAAATCAGTATAAAAAAACACCCATCAACTTGAAGAGAAAAGTGTATGAAGCTTGCGTTCTGCCAGCAAGTACATATGGTCTTGAAACTGCCACTCAGACAAAACACAGTGCAGAGAGACTAAGAGTCATGCAGCGAGCGATGGAGAGAGCCATGCTAGGTCTGTCCCTTAGAGATAGAGTCAGGAACGAAACGGTGAGGGATAAAACAAGAGTCACAGACGTGATATACCGGGTGACGACTTTAAAATGGAAATGAGCAGGGCATGTCGCTAGAACTGCAGACGAAAGATGGACCAAAATAATGCTGAATTGGAGACCGAGAGACACGAGAAGAAGAGTAGGAAAACCACAAATGAGGTGGAGGGATGACCTGGAACGATACGCTGGGGTGCTATGGATGCAAACTGCGCAGGAGAGATCGACATTGAGGGACATGGAGGAGGCTTTCGTCCAAGAGTGGACGGCGATAAGCTGAAGAAGAAGAAGAAAGATATAAAATAAAGTAAAATAACGCTTGGTATATTAACCACGGAAATATATGTAATAATGCCAGAATCGACATAATGATAATTCCGTGATTAATATACAAATGTTATTTTATATATGTGATAATTTAAACCTCTTTGGTTAATTAAATTATAAAATAATATTTAGATTGTATACTCTTCTTCACTCCCACACAACATACTTTTTTTTTCATAAAACGTACATTGTAATAAGTGTTACGGTAATGCGTGATTAGAAAAAACAAATTGCACCAAACAGAACTAACTAACTAACTAACCATCACGCCATCTCCCCGAAAGGGTAGGCAGAAAGAATGGACTGTCACACTTTAACCGATGCGGCACTCCATCCTTCTCTTTTCGCCCCGCGGGAGACGCGGTGTGATGGGTTGCGAGACCTCATCAAACAGACATTTCTCAAATGACGTTCCAATTGTTACAGACGAATATTAATTTATTTCCTGTCGAAGATAAAATAGTCACTGGAAAGCTAACAAGCTGTAAAGAGGGAAACACCTGTGGTCGTGCGGTGACCACGCTTTACGTGAAAGGGTCTTTTGATACAAAAATATTCAAATACAATTACAATCACTTTCAGGGATATACAACATAGAAACATCGAAAACCGAGAGAGAGAGAGATAGAGAGAGAATTAAAAACTCAAATAGTAACTGTACAATGCCGCGCATTTTAGGCAAAACAAACTACCATCATGATTTGTGAATTCTCATAATTTATTCTTACAAATTCACAGAATAATTTAACTCACTCTTATTTAAAATATATTCGCACGGATGGTTCTATTATATGAACGGATGTTCCACTTTTTTTTTTAATGTATGTAAAGCCATAACGTGTTTTATTTTCAAATGATTTATCGAAAATCACCGTAACAACGAACGGTTTTTATACTGACCTATTCACCATTAAATGTGATAATAAATTATGCAAAATGTTTATGTCAATGCGATCAGTACGGCAAACAATATACGATATCACATTTAAAAATGGAAAACATTCTAATATTATTAAAAAATTATGAAACATATTTCAGATACGAATTGATTAATAATCAAAAACTTACGGTTGTTGTCAGGTAGTCATTAATACATGGATCAGATGATTATTACCCCAGAAACTTTTAAAATACATGTTTTATTTAAGATAATCAAATGATTTAACTGAAATCTCTTGATGGAAGTTCATTTTAAAAAAATAATTAAATTAAACGATGTTTTTTTTATCTACTTCCACGTTTGTCTTTATTTCGACAGCGAGCCTGGCGAAACCGGTCGCTGTCGAAATAAAGACAAATGTGGGCGTAGTTATAAAAGAATATCGTTTTATTTAATTATTTTTATATTTTATTTAATAAATATTTCCAGCTCGTTCCTAATCGACGAAAAAAATAGAGCGAACATAGCATCAAATAAAATATGTGAACTATAATATTATATAATGTACAAAGGAGGATATTTACGTATTTCTTCCACCACCATTAAAATTTATATACATATATGTATATACCTATATCTTAACATTTCCAATTCAAAACAAATCAACATTATCAAAACAAATTAACATTAATACAGGGGAGTTTTATATGAATTCCGTGCAACAATTTGTAGCTTAAAATAATTCATTTGCTCTTTGGAATTATGAGAATCGTAGAGATGTAATAAAGTATGTAACTTTACAAAACATTATCTTTTCAACGGATGTTATCCATCCACCTCAAATAAAATAAAATCATCACTTTACAATTTCACCAATTGTCAAGAAAGACTCAAAAGCGCCATTTTGTATCCTAATTAACACGTGCCCTTTATATATAATGTATTATCAAATGATTAAATAAATAAATTAAAGTGTCAAATAAATTTCTTCAATTAGGTTTTATATTTATATTTACGTATTTTTGATATCACCCATAAATTTAAAGAACGTGAAGACTTAAAATGTGCGCTTTAAACCGATGACATGGTTATTATCCCAATTAAGACATTTTCAACCTCCCAATTCTCTTTTTAGAATTAATGAAAGTAACCGTGATTATCGTCTTCAGCGTAACAACTCTGAGTGGGTCTTAGTTTCCCCCATGAAAAGACTCCATCCTTCCTGTCTCTGGGTGCCATCTTCCAGTTTTACTGCCCTAGGCCACGGCAGTCTGCCACGACACCATCCAATTATATCTGTCGGTCTTCCGACGCTTCTTCACCGTGGTGCGTTATCAAACAAAACACTTTTTATGGGGCTCAGGATCCCTCATGCAGTGCAAATACCTTATCCGGCGTAATTTAATAACTAGTTGCAACCCGTGAAATATTCCCCGAAGTAAACAAAATTCTATAATACAAGAATAATCAGAACAAATTTCTAAATAATATAGAAACGTTCTCGGGCATGCGCATCGTGTGGATTTCGACATATTTTCCACGATAATAAAAGTATTCCTATCTCACTCTCTTGTATTCAAAATTAAATTTTCGTATTCCATCTTTGGCGACAACGGGAGTTTAAGCCTATTTATATTATGATATCATAGAGCTCTGTTTTTGAATCCGCGTAATCTTTAAATCAATCAAATCAAATCAAATCAGTTTATTTTCTCAAAAGATATTACAAACAACAATTATAGTATAAGGCATCATCAATACAAGATACTCTCCAAAGTCAAGAGTATTTGTCTTCTGAAGGTACTTTCACGAATGGGTCCGAGGGTTCTGCGGAAGATTTTTCATGGTCACTACATTAAGATAATACTAATACAGTTATTCTTTTGCTAGGTAGGCAACATTTTAAAGTGTTGTCACCACACAAAAGGGTCACATAGGGTTACATTGGCTATGAGGATGTTGTTGTCTCGTTAGCTCTTGTGGGTCAGTGGTCACCTGGAGCGGAGGTGCGCCGTGTATTGTGCAGGCGAGGGCGAGGCGGGCCCGACTACCCGAGGCTCCAGCGTGTTTCGGGGTGATGAAACGCACTGACAGGTGATGTGACGGCGAGACTACAAAAAGCAGTACGTCTTTCTTTAAATCAATAGGTCATACGGCATACAAAGGGCCTACCCATCAATTACTACGTTAATCAATGTTCAACAGTTTTAACTACATGCGGTTCTGGTTTAATTTAATATTCATAATTTAATTATAATCGATCTAATTTCGTGCAACTGATTTAAGCTTTAATATTACATAATATTTATATATAAAAGAACTAACTTTAAATATTTGTTGTGTTTTTTACAATTATGTAAAACTCTCACTAAAGTGTTAAATATGACGTCAATTTTCTATAAAAACAATATTTTTATAAGTGACATGTTTCGCCTTGCTAGGATCATCAATTCTACATACCTACTGTAGATAAATCTAAATAATTAAATCATTTTGATTTTTATGTATAATACAATCCCTAACAAGTAAAAATGTAAGCTTTTTTTATTAAATTGACCTTTTTGAGATTGAACCCATATTTCCTGAATTAGGAGCCAGAATTTTTGTCCCTTAAAGTGCTCATATTTTGGAAAATTCTAGTATTTATTTTGTAAGAGCAATCAAACTGTTGACCGAGCGGAGTGGAAGAGGAGACCAATCATTAGATTGAGACCGGAGAAGAGAAGTATTTATTTTGGAGTCACAAATTACGAAATTATTTGATATACAAATACACTGTTTAAATAATTTTATCCGATACGTTAACCTTCGTGGCAGAGTGGTAACAGCTATAACTGCCACGCCGAAGGTCCCGGGTTCGATTCCCGGCGATGACAGTGCGATAATACCGCCATCTTCTTCGATAGTGTTAGCACATACTGTTTTATCTCCCAGGATGCAGAACCAACCTGCCTCTTGTGATGCCGGTGGGGAGAGCAATCAAACTGCTGAACATGATCGCTTCAGGGATCTTTCAGAAGTCTTTCATATTCGTTCAGAAGACAAATACTCTTGACTTTGGAAAATATCTTGTTTCATATACAATCTAATAATATCAACTCAAATACAATCTGCTCAAATACAATCTAAAGTCGAACCATCTATCATCCGTTCCTGGTATTATACTCGTATATTATATTTTACCTGTTCTCAATAGATGATATTTTGAGAAAATAAACTGATCGATTGATTGATTTGATTAATTTTATTACCGTATGGTCTGTGGTGCAGAATTCACGTGACACCAAAATGGCAACAGATTAGCTACCTATCACATGTCATGAGAATCAATATAATAGAAGGCTGGACATCACAAAGGTGCCAAGTGTCCAAAAAGTCAAAAATGAGTTTTTGATACCAATTGGTCTTAAACATAAAAGCCAATAGTTGTGCAAAAAGTGCGTAATGATTGAATAATATCGTGTAGTTCAAACGTCACCCTAAAGATGTCACCCGTGGTACATGACATATTGAACAAAATACTGTTTTTGCTTATTTTATCTGCTTTATGTTTAAGCCACTTGGCACATTTGTGATAACCAGCCTTCAATAGCTACACCCTTTACATCGATTTGGCTCGCTCTGTAATGATGTGAAGAGCTTTTCAACAAAATAATTAAAAAAACGATAAAATGTTTCTCAACCCTTCCTTCGCATTTTACTACTGATTTATCATTATATAATCAGTGCTTATACCATGATATTTTTATAATGAAATATCACATTTTATAGATTTGACTTATGATTATGAAGATATGTTTATCCTTTCTATATATTATGTAACATAAAACAAATTATAAAATTATGTTAATAATAAGAAACTATAGATTGCATAGGTTTTCTTATTCATTCGAGAGGATTAATTTTAAATATATACAATTCTTTGATTCACAAAGGAATATTTGATTTGCAAGGTGTATTGTAATGAAAATTCTAAGATGGAAACAAGAAAACCTTTTTCTATGAGGATTATTATATTATTCAAAGATTAACATGTTGTCTGTGACACGTGAACATTAATTGCATTACTAATGGGAGAAAAGTCGCACCTCCATACCGTAGTTTGCCTGTATGTCAATAATAATTTAATATTAATTATATTATTATAATCATTGGATTACCACAAACAGTGGGACGCAACTTCACGTGTCCCTCCCACTGAGAGGAAATTGTCTAATAAACTTCGTAACGACCCGAAGGCATTGAAATGTGACTGCTGCATGGACTCATCACCACCAAGCAAGATCAAATTATAATGATTCAAAACGTTACGAAGATCGATCACTGAGATAAAAATTATGGTTTGTTATCTGCGGATGGTTTAATCAATGGGTCATCAAATTCAATCATCTTCACCGTCCGTTCAGAATATCAAAATACAAAGTTTATATTGAGCAGTTATGTAGGTACTCACTAAAGCGATACCCAACTAAAAAAATAATCGAACGTCGATAATTAACGAATACCCAAAATATAGGCGACGGATTAATGTAGGCTATTAGTCATGTACTTGAAGATTATGTGTTCAAAACTGACAGATTAACTTATTTGTTTAATTTTAATCCTGCGACTAATTTAGATGTAGCATTTTAAACGTGTGAATTGCTATAATACTTTTGTAAATAACTATATTTGGACAAGAACCAAATTTCGTGAACCGGTTTAAGATTTTTTTTCGGGAGTCACCACTGACCTACTCAAATAAAAAATCCGCGGAATTATTCTGCTGCCATGTATAATAATATTTTGGCACTTTTTATTTTGGCACACGTCAATAATTAAAGTCTCCTGAAATGTCAACTCGTTGCGTTTGGTAATTATTTATTAAACAAAATGGCGTGAGCTTATGATATTTGAAATTCTTATATGGATTGTACTAATTGGTAGAAACTGAACAACATTTTTCAACCAGTTTTCCATACTAACACTACCAACAGCCGTCGGCGATGTTACCTCCCTATCTATCAATCTTGATATTGTTTTTGTACATGTATACCTATAATTAATCAGAGTACAAATATTGTTAAGGCCCCCTTTTTATCAGCCTATTTTTTATTTAGGGCATTCGAATTGGAACAAGATGTGATATATGTTGGTATACCAAATATAAATTAACCAAACACATCTAAAAAAAATAATGTTTAAGTGTATCATAAATTTAGTATTATAAACATTAGAATTTTGCGCTTGTTTTTTAACTGAAATATGTTTTAATTAATCGTTTAACGAATATTGAAAAATATCTAATTAATTTTGAAAAATACGTTTGGTGTATATCGCTTACAAAGAGTTTAGTAAATTAAAAGATTAAATTTCATCGTAGGAATTATACGGAATACAATCAGCTGTATTCGATAGCGAAAAATAATTTAAAATAATTTGAAACACTTGTATAATTTGTTTTAACACCACTTTATTTGTTTTTTTAGAACCAATCGGTATCGTTCTGACCGAAGCTTCGTGAGCGTTACACAAAAGAAAAGTGTTTTAAATTATTTTTTATATTGTCACACCACAAATTAAGTTCTTTATACGAAAGAATAACGAAGTATTTACTTATTGTATCTCGAATAAATATTTAATGTTTCAGAAAGAATAACTCCATATTGATTTTTTTTAATCGAAGTATTATTAAATTTAATTTAAGTGGCATGATTCAACTAACTAACTAAGCATCACACCATCTCCCTAAAGGGGTTGGCAGAATGAATGAACCGCCACTTCTATCCTGACTTACTTTTCTTGCTTCCTCAATATTCTTGCATCGTGTCATGCACGCGCGTAGAGTTCTCCGACTCCTCACGTGGTCAACATTTAATATTTTATTTATTTTATTGTGTCACGCTTTCCTCGTTCTCAAAAACGGCAATTAATATTAAATGAAAAATAGTTACGCTATAAAATATACGTATTTCTCATTACCATCACGATATTTCATTATTTAAAAGATATGGTAATTTTTATATGCCCTCTCTCTTTTTTTCTGCAAAAAGTAACTCAGTACCTACCAAGAAATTACTGTATTAAATATTCAGAGTCCTGTGACAGTGATTACGCAGATTCACTATGCCCGACAGACGAAGAGTGCGGACAGAAACTGGAGATGTAATTATTAAAGTACAGACTTCTCGGTGAAATGATAATAACGCCCTTGTGCGTGTTATTAAATACTTCATTTTTGTACGGTCCATCGCAAAATTAAGTAAAATTGAATTTTAACAAGAACCGGTCAGAGCTCACTCCAGCCACCGGGATGGTGCAAGCTCAACAATGTACGAGTTAATAGTTTTTATGTAAACATAATACACGGTATTTGGCTAACCAATATTTGTTTTATTAGCAGTATGACATTCTTATAAATCATGACTAGTATCCTTACATAGTACAATATTTATACACTTTTTAATTTCGTATTTAATCGTGTGACCGTTTCATCAGCGTTCAAATCAGCAACGCTGACAAATCCGGTTACAATAATCATGTGGGAGAAATTTAACAATATGGGTACAAACACTACATTCAAATTCAAGATGAGCTTAAACCACGAAATTTCATTAAAATCAATAGATATTATATTATTAGCAATCTGTGAAATATTTACGGAAGTAAAGATTTTTTACCTGTAAAAAACTTGGTTCACTCGTACCTAATCATTAATAAATTTTAGTTTTTAATGTAAATCTTTTTGTTTCACACACGTTAAAAATTTCACAATTAACAACATCACATTGTTCTCCTTTTATTTTCTACACTACTATCATACAACAATAATCAGAACAATTTTCAAAATAATCCAAAAACTTTCTCGGACATGCCCATCGTGTGTATTTCGAATCACTTTCGGAGAGAATCAAAGTATTCCTCTCTCCCTCTCTTGTATTCAAAATATTCGCGTACTTTTTCTTGACGACATTCGTTTTTTGCGTATTTATATTATGATATGGGAGTATATTTTTTACTTTGCCATCACTAGAATATACAACACGAAATCTTCTGTTCTAAATATTCTTGATGACAAAATAAAATAGGAATTAAATTGTTGACATACGAGTAGAGCTCGGGTGGTGGTTTATGGAATAGATGGCCTAACTTCTAGTCATAGGGAAATGTTTTCAGTACGCTGGGAAGCGGCTCAGCTTTTTCCTCGTATTAATTAATTCACTTTTGTTTCTGCTCACACGGCAGGAATTTAATCAAAAATCTAATACATTTAGTAAAATCTTTACATGTATAAAAATGTAGGAACAATGTTAGACGTTTCAATGAAATTTAAAAAATCAACATTATTATGTGTTTCTCAGCTTAATAAATGTAATGTAGACATTATCCGTTTATATATATACGTAATATTAAACCTACAAAATTTTCTCGCAACCATTATTCTATTACTAGATACCTTCCGCTAATTATAATATCGTTTATAACATAGAATAAAAATGTACTCGACTATCTGATTTTATATGATGAAACTACATAATTTTTAATATCAAATGTTATAAACAAAACTACTCACCTTTGCAGGATATTGAGTGTCATCACTAATCACAAATATTTATTTTCTGTCCAGGGCTTATTTTTAAAAATGTCACTCCTAAAACTGAATAATATTATGTTTGAGCTGTTTTATATCAGCTGTTAATGCGAACTTTTTTAGTTAAAGTACTTAATCAATAAAATATTTTATCACTTTTGTTTGTATCTTATTTTTTGTCAAATATTATTTTACCTTTTAGTGTGTATTTTTACGCGTTCTTAAAAGATTTTTAACCGTTTTCATAGTTCTAAGAAATACTCTACAAAACATCCATAAAAAGCTACTACTAAATCTGTAAAATCGTGGTTAGAAATATCCCAAGATATACATTTGATATTTTTTTGGGTTTAATCTGTCAACGACGGGGGTAAGTTCCTTCATAAAATCGCAATTTTGTTACGATATTTTAAAAAGGAATATTATAATCCACTTTATTTTAGATATAAATTAGCTTTGTTTATGTTTACGATTAAGTGACAGCAATGACAATATTTTAAGCGCGTGCAGCCGACCGAAGAGAGGAGTTGCATTGATTTGAGATTTCGCGGCACAAAACATACAACATAACCCGCACTCTCGTATCGCATGCCTCTAGCGGCGATCATGAGAATTCAACTAACTGAACATATTGGCGGGAAAAATACTTTACCATAGACTTGCAGCTCCCCTCCTGATTATATTCATAGACAATATTTTTTGCTTCTGTCATTTTGACATTTGCATGCTTGAAAGAAAAACAGACGCGTGGAGTTAAGATTCAACCAAAATTATTTATGAAACTTAATCAAATGAACATGGAAAAAAAGAAAGTTAACATATTATCACTTTTTGAGAAAGCTAAAAGTGAAGACACATTTTTGAGAGTGTGTGCTCCTATGGTAAGATACAGCAAATTACAGTTTAGGAATCTTGTCAAAAGGTAAATATTATTTTTGAATGTGTATTAATCCGTCATTCACAGTATATCTTTTTGTGTCCTTCAAGAAAAATTTTTATCATGCACTTCTTATTTTTCTAATGGTATTTAATTCATTTTCTTGTCGTTACACTTGTCAATACTGTTTTATTATTTTCAGAAACAGTGTAGATCTTTGCTTCTCTCCTATGATTCTTGCGGACTCTTTTTGTAGGAGTTCGAAAGCTCGCTACAATGAATTTTCAACAAGTACAATAGACAATCCAATTGTCGTGCAATTTGCAGCAAAAACCGTTCATGACTTTGTTGGTGCTTCAGAGCTTGTGTATCCATATGCTGATGGAGTAGACCTAAACTGCGGTTGCCCACAGCGATGGGCGATGAAAGATGGCTATGGGTGCAGCCTTCTCAACGAACCTGATATTATCCATTCCTTAGTACGGAACTTTAAAAACAGGTTGCCAAGTTCGTTTAGTCTGTCTGTAAAAATCAGACTTCTAAAGGACCTTAAAGATACTATAGAGTTGTGCAGAAACCTCGAGAACAGTGGCATAGATTTTCTAACAGTTCATGGGAGGAAGCCTTGGCAAAAATCAAGTGACCCGGTAGATAAATCAGCCTTAAAGGAGATCAAAAATTCACTTCGCATTCCAGTAATCGCTAATGGCAATGTTAAGTATTTGGAAGATGCAAATAGTTTATATGAGGTTACCAAATGCGATGGCATCATGAGTGCTCAAGGACTTCTCACCAATCCGGCCCTCTTTACAGGAGCGAGTCTGACACCCATGAACTGCATCCAAGATTGGCTAAATATTTCGTATAATCAAAAGTTGATGACGTTTCAATGTTTCCATCACCATCTTGTCTTCATGCTAGAAAAAATTCTAAGCAAAAAACAAAAGCAAATATTTAATTATTTATCTTCTCACCAAGATGTTCATAATTTCTTAGAGGAAACATTTGGGGTAAAACCAGTGACATGTAGTGATGAATTTGGTGAAGACATTCAGTGTGATTATAAAAGTGTTGATTATTCCGTGTTAAAAACTATCTACAATGACATTAGTCCTGCAGATTCTTTGAATGACAATTACAATTCGGCATCGTCAGATGGAAAATATTTTAATAATGTGGTTTGTTCAAATTTTTGTGATCTGGATAACATGGAGAGTTCCATATTTGATGAAAATTAAATACAAAGTAAGAGGTAATATTTTTATTGATACTCATTATTTCTTATTTTACATTGTCCACAAATTCATTTCCCTTTTTAAATTTTATCTTATTAGATAATGATACATCATAATACACGTTTTACTATACATCTTTACACACACAGGTGAGCAGTATGACATCACTGACCATATTATTATGGAAAAATTCTTTAAGGTAAACTAGGATCCGGGAAATATTTTTAATTCAACTCGAGTTGAATAACTGAACTTTAATTACAAGTTTTTTTCTTTCAATTTTGCTGTAAGTTTATAGGTGTTGGATGGAAATAATAACTATTTGAATGTACACATCATTATTACAATAAACAAAGACAAAAATATGTTGATATGATGCTACTCAAATATGTATGTAAGTACACTAAAACCATTTTTATTGGGTATAATTTATTGATCATTTTTATTATATATCTTTTCGTGACTTTTTCTGCTGAACCTATAAACCCTTTTTTATAATTTGAATATTTTTGAAAGTGTATATGCTAGGGATGGGCAAAACGACTCATCTCAGGGATCTGATCTAAACGGTTCCGCTCAGCAAAGTGAGCCGACTCTTTTTAACGATCCATGGTTCACCATTTTGAGTCGTTCGTTAAAAATGAAATTCTGCAAAGTTTGAAGTTATTTTGGTGACCTTTTTTTTTTTTGCTCCTTGACCAAAAAAGTTGACTCCGCTAACCGAAAAAAATTATTGGTGATTTTTTTTTTTTTTTGCTCGTCGACTAAAAAAAAGGATAACCGGGATAATTTTTTTATTAATGAGCTAAAAAAAAAAAAAAACAAGAGTCGCCAACGATTTCCGTCCCCAATTTTTCGACAAACAACTTTTTTAACAAACGACTCGATAATTATCAAGAAGAATCGGCTCACTTTGCTGAGCGAAACCGTTCAGCTCAGATCCCTTAAAGAGATCACTAAAAAGAGTCAACTCTTTTGCAATAATATACGATTCACCCAGCGGGTCATTGAGCTGCCGCTCACCAAAAAGATTCGAATCTTTGAGTCCACTCGTGAGCGGATCACACATCCCTAGTATATGCTAATATATTCCTCTTGTCGAGATATGATAGAATTCTAAAATTGATTAGAAAACAAAAAAAATATTTAAAAAAAAATACAAGTACACAATTAATAGTACATAGATCATCAAACATAGTAAGTAACAATTTGGCAAAAGCTTCTAATACTATATAGTATACATAAATAAAATGAATGCAATACATTTGTCCCTTTTTATATATTTACAGACATCAAATAGTGATATGTAGAGTAAATCAATAAGAAGACTAGTATAATATTGATAATAAATAACTATAAAATACTTTGTAATCAAGTTACATGCAAGGAAGTTCATAATACACAAAACATTTCATATTTATGTTTAACTTGCACGCTTTATATAGTTGATTAACGACAATCAACGGGCCAAAGGACACGAACAAGCCGAAGAAGAGTTTATGCGAAATGTATTTTATATACAAGTATCTACCCATTATATCTACAGGTACGACTCGCGTAAATAGAGAAGAGGTAGGTAATGTAAACATTATTGTAAAATAGCATCCAATACCCATATAAGACTCAAAACAGAAGACTGAATTCTCATTTTTTTTTAAAAGTCAACAGACAATAAATAAATAAATAGAAAGTGTTTATAATAAATAACAATAATCATTGATGACAATACTGAAATCATTATTTCAATACAAATAAAAACCCTGAATATAAAAATGACTGAATCAATATTACACAATTAACTTAATCCATAATGTGTAGTAATTAAATAAATCACACTCAATGCAAAAAAAAATAGATAATTAGAAAAAAAGCATTAATATGATATATTATCAGAAATATATTTTTTAAACTAAAGTAACACATTTAAGCAGTCTTTAAATTAATGACAAATAAGATCATTACACACTTTGAGGAAGAAACCCATTATTCTGTATAAAAATTACTTCATACAAAAATACATATTCAATAATTCTAACAAGTTGCTAATTACTGCTATATGAAACATATTCCGATCATCTGGTGAAAGTTTAATACAGTTCTTTTCTAATAACTACATTGAAAGTTGTCTTAATTTGTAAAACTACGTTTCAAAATTACCAATCACATTCATCAACAATTTGTCATGTATATGTCAAAGAAGTCAAATGCCTAAATGTACTGAGAATAAAATCACTGGCTATATAACCTGATAATCATGTCCATTCAAAAAACCTAACACAGAACCTTTACAATATTCTTAAGACTAACTTATTACTAATGTGAGAGCACCAAAATTATTTCCACCTACTTGAAGTAAAGGCAACCTAATTCGGTAACTGAGTTTGAATACAAAAATAATAACTATTTCAATACACTGTATGGACGTCATAACAAGAATCACATAGTTGAAAGTTGATTTGAATAAATAAAACAGTAGTGTTACAAAAAAAAATACTGAAGGTGATCAAAGGTAAAGATAAATGTAAGGCAAATATTAAATAAAAGAGAAACACACAGTGGCATTCTAAAAACAAGATTTGATTAAAATGTTTTGCTTTGATATTCAGTGCAAATAATAAATATAAAACAATAATTTAATTTTATGAAAACTGATCCAAAGTTTAAGTTATTTGTATCAATTTGTACATTATATATATTTGTATAGACACAAATATTTTATTTTAAAACAGCTGTCTTTAAAATTAATATATCTTTCACTCAACCACCTTATAAACTAAAAAATAAAGATAAAAAACAGTGAAATCTCACTCCCAAGTCCTTGTAACACCATGAAAGAGCCAAGACCTTTATATAACACAAACCTGTTGCGTAAAATAATAATAAATTTAATGGATCAACATAGACTTTATGCAATGTAAGTGATATATTGGATAATGAAATACGATTAAGGATGATAATTAAATGCACAAGCTTTTCCTTCACAGTTATGTTTGAGTTAAAACAAATTGAACATTATATGTTGTTTTTTTGTTTCCTGAATAATGTTATAAAACTACATATTAATTATTTTATATTGAATTTATTTATTAAATGCACTAATTAGATAACAAAAGTGTATGTGATGAAAATATACAAATCATTTTAAAATATATATACTGCTTGGCAAATGATTTAAAATGACTCTTTACTTAATAAGGGCTTTGTAAACAATTTGCCTACTACCAAAATATGTTTTTGTCAAGTATTTATATTCTTTCATTAATAAAAAAACTCTTAATTGCCGCAAGTACATTGTGTGTGTGTGTGTGTGTGTGTGTGTGTTTGTGTGTATATTTGTTTTCAAAATATGCCTTTGCCATTTTGTACCCCATTTTAACAACTCTTTTAATAAATCGTATTTGTGACACGAGGACTGTTGGAGCATTTTTTCCCTATAGATTATGCAACAATATTTTAGTTATAATAAAAATCTATTTACGTTATATATTAGTTGCAAATATTTTACTAAACATAATTTATGTTCATTTCAACCATTTTCCAATCCTACACATGCTAGAAGAGCTGAGAATGACAATTTATCGTATATAACCATATCTCATAGATTTAACATATAAAACAGACAGAAAAGACGTGTTTGTCTTTCTGTCAGTTTCACACAAAAGAAGCTACACTTTATCTAGAAGATGAGAAGACACTACATTAAAAGGAAATTTCAATAGAGGTTAATCTTGCTTGTGATGTCCTGCCGGCACATGTGGCAAGTGGAGAGGGTGGCGGCGCACTTAGAGCATGCTCCATGACCACAGAGAAAAGCTACAGTGCGTCTCCTCTCCAGGCAAATAGGGCAACAGTGAGCCTCCTCTATCTCTTGTATCTTGCACTCGAGATAACGAAGCCGCTCAGCAGAAGGTTGACGACTACGACAAGGTATGACGCGTCCATCGGTTGTCAATCGTCGTTCTGCAAATATGAATTGTTAGGACAAATTTAATACTTATATTTATTATAAATCGTTTTATTATGTTAAAATAACAAATGTTACCTATTATAAAACCACAGACAAGACACTTTTTCATGCGTGCAGAACAATCCTCACATGCTGGTCTGTGTCCACAGGGCTCAAGAAGACAGTTGGCCTCTGACAGTTCACAACAGACAACGCATTCTGTTGGTTTAGTACGTGGCATGCCACCTACAATCATAAATATTAAATATATAACAATATTAAATGTTTTTAAATATTTGAGCAAGAGTATGATGCAGTATAATAGCAAGGAAAATGATACATGTTTGATGAACAAATATTTGAAAATAGACAGGCGAAACATGTCATTCACAATAATCATAATAAAACTTCTAGAAAACAGATATTTTCATTTGCATTAATTATTTAATATGGAGTTTTACATCATTGTTCATGAAACAGTAAATAATTTTGATGACTTCTGTTGCCTCCGATATGGACAATTTCAATCTTAGTGAGGCAGTATTCAAACACAATAACCTTGAATTATTAGAATGTACGAGTATGTGCATGCAATAGAGTCAGATGGGCAAGGGAATCTTAAGACCACCACATGCGACAGAACAAAAATGAAAAGACTAGAATTAACTCATAAATATTTAGAATCCTTTCCTGCTTTATTGATATGTATACATTTTGGAATATATTTATATTGTGGTAATCGTTAATACAAATTATCCAAACGAGTATCCTATTTTATTTTTCTTTGTAATGTCTCATTTATGTTATAAAGATATGTATAGTATTTAAAGATATAAAAATTATGCCTCACCTGCATTGGAAGGCGGGGAAGCAGACTTCTTGTGGCGAGAAGGTCGGACAGGATGTTGTGGACTAGAAGTATTATTAGCTTTACCCGGAACTCTTTGACCCATCAAATTAGGGTAATGTACAGGACTACTGTTGCTGCTACTACATTCACCTGTTGACGGGATAAAAATCAAATGCATTACGCATAGTCTACTCAACCAAATGGTGAAGTTTGTATTGCAATTTGTAAGTTGAAAGAGACAAACATTTATATTTTGATATTACTTTACCTAAATCAGCATAATTCAGAAGATTATAATAGTTTCTCTTGGACGGAGAAGCGTTCACATTGACTCCAATATTGGCTCCACCAAATGCACCCTCCCGGCTGCTGTTGGGACCTTCAACACCTGTAGGAGGACTTTCAGTCCTCACTTCAGGATCAGAGCCTATGGCCACATTGGCCAAATGTCTGTTGGTTATCTCTACTATGTCAGTTGAAGTGTCACTTTGCGCTCCTGTTCCACTTGATTCAGTCTCATTTTGCGGGAGGAATTCAGGCAACAGTTCTTCCAACTAAAAAGTAAAGTTTATTTATAGATCATATTATAAATTGTGCAATTTGATGAATAAATTACTGCACATAAATAGGAAGAAAAAAACACTTCTGATATAGCATAAAACACTTCGTTACGAAATAAGAAATACATAAATCTGAAGAATTTCCGAGGCTGGAGACATTGTCAGATGAGAAGGAGATGCCAAAGGAGAAGATACTGCACGAGTATGTCTCCCGTATGCAAGAAAATAAGATTCCAAAGACCGTCTACCGGAGAGTTCTCTACCACCGAAAAGATTGCAAGATAGCTGGCAGTCCACAACCCAGGAGGACAGAGATGCAACCAACAACATGAATAAGAAGATAAAATATCTAAACACAAACCTTTCTGCCACCAATGTGTGTAACATCAATCAAGTCATAAATGCATTTTCCTTCTTTGTTTTTAGCTTTTGGATCACAGCCTTTTAGTATTAAAAATATGATTATGGTAAAAGTAACCCTATTAACACCCACTTCGTTGGCAGTTAGCTTATCGTAAATCGCAAATATTTCTGGGCAGTCCTGCAACATAAGAAATGTTTTAACTTGATATAACGTAAAAATACATTCACAAATGTAAATTCTTAATTTATCTATCGGAATAGAGTGACAAAGAATCATTAAATAACCTTAGAATTTGGTTTTTGAGCCTCTGAAGATTGGGCATTCAATCTTTTCATATAGGCAATATGTAAAGCTGTGTTGCCATCTTCATCAAATGCAGTCACCAAACACCCCAGTTTGACTAGTTGTTCTATAACAATACAATGTCCTGCAAAAGAAAAATCAAAATTTAAAAAAAATCATCGACATTAAGGTACTTAAAAATTATTATCTTGATCATACAAAACATACCTTGCGATATAGACAATAATAATGGAGACTGGTGCCTATTATTTCTGTGGTTTAAATCAGCATGACCAATTGTAACCTAAAATCAATTCAACAAACCGCATGTACTTAAATATGTAGTTAAGTGGTACTTAGTGACGAAGTAATATGAGTCAAATTATGGATGTGGCAAAGAGATCAGTTTAAATACAGAGACATACTAGACGGACTATAACGGGATATACAATTCATATATTTACGGTATGAAAGAAATGATAAGATTTAATATTGTTGAATTCATATGTTTTAAAGAAGTCTTATTATATTTCATGGAATTATATATTTTACCTTGCTAAGGCATTATCAAATGTTTACCAATACCATTTGATATTATCTTAGCGAGGTGAAACTTGTCACTCCTATAAAAAAAATTTAAAACTCATAGAATATAGAATTTTTCATAAATTTTAAATATTTTTTATATGGAGTTTTACAACACCGGTTAAGAAAACAATGTGATGATTATGTCTTGTTTTTTTTTATAAATACCCTTTCTAAATTTTCTATATATAATTTTCATCTGTGTTATATTCCCTCCTAATTAATATATTACACTATTTTCAAATTCAAATATTACATTATTTATAAACCTAGTAATTTATCTTTGGTGAAATCAATATGAATCAATATAAGAGCGATTCAACAAAATAATAATAATAATATACTAATGGAGGTAAATCTTACAATTAGGCCGAACCTATCCTGTGTGTACACTTGAAACTGAAAATAATTAAGAAAATCCTTACCAAGGCGCTAACAGCCTGAGCATGTCCATTCAAAGCAGCGAGGTGCAGTGCAGAAAAACCATCATCCTTTGGCCGGTCGACCAGACTCGGAGCCCTCCGGCAAATAGCAGCACAAGCAAAGGCATTTCCTTTCAATGCCGCATGCTGTAAAGCATTAAACCCACGCTTGTTGGCCAAACCAAAGTTCGTATCTGAAAAATTATTTATCATTAATCACCTGAAGTGAGGACACTATTTAAAAATGACATGAAGATTATAGTCAACCAATTAACTATGTTATAGTTAGATTTTTTAATTGAATATTTATATCTCCCCGAAGGCATAGACAAAAAGCATGGAGCTGAGATACTTTTCTCTTCGTTCAACAATGTTCCAAAATAAAATAAAAACCATTAATGGTTACATGTAGTGGAAATTAAAAGATAAAGTGAAAAATTACCAGGATAATCACACAGCATTTGAATAATTCTCATTGAACCAGAAAGGGGCGGAGCAAGTGGAGTGGTGGGAGCGGGGCCAGATTGATTGACGAGATGTGGTCCTCCGCTTGTAACAGCACTGCTGCATTGATTGTTAATGGCATCATGCAAGGCTGTGTCCCCATACGCATCCTGCAACAAGATCAAGTCATAAATGCTTGTAAGAACACTTATATAATCTGCTTAAACAATTGTCAATTTTATCCCAAACCAGACCTGAACCATTATTTGTGGATATTTGTAGCTCTTTTATTTTAGCCTCCCAAATTTCTAATCACCTTTCGACAAATAATATTTTGTCTAAATTACAATCCGCCTACAGACGTTTCCATTCAACGGAGACGGGATTGCTTAGAGTCATGTCAGATTTAGTACTGGCAAACGAATCGGGCAAATTGGCACTGCTTTCCCTTCTGGACATGAGCGCTGCGTTTGACACAATTGATCACTCATATCTTATCCAACGATTAGCGATCACGTATGGTTTTAGAGGTAATGCCATAGACTGGCTAAATTCATATCTGTCGGATCTTTCACAAGCTGTGCAGCTAGCAGGTAAAAAATCCTCATTTACTAATATCCAATCTGGTGTGCCACAAGGCTCTGTTTTAGGACCCCTTTTATTTATCATGTTTACGAATGACGTTGCCAAAATAATCGAATCCTTTGGCCTCCTCTCACATTGCTATGCTGATGATCAGCAACTTTATTTTTTCTGCAACCCTGATGACACCAAACATCTTACGTCAATAACTGTCAACTGCATTGATGCCATATCCAGATGGATGGCATCAAACAAACTTAAACTAAATGCATCCAAAACGAAATTTCTCTGGACTTCTTCCACAAAGCGTCAACATCTTATCGATCATTCCTCAATTTCAACAGCTGACAATTATATCGTTCCCAAAAACTCAACAAAGCTTCTTGGTGTTTATCTTGACGCAAATCTGTCTCTAAAATCCCAAATTAATAACACGGTCAGCGCTAGTTTCTTCCACCTAAGACAATTAAAATCCGTCAAAAGGAGTATTCCCCATGACACTTTCAAAACTCTTGTAAATTCCTTCGTTGTGTCACGACTTGATTATTGTAATGGAATTTATGCAAACATTCCAAAACAACAAATAAACAAACTTCAATCTGCGTTCAATGCAGCAGCAAGGCTCATTAAAGGCATTCCAAAAAAGTCACATATAACACAACATCTCAAAGAACTTCACTGGCTTAAAAGTCCAGAAAGAATCCAGTATAAACTCTGCTGGACAGTCTTCAAAGCGCTACATGGAATGGCACCAAGTTATATATCTGAACTCTGTATAACGGACAGCCTAAATTCACGGAAATCCACACTTCGCTCGGCAAACTCCTCAGCAATAGGAAGATTAGTTGAGCCGAAGCGTTGCCCCAGTACAAATTTCGGGGATCGAGCGTTCGCGGTAGCCGGTCCATCAGCTTGGAACAATCTCCCTTCACACCTTAGATGCATAAATGATCCGACAGATTTCAGATCTAAATTGAAAACCCATCTTTTTCATATTTCATACCCAATTTAAACATTTATACTTTGTTCTACTATACTTTTAAACCGATCATTTTTTAAGCGGTCACATTTAGATTTTTGGATTTAAAACACGTCTTAATGCGCCCTTGAGGTGATTACATCACAAAAACGGCGCTTTAAAAGTTAGCATATTATTATTATTGTAACTAAAGTAATAAAAATATTTTGTTTTTATTTCGGCTGAAGTGCATATATAATAAATAAATACATATGTAAATATCGTATATTGCTGATATAATATTGGAACAATAAATTAATATTAATAATATTAATTGTGTTCATTCATGAAAATCTTTTGGAGGAATAATTATTACATAATATTCCAAATACAGAGTGGCCAATCATTATTAACCATGATTTGAAAGGATAATTATGTGTACAAGTATGGGCAACTCACCTGCAAATTAACATTTGGCTTGTGCTGCAAGAGGACCCAAACACAATGAGGCAGACACTTGTGCGCCGCAATGTGTAAAGCCGTACAGCGACTACGGTTCACTGCATTGATATCTACGTCTTTATCAGAAAGAAGAATCTCCAAAATCTGAAGGGAAAAAAATATAAAACATATAAACAAGGAACATAAATATTGAATACGAATAATATTTTGATGGCTTACTGAAATAGCCTTATGAATAATAATACACTGGAATTTCTTTTCACACACATTCAAAATAACAAGGTGCTATCCATTGTTTGTACTTACTACTCAGGACTATGCGCAGAGAAGTATGCTTGTGTAAACTTAGAAGACATTTTATAACATATGACCACAGCATAGAATTAACTCTACAATTTCAATGTGATTTGACCACTTACAACAAATTAAAACGTCTGTTTTCTGGCAGTTTCATTATATTTTATGGAAATGACATGTTTTGGGCTGCTAAGACATTATCAAATGTCTTCATAATCATAACACCAAATTAAACATGTCATTCCCATAAAATATAATAAAACTTTTTAAAAACAGACATTTTCATTTGTATTAATTATTTAATATGGAGTTTAATATCATTGTATAATGAAAATTAATAAGTTATTTGACCACTTCTTTCACATCTTGTTACAAAGAGTCATGCAAGGAACTCACAAAAAAGACACAGAGAATGATAACAGAATTTTAGTTTAAATCCAGTAAACCTGAAAATTTTAAAGAAATAATACACAGGCTCTAGATATCTGAAGTGATAAAAGCGATGTGTGTGAATGGGTGTTCGTTTATTGTCTGCTAGTGAACTATCTTTAATTAAAATACAATAATGAATTATATTTTTTGATCTCCTGAATTGAATTTTAGATAAGGAAACCTACCCACCATTATTTTAGTACTTTTTTGTGTTTTTTTCACACAGTATAACATGGAACATATTCACCGTGTAAAAAGATAGTCCAGGGTAAATTACAATTGCACATATCACATAATTTATGATTACAGTGACAATAAATGTCATAGGATATATAGGATTGAGAGATTATTTGGACGTGTAATGTTAACCTCTGGCTGATTTCCGAAAGCTGCATCATGAAGAACTGAGTCTCCATCATCATCCACCGCCGTGGGTTTAGCTCCCTTAGACAAGAGAAACTGCACAAGTGGCCGATGGCCCTGGTATGCCGCTACCTGAAGGAGAGTCTTCCCACAGTAGGGACTGTCAATCTATAAAAAATAACTTATTTTGATCAAATTATTCACTCAATAAAAAAAATTAAATAAAAATATGTTTTTAATAGACCTCATGATCCATAAAGAAAATTGTATTTTTCATGAATCAAAATACTGTTTTCTTCCACTTTTGGGTTTATTTTTCTCGACAAATACAAACATGTACGTATATATGTACGTATATACAAACATGTACGTATATAAACTATGTATACTATGTAACTATGTCTGTAAATATTATATTAATAACAAAATAATGTTGAATTTTTACTAAAACATCTTGGTAAAAACTTTATGTCATGCACAATTTAAAAATCATAATTACTTCAACAAAATACGTACAATGCTCTTATCTGTTTCATAAAGCTCCTTCACATACTCCAAGTTCCCTTGAGCCACTTTGCTCATCAGGTGTCTCATCTCTGGTCGGTCAGGGCTGGTGCTCACGACCATTGGGGCATCCTGAGCTCCGCCTAATGTCCCGGGCACCAGGACTGGCGGGCCTTGGGTGTTGTTTGGTCCTTGGGAGTTAGCTAACGGTGCATTAGACACCTGTGTATTGGGAACTTGAACAAGCGGTGCTGCTGCAGATTGTTCCGGATTAGGACAACGTTGAACCAGTAGCACACACTGGGGATTGAGAGTCCACATTCTCATTGTGCTATCATCCAGTATCTGAATGCGAAGATCCCCATCGGAATACACATTCATCACACGACCAGTCTTGCCCAAAGCCTAACAAATAAGAATCATATTTAAATATTGTGCATTAAACACATCTGCAAATTATTTATGGACCTGATCAAATACAAAGTTAAAATAATTAAGACCGGAATGAAAAACCAAACTTATAATGTATATATACTTACACTCTCCATAGCTGGCACCCACTCGCCGTGTTGCCTCTGCAGCTGTCGAACCTGTGCTAAATCAGATATAACCCGAATGGTGTCCCCGATGCGGTACCACGCTACAGCTACAAGGGCTGCCGGGTGGAAAGTCCACCGATTTGGACAACCTAAATGTGATGTAAAAATTATAATAAAAGTATAAAAGATTGTGTTACACAATGCATTCCAAATCAAACAACCGTTACCTTCATGCTGAACTCTGATGTCTCCTCGCTCTGTTACTCTATGGACGACACCAACTTTTCCAATATACTACAAATAAAAAAAGCATTATAATATTAATTGAAACCACTCCCACTCTTACACCCGGGGTCATGTCTTGCCTTGTCTCCTTGCCTTATTTTTAAATGTAACATAAATAAAAATAATTGTACTGACATCAGCCATGCGGGGGTTCCAGCCACCGTGGCCCTGCTGCAGGTGGCGCAGCGTGTCAGCGTCCAGCGCCACGCGTACTCGATCCCCGGGGCAGAGGCGCGGCGCCACCTCACCAGCCCCACCTTCCGCCGATGGAGTACGGCTAACAGCAGACTCGGGTGACTTGCCTAAACAAAGAATTGTATCAAAAATCATTAAACATTAATAACCAAAATGATGAACTCTGTTAGGTTAACCACCCTAAGCATACGAACGTACGTGATACGCACACTTTGATTGTACCATTCTGCGCTATCCCGCATTATGTACGCGCTTGAGAAAAAATAATGTACCTAAAATGTACAAAACCGTTAGGGATATGCGTATACTATACTAGAGCCGCTCAGAAGTGAGTCTTGGGGCCATAAATCATTTCCCTATGTCTATCTCGCTTGCACTTACGGGCCTTATGGAGCGGTTTAGGGATGGGCGTAACAATAAAATAAATATATCGATAAGTAACGTTTATTATCGTATCTTGTTCATAAACTTTAACGAGTTAACAAAGTTTTGATATTAAACTTTATTTATGGGTTTTACGTGCGTTTAAATTAGTATGAAATTAGTGACTACCAGATACTAAATTAAATACCAGTAAAAACAGAAAAATTGTTTAATTTTAAAATTTGTATACCGTATGTCTATAAACCCAGAAAGAAAGTTAAGTATAAAAAACAAAGTAGATCATATTGTGGCCCTTAAAAGAGCCGTTTATATTACAAAAAAATGTATCAATCCTCATCGGAGTCTTCTTCATCAGTGATCGACGATTATAACTGAGGGCTCTTCAAGTATATTTAGGAATGCGGAAAACCATGCCATATATGTATCGCCATCCATTTCTGTGTGATAATCAGCATCCTTCGATTTTACCGCTTTAAATATTAGCTTCGCTTCTGGAACAAAGCCAGTCCTTGCGGAACCAGCATGGCAAACTATCAATCTTTGACCTTTTCCTACAGGCTGATTCTTGAAACCTCCTTCATCGTTGCTTCCAAGCCACATACGCTTTCTTGAATGGTTTTGATTAATCCATGTTTCATCCAGATAGAAACGCGGCCGCTGATCGTTAGTTCTTCTAAGTAAATCCAATTTCCTTAAAAAGTCCATTCTGGCACAAACAATATCTGTTCTTTCCATTAAATATTTACGTCCTTCGGCATTTTTCTTATACTTGAACCCAATCTCCTTCATGAGTGTTCTCATCGAAGTTTTTCCGCATTTAAAATCAAGTAATTGCTCTCGGTATTTTTCTAATATTTTCGCCACGGACGGATACTCTCCACTATCATAAAATGAACCTACAGTCCGCTTCAATACACTTTTATCAAAATCGTCAATATTGGTGACAGTTTCTTGTTTCTTAAAATTTGCTCTTGGTGTACAGGGGCTGCTTGATTGCAATAATTCAGTCTTTATTCGGTCCACTGTCACTTTACTCACACCACAAATAAACGCGGCCATTTCACGTGGTTTGTTGAAATTAAGAGAAGCTATTTTATTCGGATCACTTTTCAATTCATTGACAAACAAGAATACGTTGTGAATCACTGTTCGAGTTTGAGGGCTAATATCGCCATGTAATTTCTTCAAATCAATGTTGGAAAATAAAGTATCCATAGTGCGTAACGAGTGGTGACACACGAATGAATTCATTTAATTGCAGTAAACACATTTATAACAAAAAAGCACTGCATTCGGTAAAAACCAATCATTAGTGACTCATCGTACATATCATTATAAAATCATTATAGTGACCCATCGACACCACGAGAGCAGGTAGCCGTATACCGATAACGGTCCTGGGGCCTCCCATCCCTATTTCTATTGACATTTATGGCCCTACGACTCCGTTCTAAACGGCCGTAGTATAGTACAAGTCTTCCCAAGTATGATAGTTTTACAAGGGGCAAGGGAAGTGGGCGGTCGAGTCTTTGACGTTTCGTGATTTTAGAAATATAATGATTGATTTTAGAACTTATTCATAAAAAAATTGTGATTCTTTTTTTGCACATTTCACAAAAAATTTCCTGATGGTAGGGCTGTTAATCTGCAATCTGATTTTATAAACATTGTAAGTTTTATATTTGAAATAACTGATGATTTAATTTAATGGTTGATTTTTCAAAATGATTTTTTACAATGTACATTGCTAAAGCAGTTTATAAACTACAAAAATATGGAATAAAGCATATTTATTTTACCTAAAATAGGAAGATGATTCAAAAAGTAATTCCCAGCCGGAGCCGGGTTAATGTATTTTAAGTCCATTATTCCTTTATGTCCAACTCTGCAAGGAAGAGGAAAAAGATTAGCTCAGTTCTTTTCGAAAAAATAAACACTGAATACATATTTGTAGAATTTAAGAGCACAGTATATAAAATTATAAAAATTACCGATAATCATTTTTTGACCCATCTCTCCACTTCACACAAGCCACTGAGCGACTAGATTCATTTCCCCAGCAACAAATGTCCGTCACAATACCTGTCGAACCTGGTGATAAAAAAAAATCATTATTGATAGAACTTGATAAATAGATTACAAACTTAAAAATTAAAGTTATAAAACTTTAGACACCTTCACCACCATCTTGATTTGCCCATTTCCAATCGTGTCCTCTTTGAACGGATGCGCCAATGAATATACCTCTTACGGGTATCTTTGTTTCGTTTATCCTAGGAGTTAATTTTATTCTGAAAATAAAAAGAATATAATGTGATAAGATGTTAATAAATAAGAATGATAACATCTACTAGAAGTTTAATTATATTTTATGGGAATGACATTTTTCATCTTGCATTATCAAAGCATTGAGAAGCTGTTTTGAGCTCCCAGGGACAGAGATGCCTACTATCAAGTTACAGTCAACATCAGGGGGGACCTGACATGACACCGAAAGAAGAAGGCAATATCATTTAAAATCATGGTGAAACATATCATTCCCATAAAATATAATAAAACTTCTAGAAAACAGACATTTTCATTCAATGTGGACATTTAATGTGGAGTTTTACATCATTGTTCAAGAAACAATAAATATGATGAGATATTTGTATTCAAAATTTGTTTTGGTGCAATTTGTTATGTTAACTTACCCTGAAGAAATGGGACTGTCATATCTCAGAAAAGAGTGATCTAAGTTATGTTTATCGGCATGGTAACATGGAGTACAAAGATTGTAGTCGTAACATATGGTACATTTATAGCGCATACCAACAATACCATTCTGCTTACAGGAATTACATTCTATATTTGGATGCCGAACACCTATAAAAAAAGCCATAAATAAATTGATTGGTAATTAATTTAATCAAAATATATACTATCTAATTATAAAACAAATTACTATGTACTATTATTTTCAGTAAGTATTATTAAAAGTACACATTATCTAAGAAAAATAAAGCAAATTTACAACATACCACACTGTGCATTGTCTATCACAGTTAAATCGTACTGGCCCTGGTATCCCGTGCGGTAGTTGGAACGCAGCCCAGAGTCCCAGCAAACCACCACTGTCTTATCAGGAGACCGCTTGCTGCCTGGCTGGCCCAACTCGCACACGGTTCCTGAAGAGCCGATGCCTCCATCTTCAAATTTAAAAACATAAACATTACCTACAAAAACAGGTAGTAGTCGGAAAGGATCAGGTCTGGTGAATAAGCGGGATGGGGTACCACCTTCCAGTTGAGTCTCTACGAGTAGTTTCAGATCGTTGTCAACGTGTGCGATGGTACGTTGTCGTGGAGGAAATTTAGCTTGTCAAGAATTTGCTGATAATCCGGCCTTTTTTACCCAGGGCACCGTCGAATTTGATCAGTTGTTGGTGGTAGCGGGTGGCATTGACAGTTTAACCAGGTTTTAACAGCTCATAGTAGACGATACCCTTCGGTATAGGTTATAGATTCCACAAAACGCACAGCATCGTCTTCCATAAATTGATTTGCTCTTGGGGAAGATGTTGATGACAACGCACGATTTTTTGCGCTTAGGATTCTCAAAATATATCCACTTTTCATCGCCAGTCACAATCCGATGCAGAAACAACTTTCCATTTTGTCTGGTGAGTAAGATTTCACATGTGTTTTGGAGTCGCATCATCTGCCTATCGATCAATTCATGCGGCACCCATTTTCCCATATTTTTAACCTTTCCCATGGCACATAGGTGCATGGAAATGGCTGGTTGAGTAACATTCAATTGGTCGACAAGCATTTATTGCGATTGGGTATCGTCCTCGTCCAAAAGAGTCTGCAACTGATGGTCCAAATCTCTCTCCGTGTTGTTCAGGTCAAAATTGCCGTATTTGAACCGACAAAAGCAATCTCTGCACATTGTTTCCGATAAAGCACTGTCACCGTATGGCCTCCACAAGCATTCAGTGTTATTTTCGGCAGCCGATTTTTTCAAATTAAAGCAGAAAAACAGAGCTTCCCACATATGCTATTTTTCTGGTGCGAAACTAGACATGATTACCGACAGAAAAATGTTTGCTGTTGTATGAAATTGCTGATGATGTGTACTGATTAATAAAAAAACAGTATTTCGTGTTGGTAGAGGTAGCTTAATACGTTTACTAACACCATCTATGAGCAATTATTTTATTATTTTAACATCTATGAGCAAACAGCGGATTTAAGCTAATACACCTGGTATATCCGTGTAACCCCACAGTAAAAGACCTCTCAACTTATGACCCAAATACCCCCAGCCGCCACAAGAGCCCAAAATCGATCCTCCATCAGAGGAACACTCCGGGCCAAACAAATCAAGCCCCCGTATAAATAAACACCATATCACCTTTCTAACAATGTTCCCATCAAGATGTAAGATGAATAGCCATAAGAGCTAAACCTCTGTAAGCTAGAAGATCCAAATCCAATCATACATATAAAATATACAACCTTAATCAAAAGTTTATTTAAACTTCAGTACATAAATGACTACTATTAATAAAGAATTACCCCGTTAATTTTATGTAATTACATGTCAACCTCCCAAGAGAGGCCAGCCTGATTTCTGGAACAGACCAAAGGTCTATAAGGAGAAGAAGAAGACGCTTTTTAAGCGGTCATATTTAGATTTTTAGATTTAAAACACGTCTTAATGCGCCCTTGAGGTGATTACATCACAAAAACGGCGCTTTAGAAGTTAGCTATTATTATTAAGTAGACATGTAATTACATACTTTTTTATGTGTATAATTCCTACTCTGGGACAGACAAAATAATACATAAATTAAGATGACCTCCAAAAATGTGGTTGGAAAAAGTAATGCAGAGAATAACTACCCAAAAGGCCTAAACCATGAAGAAGAAATTTTGAAATTATAGCGAGATAATTTTAAAAATTCCTTTTTTATAAATCCCATTTTTATTCCATTTGATTGTTTACGAATATATTCTGGTAATTCATTGTGAAGATTTTTGCTTGTTTTTGTTTAAAATAGTTTTTATAAATAATAAATAACTTTATGAGTAAAACACAAATTTAAAAAAATAATAGGATATATAAAAAAAAATTGGTTATTTGAATTTTCATGGTTTATTGTAAATAATGAACTTTTTTTATAATTAAATATTTCTTTATAGTATACAATGTGTATTTTCGACATTTGATCAAATGAAATGTGTGAATACTAGACAAAAAATTATCAATAAAAATGTGATTTTTTTTTTAAAAGTTACCTACTTAAGAAATAGGGGCGTTTTTTTTTTAATGGGTAAAATAATCTTTTGTTTTTTTTTTTTTTTTTTCTCTTCAAGTAAGCGGCATATTTTCTTCAAAGTAGACTCATTTGAAAGCTAGAAAGTCTACCTAGCTAAGAAAATAAATTAAAGTAACAATATCGAACAAACTTATTAAAAAAATAAAAATACTTAGAAATTAGTAAAAAAATCTTTTTTTAATTTTAGATCTGTAACTTTAAAACTGGGTCATTGAGGTGGACTTTTTTATGTTTCATTAAATTTCATGATTTAATCTACAAATTCTCAAAAATAATTATGGGTCTATCGCTTTTCGTTGTCATGATATTCACCGTCAAATTACTGCGTTCCAGCCGTAAAGTATCCATTCTTTCATTCGTTCATTACCTGCTATTGTTCAACTTGGGTACAGGGGGCGCTAAGTAACAAAACAATTGAATTGTCCTTATCTACTTTGGCGGTGAATATCGTGACAACGAAAAGAGATAGACCCATAGTTATTTTTGAAAATTTGTAGATTAAATCATGAAATTTAATAAAAACATGGAAAAAAGTCTACCTCAGTTTTAAAGATACAGATCGAAAATTAAAAAAAAAAAAATTTACAAATATCTATAATAAGTTTTTTTTTTATAAGTTTTTGTTTAATAATTTTTACTTTTTTAATTTTTTTAGCTAGGTTGACTTTCTAGCTTTCAAATGAGACTACTTTGAAGAAAATGCGCCGCTTACTTGAAGAGAAAAAAAATATATATATATATCAGTTTTTCAATTAAAAAAAATTAAAGCGCCCCTATTTCTTAAGCAGGTTTTTTTTTTTTTTTTATCGATAATTTTTTGTCTTATATTTGCACATTTTGTTTGATCTAGTGTCAAAAATACACAATGTTTATTTAGTTTAACCATACATAAATAAAAAAATATATAATAAAAAGAAGACAAAAAAAAAGAAGAATATTTACATTATTTAGAATATATATGGTCTGTTTTCTAAAAAAATCTTTAACTTTATGTAATATTAGTGTGATTCTGATATGATAAATTCTAAATCGAAATATTAAATAAAATAAAAACAATAAATATATAAATATGATTTGTCATAAGCAGATAAAATTCTTTAAATTTGTCATAAGATTATAATAATTTATCAAGATTATAATAAAATTATACTGACATTAAAATAAAATTACTTCTTATCTGAACAAAAATAGATTCATTCAAATATTATTCTAGAATATTCAAGAATAACGGAAGAAATGGAAATAAAGATAAAAAAAAATCTTAGTTTCAAAAACAAAATTGTTTAAAAAGTAATAAACAATGTTTAAGAAATTTTAGTATAAAACAAACAACTGGATAAACAAAACAAAAATACGCTCCAGACATGAATCATATTAATTACTACGGTCTCGCAAAAGGAAAAAAAATACAGACTAAATCAAAGCAGACTCTGCGTAAGCTTTGTGCTCTGTCGACACATTGAGAACATTTTGTGCTATAAAAAATGATAACATATGGGCAAAGTGTGTCAAATAAAATGTTTGAAGGACAATCATAATTATTTAAGTTGTTAATATGACATGCCATCGGTATTCTGACTCATTTTTTTTTTTTGAAACATGGATTTCAAATTATAATTTAAAAAGTTTTGTTATTAATTTTAAGATTAAGTAAAAATTTGTTAGAACAAAAACAAACAAAAAATATGTGTTTATGATATTAAGTTATGCAAGTCGAAATCCATATATATATTTTTAATATGTATACAGTTCATATACTACATAATTATATCTATCAAAAAATGTATACACATACATAAAATTAGAGATTAATAAGGCTTTTATGCCGTAGTTCACTCACTAAAATGATGTATAAGAAAGAAAAAATAAGTAAAAAATAAACTATAATATCTAAGACATAAGAAAATTCAAAACTTTATGAAAACAATCAAAAAAATAATGTATAAATAACTCAAACGTAATTATAATGGTCCAAAAATAAATAGGAATATAGTTTGTTTTGTGCACAGCCCTTGCTCGTCTGTCTGAGGGAAGTCTAAAAATACCCACAGGAAATACCTCTCTCCCTACTCACTGTGCACATATATATTTGGGTAGAGGAAACTGTACATTTTTTAGGATGTAATTTTATTTTATTAGGTAGGTATTAAAGAATATTTTATTATAATTTAAATGTTTACAAAAATAAAATAAAACATTCATCATTGATTGCAAGCAGAAATATGTAACTATAATACTGTAGATCGAGTAGAGTTTTTATATCAAAGATAGAAAACTTTGTGAGTGAAAAAAACAAATGATAGCATTTTTTTCTAACAAGAAATTCAAGCTGCACCAAGAATGTAGAATATTTGTAAACACTAACACCGCATACTAGAATTAATAAAGATGTTTTTCAGAACTTTTGAAAACAGAACACAACGCCCCACCCCAAATACATACCAGAACTGCAGAAACAAATTAAAATAATATGAAATATAATAAAAAAGGCTAATTTATTGGGATTCATGCATGGATCCATACATATGTACAGGTAATATGGGGTAAAACTATTACACTATAATGTAAATTCCAGTAGTTACTTTTAAAGAACTTTAAATATTAAGAAAAATGATAAATGCAAAGAGATAGTAAACTTATTCACAGTATATATGCTTCAAGTAATTTTACTATTTTACAAACGGAATAAATTTATATTTACATACTAAAATTATAGATGTAGCCAACATAAAAACACTGTAACAAATAGTTTTAACATTGCAAGAGCTTTATTTATTTATATTAGAATCAGTTATAAAGATCCCACTAACAACTGTGTTCTAGAATATAACCCAGTCTGATAAAATTGTAAAGAATCAGTCTTTACCAAGATACAAACTAACATGTAAAATAGCTATTCATTATAACAATGATACTAGTTATGATACTATATAGATTTTTTTTTTTAAATGTGACGTGATTATAACAACTGCTTGGTAAGAAAACATGTAAAATATGTAGGTATTATTGATAACAATGAGCATTACCTTGATCTCCCCATATCCAATCTTGCCCCCTGATGACCCTTACACCGGGGGTGTACATGGTCATATCAATTTAAATGAATATTAAAGAAAATAAATGTGTGGTTGTAAAACATGTTTACAATCCTCAGCCCCTAAATTATTATATTATACAAAGGATTTTTAGCTACAAATTGCGTAGCGTTCTTGACTACTTATTTAACATAATAAAGTCAGCACAAAACGCACTTTTTTTATTAAACTTCACAAACTAAAATCATGACCACAACACCAGACAAGGAAATAAAGAACATTTTACGCGGATCGCAAATGATATTATTTTCCCGTCGTAATGTCGGCTGTCAGATGTCAGAGGCAATTTATTGCTTAGTCTATGGTAATCGTGAAATTTTTCTCTAATAATTTTATTTAGAATAAAAATAGTTTCATCAAAATAACATTCATTAGTAGCAATTGAAAAGCTTTACACATTTCATATTTATGCGTTTCATTCGAGGATTTGATATACATTTAAATACAGGGTGTATTTTATACAATGTTTCAAGCTGGTGATTTTTTTTTACTTTTAATTTTAGCACAATTATGTAATTTATATTTTATTGTTGTATTAATTAGTATACTCGTATACTATTATGTGTGAAATATTAGGTCCTTACATATGAAATTGGCGTTTTGTATGGGAGGAACATAAAGTTGATTTTTTTTTAATATAATATATGTATTTAATCAAAGTATGTACCATTGCTATCTATGCACTTTTGCCATCTCATAGGTAGTTCATCGATCCCTTTACTAAAAAAACCATTCGGACGGGAATCAATAAAATCTTTGAAGTCGGTTTGGACTGCCCCATCGGAGTTGAATTTTTTCCCTTGCAAGAAGTTATCCAAATTTCGAAAAAAATAGTAATCTGTTGGGGCAAGGTCCGGAGAGTACGGTGGATGTCTTAGACATTCCAATTGAAGCTCTTCTAATTTGGTAGCCGTCTGTTGTGCAGTGTGTAGTCTAGCGTTATCATGAAGCAGCAGTGGCCTCGGTTGTTTAGCAGCTAGCTTTTCCATCATGGTTTGCAGTTGCTGACAATAGACATCTGCCGTAATCGTCTGGCCAGATTTAAGAAAGCTGTAGTGAACGACACCAGCACTAGTCCACCAAACGCTCACAAGTAACTTTTTTGGAGTCAATTTTCGCTTGGGGCATGGTTTGGCTGGTTCGGCAGGGTTCAGCCATTGCGATGAGCGCTTCCGATTATCATACAGGATCCACTTTTCATCACAGGTAATGATTCGATTCAAAATCCCTTCATTATTGTGCCGGTTGAGTAATGCAACGCAGCAGTCAACGCGCGTTTGTTGATTTGCTTCACTCAATTCGTGAGGTACCCACCTTTCAAGCTTTTTCACCTTCCCAATTTGCTTCAAGTGGATTAAAACAGTTTTATCACTAACACCGCAGCCTGCAGCTAACTCAGACGTGGTTTGCGATGGATCCGCTTCCACAATAGCCTTCAATTCTTCATTATCAACTTTTGTCTCCGGCCGTCCACGGGGCTTGTTCTGCAGGTCGAAATTTCCAGAACGAAAACGTTGGAACCAAAAACGCACTGTGTTTTCTTTTGCGGCACCGTCGCCATACACATCATTAATCCTTCGAGCCGTTTCTGGAGCACTGGTGCCACGGTGGAACTCGTACTCGTAAATAACGCGATATTTCAAGTTTTCCATTTTGTAAACTGAGTGACGCAAAGAAAAAAAACAATTGAGGAAAAAGCAAATGAATTATAATTTTCGAAACACTAATACTTGAGTAAATAGCTGTATAAATTTGAATTTGGAATTCCTAACCAAAGAGAAGATATTTGAGATCAAAGTTGCCAGTACAGCAAAACGCCAATTTCATATGTAAGGACCTAATATAAAATCAGTCGAGCAACCCCCTCTGATTGTAACATAAATGCAAGCTCTTTCAAGCGTATAATCGCAGCAATTTAGCTGACTTCTGGTGTTATTTCAGCAATTTATTTTATAATATTCTTAAGCCTTCTAATAGCCTCGGGGTTGTGGATGGTTTGTATGTATATCTTTCAAATGCCGTCTTGACGTTATTAATTCATTTTCGAGACGCCGTTGATCTTACCCTCTCAATATCTTTATGGTAAATAATCAAATGTGGTCAAATCGAGAGATCATGGAGGCCAGTCGATATCGTGATATTTTTACATTATTCGGCAGGATAATTTTCATCACAAATCATTTATGCTATGGCCGTATACAATATAGCACCGTTATATTATGACACATGTATTGTAAACTCAATTGATCTATATATAAGGTTCCCACCACCACCCGAGACTGTTATAGGACGCAGCGACGCCCTTTCGTCAGTCTCGCTGCACTATCTAGGCCCGTTCCTTGTCCATCCGGGACTTACGTTAATTTAATTTAGCCTTTTCTTGTCATCAATCAAAAGGGTGACAGACCACATTTAATCTATTCTTTTAACCTTATATATCTCCCGCGCGGCCTCACATCTCTTCATTATGAAATAAAATCAGAAGTAAATATTATATAAAGCACACCTTAAATTAGTAAAAAGAAAAAAAAACACATTAAAATGATATAAAACACACATTAATTCACAATACACAATAGGACAAATATATAACAAACTAAATTTTAAAACAAGAAGAAGATGGTGTATGAGAGAGGCGGGAAGATGTTAAGTAAGAATGAATAAATTGGGATGGGATGGATGGAGGACAGGTTTTAGAAAGAGCAGAAATTAATTAAAAAAAAAAAAAAAACAGTATTTATAAAAGACACATTATAAAGAGAAAAGTAGATCAGAACACACCCACCAAGGGGCAGTGTAGACTTCCGGTCAAAACAAAACCAATGAACAGGAGCCAGTGGCAACATCCATGAGCAGCAACTCAGGGGCGCAGAAACAGAAAACAAAACTAAAATGCACAAAACTATTGTAGCAATCATAGCGAACATACTATTCATAATTATCACAATAATTATAATAGCAATAATACCATAATAATAACATAACCAAAGACAAAGATAATAATAATCATTTATTTATAACTATCAAAGTAATCATAATAGCAATAATAACACAACCAAAAACAATGACAATTTTAACAAATAATGCCAAATAATTTATAGAAACAACAACATGGCACGAGAAGACATAGGGGAGTAAATAAATTACACATCCATTTCACTAAAAAGTTTTGTCCACGCACGAATAAAAGTACGAAGGCAACTGAAATTTTTATCGCTACTTGTTAAGTCACTATTCCAAATTGGTCGATGATCCACTGTCACATTCTCAATCATGATATCTCTATCACTCTGCAAGAGACAGCACTCCCAGAGGATGTGGTGGGCCGTCTGGGGCCCCCCGCCGCACACACACTCCGGGTCCGGCGCCAGACTAAGATCATAGAGCCTGGCACGGAAATTGCCGTGCCCCGAAAGCATCTGCACAACGTGATGGTCCAATCGCAGCCACTCACTACCCATCCTCCCAGTCACAGAGGGGAAGAAGGAGTAAGTCCACCTTCCTCTAGGAGAGATGTTCCATCTTTCCTGCCATGCCGACAGAGAAACCTCTCTTAAGCCCCTGCACAGGGCGGTGAAACCATCCTCATCGGAGTTGAATGTAATACCCAGATGGGTCACACTCTCACCCCGCTTAAGGCGCCTCTTAGCAACGGCCTCAAGCACCTCCAGGTCGGCAGGAAGAACTCCCCCTATAACTGGAAGCGCCACTGAGGCCGCAGTCCTGTAAGCACCGGTCAGTGCAAGAAGAGGTATGCGTTGGCCTCTAAGCAGCGCCGAGGATACCGTCCGAGTAGCCAGACGTCCCGACCACACTCCTGCCGCGTATGTGATTCTTGACACATACACGGCTTGGTATAGTAGACGAGTCGCCGGCGTTCGAAGGCCCCAGGACGCAGTACTCAAACGCCGGACCTGCATAAACAAATTCGCAGAACTCTCCGACACAGCCTTGACGTGCCCAAGGAAAGAGAGCGACACATCGACCTGAACACCAAGATATCGAAGTGAATTTTCAAACTTGATGCTAGATTCATTCATCCGTATGACCGGGTTCCTGTTACGATTTAGGTTCCCACGGAGAAGCATGCCGGACGTCTTGGCAGGGGAAAAGGAAAGTTTATTGTCAATCCCCCAATTAGCTATCATATGCAGACAAGAATTTGAGATATTCTCAATCTCACGTCTGCTTCTGTCTCACGTCTGCTTCTGAAATTTTCTATTTCAGGACAATAAAGTGAACATGTTACGAAAGCAAACACCAGTACCTATTATAGCATTTTTTCTAGCATCCTTAAAAAATATAGCCTAATCATGCCGCTCACCTAAATGGCCCACCAATGTAATTCTGTGAGAGTGTAATGGTCGTTGATGATTTTCAGTGTCCCTATAGCAGTTATTCTTTATCATGTTCAGACAAATCAAAAATGTACCTCGAATATTGGAATTCACCTTTATCAAAAAGGCGATAATCTAACTTATCTGACGTGTGAACCCATGGACTCCATTTTTTTTTCTATATAGATGGAGCATGTACATAGATGGATCAGCCCTCCACCGCTACACATGTCCATGTTGAGGAATCGGAGGAGCATCCCCACAGTACTTCGCTACTGTTATTATAATTTTGTTGAATAAATCTATTCACCATTAAAGTGCAAACCATATCAACAAAAATATCAAAAAATAAATAACGCGGATAAAATACTTTACAACTAAGTAAATGGAAACAATACATTTACCTAATTACGTAGATTTTCACGGTTGGTACATAAATATGTTTTTTTGGGATTCTGGGTACGTACATCCAATGCTGTATTGACGTTATAACAAGCCGCAGTGTTCCTTTGATATTGTTTATGTGTTTTTTTTAGGAGGCCTTATAATGCCGTGCCTCCACCATAAACTAAATTATTCATGAAATTCCACTATAACAAATCTTTAATGTGATTGTACATCAAATCGCGTCTTGTCTACAAGATGGCGTCCACTAAACCGCGCGACCATTCAAACAACAATAAAAATTAAATTAATAATTCTTCGTTTGTTTGCATTTTTTATAGATTTAACATAACAGATTCGATAGAAAAATAAATGTTGTAATCATTGTTACCAAATTTATATTGTAAAATGACATTGACCACTGCCAGATTTGAGAATATCCGTTTTAGCATTTTGAACAAGTTTTTTAATATATGTATTATATATTTTTTCTTTTAACTTCAGAATATGCACGTCAATTTTCCATGTAAATTAATTTTATCCATATAAAATTAAAATATTACAAAATTTTAGTTCTAATGAGGAAATTACTAGTTTTTAATTAAAGCATTAATATTTGACACAATATCAGTTATATTTCGTCAATGATGTCACGTTGGAACATATTAAATATAAACGTGTTAAAACAAACAATTAAGTTTTTACATAAATTTATTTATTCCGTCTCGATTACAATAGAAATAATGTACCCAAAATGGCTGAAGTACATCTGTCACTTCGGGAACGCTGGTTCGGCTATCATCGACTATCATCGGAATAGCATCTATCCCACTTGAACTTAACCAATCGTATGAGTTGTCAATATCTCGCACGTGGGCAAAACTAAAAACCCAATTGAATTTATTTATCTTTCTTAAAACCAAGTTTTGACAAGTAATATTATTATTTTTAATCCTGATTTTGTGGTTTAAATGTTTCTCAAACTTCGTTAATTTTATTTACATCGTCTGCTGTCGCTTGCTGTGTGTAATAACACAATGGCTGAAAAGACTAAGGTTGATATAGGATTTGTTGAGGAATGCGAAGATTGGAAATTGCAATCACGTTTTTTCCCTAGCAAAGTAGGCGGGATGCCGGCTTGGCTCAACCTGAATGATTTGCCAAAACCAAGCGAGATTCATTGCGAAAAGTGCAATGAACCTTTCATTTTTCTCTGTCAGGTATTTAAACATTTACCTACATATCAAAACACATGTGAAAATTTTACTTCTAGTATAATGTTCTAGAACATATATGTTTTATTTTCCCACCTGTGAGGTAATTCGAGATGTGTAATTCCTGATTTCAGATTTACGCCCCTATAGATAATTCACCTGATGCTTTTCATCGCACACTATTTGTTTTCGCGTGTAGGAATGGAGCATGTTGCCAAAATAATAATTCGAGCAGTTTTACTGTCTTTCGCTGTCAATTAAAAAGGAATAATGAATTCTATCCATATGATCCACCAGCTGAAGATAAGGAAGAGGTAACTTATTAATTTTGGATTACCAGTCATTGTATTGGGCAGATTAATTTTTTTGTAACAAACATAAATTAGACAAATTAGTTAAAATCTTGGAGACAGGAAAGTATTCATATTTTTGTTATAATAAATTAAAACAATATTATACTTACTATCATATATGTAGGAAATGGAAGTGCTACTTGCCAGACTTTTTATTCATTGAACTAATATTTTTAGCATCTATACCGCTGAGAAAATATGTTTTATTTATATTATACACAAATGAGACATAACAAATGAAAAACATTTAGACGACTCATTTGGTCACACATCTATAAACTTAAGAATGTCATTTCAGATGCAAAATGATACAAAATCGGCCCTGTGCTGTATATGTGGAGCCAAAGGCCCGAACCATTGTGGTAAATGCAAAAAGGCAAAGTACTGTGGTCGAGCACATCAAGTTTACCACTGGAAAAATGGCCACAAAGAAAAATGTTCCACCGTAAGTACTTTATTGATCTCATGCAGTCATTACAATTTCAGATTCAATTTATTTCATGAAATTTTGATAGTTTGTATTGAAATTAACAATATTTAGTTTTCATTTGCAGTGTGAAACAAACCCTTTGGATTTGAAGAATAATTTGATATTTCCTCAGTGGGAACTTATAATTGATGAAGAAGGGGAGGTAATATATATGTATATATATTTATTTTGCAAGTGCATACTTTACAAATATTATCTATTACATTAACACATTCAAATATTTTCTGTCATTAATTCAGGATGACAAAAGTAAAACTTCAGAAGAAGAAGAATTAAATTATTTGAAAAAACTCGTCGAAGAGAACAAGGCGGGATCCTTGATTGATGAAAGTGAAGCAGAGTTGGAACAATATGCAAATACAACTGTTGAAGATAAAACATTTGAAAGGTTTAAGAGTCGAATTAGCAGAGATCCTGGCCAAGTGCTCCGATATGACAGAGGTGGCTCTCCACTATGGATATCACAACCTACCGTGAAAGAAGATGACATACCTCTTTGTCCATACTGTAATTCTAAAAGACAATTTGAATGTCAGGTACCCGTCAACATTTTCTATCAATTCAGTGTGATTTAATTCCTTGGTCCCTTTAAATATAATATTCTTCATTATTAACATGGTGATGGTGAATACAGTGTATTCTATTTCACTACAGGAAGATCTGGCAATATTATTTTCATAAGTTTACTTCATTAATCGCTGTTAAGAGAAACTTATTAGCATAATAGTGTGTTTTATAATGGTATTTTAAAAATTAAGTTATGTTTATACTATTAGGTGTATAACTTTGCTTCCGCCGTTTTTTTCCGAAATTCGAGGCTTTATCGTAAAAAACTGGTTATACATTTATAATTCAAAGTATTGTCCATCGCTGGCCACTACTTTCTCCCATCTTTCGGGCGCATACAAATCCCGCGTTGAAAAAACTGGTCATCTTTTGAAGCGATCCACGAATCGATCCAATTTTTTACTTCTTCATAAGACCGGAAGTGCTGGTCAGCTAGGCCGTGTGCCATTGATCGAAACAAGTAATAGTCCGAGGGAGCAACGTCTGGAGAATACGGCGGGTGGGGTAGGACTTCCCATTTCAAAGTTTCCAAGTATGTCTTGACCACTTTCGCAACATGGGGTCGAGCATTGTCATGCTGTAAAATCACTTTATCATGTCTCTCGTTGTATTGCGGCCGTTTGTCTTTCAATGCTCGGCTCAAACGCATTAATTGCGTTCGATAACGATCGCCTGTGATTGTTTCAGTCGGTTTTAACAACTCATAATACACTACGCCGAGCTGGTCCCACCAAATACTGAGCATAACCTTGGAACCGTGAATATTCGGTTTGGCCGTCGACGTGGAAGCATGGCCGGGATATCCCCATGATTTTCTGCGCTTGGGATTATCGTAATGAACCCATTTCTCGTCCCCAGTCACAATGCGATGCAGAAATCCCTTCCGTCTTTGCCTTGCAAGCAGCTGTTCACAAACACACAAACGCCGTTCAACATCTCTCGGCTTCAACTCGTACGGCACCCAATTTCCTTGTTTCTGAATCATTCCCATGACTTTCAGGCGTTTTGAAATGGCTGGTTGCGTCACTCCCAATGATCCTGCCAATTCTTGTTGCGTTTGACACGAGTCTTGATCAAGTAATGCCTCCAATTCTGCATCTTCGAAAACCTTCTCTCTTCCACCGCCATGCTGGTCTTCGACGTTAAAATCACCGTTCTTGAAGCATTGAAACCACTCTCGGCACGTTCTTTCACTAATAGCGGCCTCACCATAGGTATTTGAGGGCATTCGATGAGCCTCAGCCGCAGATTTCTTCATATTAAAGCATAAAATTAAAACCTCCCGCAAATGACGAGAATTTGGCTCGTAAGCCGACATGTTTAATCGGGAATAACTTTATGATGCAGACACAAATCGACTAATATTTCGATGGTGTTATGTTTACAAATACTTAAGCTTATTGTATGACATCTATGATCTATTTATTCCAACTACCACTTACCGCTACTGCCATCTATTGCAAAACGGCGGAAGCAAAGTTATACACCTAATATAAAAAAGATGCAAAATATACATGGCATCTCCGTTTTTAGGTGCTCTTAAATATACTTATGTATATTACTAAAATTTAACAATGCTTTTTTCAGATTATGCCACAATTACTGAATTATCTCAAAGTGGATCTTGGAGGAATAGACTGGGGAATACTGGCCATTTATACTTGTGAAAATCACTGCAGTGAATCTGGTCCAGCCTATAAAAAAGAATATTTGCTCAAACAAGATGTTTCACAAGTGTCTTCCCTCGGCTGATGTATATAAAATGTGTCTGTATCGTAATTTCTATTTTATTTTATCCTAAAATATATTTTATTAAAATAATTTGACTTTTATAAACTGACATACATGAATGCTCAATGTAATTTCTGACCAATCTTTTTCTTGTACCCGTCATACGCCCATGGTGCATAGGGCCTCAAAGATTCTTCTCCACCCGACTATCGCACACCTGATGCCTAACACAAAAGCAAGGCCTGCCCCCTTAACCTCGTCCTGCAGGCTTCAGTAGTTCAAGGTTGTTAGATTTCGAAGTTAACCGTCATTCTTATTTATTGAAAGCAACATTCTCTTTACAATGTCATTCCACCATGCATCTGATCCCCCTTCTCCCCTGTACACACACCACATGATTTCAACATTGTCTCTAGTTGGTGCAGCCACCATTTTCTTCTGGTTCGTCATCTCCGAAACGAGGTCATTTTTGCAACCACCCTTATAAGACCCTTATTATCCGTCCATAAACTAGAATCTACAATGATGTAATCTATAATTGAACTTTCTTGTGTGTAATTTTATTATATATTTGTACTATCTTATCATTCACTAATCCATTTTGTACATGAAATCAAAAATTTTAAGTAATCTAATAATAAAAAGTTTTAATTATATATTAAAATTATCATATGAAGCACTCACTTTGTGGTTAGACATTTAAAACTTTTAGATATAATCATAAAACACTTTGTATTTAACCACGGTATGGTTATTATAATTGATACCAACTAGTTTCGCTTTTCAGACCCAAGCTTCATCAGGGGAGTATAATAACTAAACAAAAACACAAAATTTATATGTATTGTACATATAATAAAAAATGAGGGGGGAGGGCGAGAGGGAAAGGGATAAGTGAAAAAATATTTACCTTTGGAATAGTAATTTTTTAGGAAATGAAAATTACGAGTAATATAATTAGGTGTGTTGGGTAACTATTTGGCATCAATTATAATAACTATACTGTGGTTAAATACAAAGATTTTTATTATTACATATCTATATGTTTATATATTATTTATGGGTAAAACAATTGTGAGTCACCCAGTTGTTACCGATACATGAGTCGGTTGCAAGCTTACAACGAATTATTATTTCGTTAAATAACTCTTTACATCATTACACCGCGAGCCAAAGCGATGTAAAGGGTATAGCTATCATATAGATTCTCGTGACATGTGATAGGTAGCTAATTTATTGCCATTTTATTGTTGAATTCTGCACCAGACCAAAGATTGTGTGACAATGACACTACCATCGCCAGGATCAAACCCGGGACCTTCGAGGTGACAGTCAGAGCACTTACCTTAGGTCACGAAGGTCGTCAAGCCCCTCTTCTCTCTGATAATTTACCTTAATAATAATACTCTTTCATGTTTGAGGTTAATTTTTTAATAACAGTTTTGTACTATATTAAGATTTAATAAATAAACAATAACTTGCTTCAGTAATATTGTGAACTACCTGTCCACTGATTTTGTTTCTTCTACTTTATTACCCCATTTTTCAGTAGATAGATAATGCATTAAATCGTTCAATCCCGAGAATTCTGTCCTTGATTGTGGGGGATCATTTTTAGGGATCCGGGGTAATATATTGCCCATCCTCTTACCAAAATCCTTCATCTGCAATGAAATATAGACCCATTCACTGGTGACACAATACCAGAACTGCACAATAAATATTATTTAAAAAAATAACCCATGCTGGTGCGCCAGACTTTGGTTGAATAAAAAGTTATTTTAAATATTTATAACAGAATTAAAAATAAGTATAAGACAAAATTATTTATGTAGCCATTATACCTTTAAGTGGAATACAATCGATAATACACAAGTTCTCAACAAAAAATAAATCTTACATCATTAGCACCGGAGAGCTTCCATATTCCATAGCATATGAGAGAAGTCCCCGTGATCGCGTAAAGACTTCCCCAGCCGAGGGCACGCAGTGCAAGGAGTGCCCCTGAATCGGCCAGTTCAGGAGTAATGGCTACACCTGAATATATTTATCATTTAGAAACACTAGTTACAATGGATACGTAAAAAAATTACGATCTAAATATGAAAATTACATACTGCATTTCAAATATTTAGGAACAAATATTTCTTGGTTGGTTATACCTCTGTTAAAAAACGTTGGATCTTTTTTCTTGACAGATGACACTGTTGCCCCAAAACCAAATACTGCAGATAAACCAGCCACGGAGGTTAAAAACGCAGCGGCTAAATAAATAATAAAAAAAATGGACATGCTTTAAGTAAAAATATTCGTCCAACTGCTATTCAAAAACAGAATATGTATTTTCATTTACCTTTAATTTTAAATAATTTCTCCTCTTTTTCCTTATCTAATTTCTCATTAACAGTATTTGATTCATTCATTTTAAAGAGAAATTAATGTATTTATAACATTTACCGCATTTTTACATTCAAAACTCGATTCAAAGAACTGACAGCCAAAATATAATTCGAAGTCAAAAATTCCATAGACGTAAAATTTATTTATTGTATAATGTTCTACTGCCTCGAGACTCGTGCCAAGAGTCGGCAAGTGCCCGCAAGTGTGAGAATGTGGAGGGTGATGCGAGTTCATACCTACGCCTTCTTCCACCAATCTCTGTCAACACCCTGGATTAATACTACATCGTGATTCGTCCGGGAATTGAATTAAATCATTATTTTTAAAAAAAATGAGAGGAAGAGAAGAGGAGCAGTGCCTGGATCGAGTTGTGGTAAAAGATAGCAGCCTGCGTGAGACCATTTTGTTTGGCGTAGTACATAGTTGTCCATCGGGGAGGATTTTATTTTATTCGCATTGGTTTGCGGGAGGGATAAAGGACTGAATGATAGTGGATAACTTAGTGGGGAAGGGTTTTATTATTGACAAGGCAGAAGCTAATAATTTAGATCGTGGTCTGGGAATGAAAGAGATGAAGATGGTAATCCCTCCTTTTCTAAAAAAAAATACGTAAGCTTGTAGACATAATTTTGCCAGTATACAAAATCCTTAATCTTTTTATCACTATTGCCAATCTAGGGAGTAAAGCGATTTTTTCCCTATATATTGGGGGTATGCATTAATTCGTGCGTTTTTTTCGAAAATTAAGGCTTTATTGTGTAAAAATGGTTATACATTCAATGTTCAAAGTATTGTACATGGAAAGCTACAACATTTGCCCATCTTTCTGGCAGTTTGTGAATTTTATCCCAAAAGAACTTCTCCGGCTTAGCGGCCAAGAACGAATCGAGCCAATTTTTGATACCCTGTTCTGAAGTGAAACGTATTCCGGTGAGGGCATTCTTCATTGATCTGAACAAGTAATAATCAGAAGGGGCCATGTCTGGGCTATAAGGCGGGTGAAGTAGAACTTCCCACCCACTGTTTACCAAATAGTTTTTAACCGGTCTTGCAACATGTGGCCGAGCGTTGTCATGATGGAGAATTATGGATTCGTGTCTGGTCGCATATTCTGGGCGTTTTTCCGCGATCGCTCTCTTCAAATGAATCAATTGTGTTTGGTAAAGGTCCCTTTTGATCGTCTGACCCGATTTCAACAGCTCATAATACAGCACACCCTTGTGATCCCACCAAATACATACACCAACCAATCTTGGCGCCGTGGATATTCGGCTTTGCCGTGGATGTTTATGGTTGGCCGAGCTTCGCATGCGATTTCTTGCGCTTAGGGTTATCGTAATGAATCCATTTTTCATCACCAGTGACAATCCGATGCAAAAATGACTTCTTTTTGTGGCGTTCAAGCAACATTTCCGACATGCAGAATCGGCGTTCGACGTCTCTTGGCTTCAATTCTTACGGCACCCAATTTCCAAGCTTTTGGATGAATCCCTATGCTTTTAAACGTCTGAAAATGGTTGCTTGATCAACTCCCAATGATTTTGCATGTTCTTCTTGCGTTTGGCACGCGTCTTCATCGAGCAATGCCTCCAATTCTTCATCTTCAAACTTTTTGGCTGTCCGGGTCGTTCTTCGTCTTCTAAGTCGAAATTGCCACTTTTAAACCGTGCAAACCACTTCTGGCACGTTCGATCAACTAGAACATGGTCACCATAAACCTCCACTAAAATACGATGACTTTCGGTAGCTCTTTTCTTCATGTTAAAGTAATGAAGAAGAACTCCCCGCAAAAACACTTTTCTGGCACAAAGTTCGACATTTTCAAATGAATAAAAAAAATTGTTGTTTACGCTTCAACCAAATGACATATACTGAAAAAGACGCGCAATGACAGTAGCTTTCAAATGAATATAGTCACGGATGAACACGAAGCGAAATAATACTAGTAACGTCCTCACTTAGAAAACCGCACGAATTAATGCATACTCCTTATATAATATTTTTTATAAGGTTTAATTGCATCTCAATAGAGACGAAGATGTAAATTGTTTTCTGGGAACCGAATATGGTGGCCGAGGCGCTTACAGGACTTATGACCTGTCATTGGTTGGGTTGAGCGATCGCTTTATGTTTAACAACATTTCCCATTCCGCCCTTCTTACGACACCACGTCTGAGAAATTTATGGAAGATGTATATATGCTAGAATGCTGCACTGCTCTTCACATTTTTTAGTTCACTCTAAACTAGCGTCATCTATTAAGATTGGGAAGCATTAAGCATAAATCTTTATTAATGCACTGTGAAAGAGCAAAGGGGACCATTGCGGTGGCGAAGTGGAATGAAAATAAATTCTCCTAGATTTGAGTCTCGAGTCAAATACATATATAGTATGCATTTTATAAAAACAGTATGCTTATTTATTTTTATGATAGTCTAAGAAACAATTTCTCTTTGCATTTAGCCATAAAAAGATTTCACAAACAGTGCAGTGTATTCACAATTCTGTCTTACCTATTTTCATGAAAAAACATTTTCAATCCCGAAACAGAATGTGTCTCACATTTACTTCTATCGCGCCAGCCTCCCAAATATCTGTTTTTTATATTATGAATAATTATTAAGGATTAATTGTATCTCAATAGAGACGAAGATGTAAATTGTTTTTTTTTTCGAAACAGAATATGGTGGTCGAGGCGCTTCCAGGACTTATGACCTGTCATTGGTTGGTTTAAGCGATCGCTTAATGTTAAGAACATTCCCCATTCCGCCCTTCTTACGACCACCATGCCTGACAAAATTTTGACAGATGTATATATGCTACCATGTTGAGAAACCCTTCACATTTTTTTAGTTCAATCTACACTAGCACCATCCATTAAGATTAGGTGTAAGCATTAAGCAGAAAATCTTTATAAATGCAATGTGAAAGGCTATGCAATTATCATACAGTGCTAGACAACGCATGGAGATGGCTCTCCAATTTTTATGCTTTTAACTTGGACCAGTTTTTATACAACATTTTGAATGTATTCAAATACTTGTAGACAAATACTGGATTTTACCCATTGCGGGTTAATCATTTTTAAGGATTAATTGTATCTCGATAGAGATGAAGATGTAAATTTTTTTTTTTGGAAACAGAATATGGTGGTCGAGGCGCTTACAGGACTTATGATCTGTCATTAGTTGGGTTTAGCGATCGCTTTATGTTAACAACATTTCCCATTCCGCCCTTCTTACGACCACCACGTCTGACTGTTCATTGCATTAATAAAGATTTCTGCTAAATGCTTACACCTTATCTTAATGGATGGCGCTAGTGTAGATTGAACTAAAAAAAAAATGTGGAAGTGTTTCTCAACATGATAGCATATATGCATCTGTCAAAATTTTGTCAGGCGTGGTAGTCGTAAGGGCGGAATGGGGAATGTTGTTAACATAAAGCGATCGTCATTCAAGTATGTAAAATAATGCACATAACTTTTTTTTTTTCAAGTAGACAGTATCCATCTTACATAAAAAATGGCTCAACATTTACCATTGATATATATATTACAAATAAGAAGAAAATAAGACTTTTTTGTCACTGATGGTTTGTAAAGCACAGATTGTTTTATTTGCCACGCTGCAGAACCAACCTGCCAATGGTAATGCCTGTGGGTAGGGCAATCTTATTGCTTAATCGGATCGCCTCGGAGGTCGACATATTTCGTGATAGTGTGAGTTGCCTCAGGGATGCAATATCAATGTTATGATTTTTTCTTACTCTTAAGCTTAATTTTTTTTTTAATGCTTCTCTGTTTATAATGTAATTGCAAACGATTTGGAATTGTATGTCTGTAATGTTTGTGATTATTATCAAAATAAATGAAATGAAATGAAATAAAATTCTTAAATTTGAAAAATAATATCACACTGGTTTACGATGAAATAATTTGCAATAATTGTGAAATTGGTTAATTTAGGAGCATCAAAATACAGTGGTTATTATTAAAATGGTATCAAAGTTTATACCACATAACACGGTTTAAAAAATAAAAGAAAATTTATTTTAAAAATATTGTATTATTATTAAATATTGCATAAATTGAATATAAAGAATTTCAAAGCACCAACAATCATTACTAACATGATATAATAATGTAAAAATACATACATTCCTATATTATTGTACAACATCCAAGTGTATGCGCATTCTAGCATAGGTAGTAAAGTTTAATGCACTATTATAATGTAGCAGCTTAAATAATATTATAATATGGTTCAATTGGTGAGAGTGAACACAATTGTGGGTGCTACAAACTTATATTATTTTAGTTTATTGAAAGCAATATTTATGGCCTTCCTATACTTTATTAAAAGTGCAAAAATAGACAAAATAAGAATAATTAAAGATATTTAGCAAAGTAAAAAAGTACTTAATAAATTTTAAAAATAATTACTCTTAAAATGCGAATAACCAACTTAACTATTCAATTTATACTGATGCTTTAGAATGAACAGAAAAAATATGATTAATTTAATAAATTATATTAGATATTTATTTATAATAATAATAGATATTTATTTATACTCGTACATACTGTTTTAATTAAGAAAACAAAAACATAAAAAAATACAGAATTACATTAAGTCAGGTGTACAATTTCTTAAAATAAATAAATAAATATATGATATATATAAACACTGACTTGGTTAAAGATACTAAAATATTGTACAAAGATAATTGTAAATATGTATATGAGAAATGCACTTAATACTTTCACTGCTAATTAAAATCAACCAGGATAATTAATGAAAGTCAGATAAACATTATTGTTTTTAATTAAGGCATACAAGATACATAGTGTTGCTGGTTGCCGATTGCTGATGACACATACATTCCAAGAAAAGTGCACAGCAATGCAAAATTGGTCGAAAAAAATACATTCCTGAAAGCAGACAGGTTATTTCTTTTTCTTCAGCTCTTCAAATCTCCTGGTTAATTCGTCAAAATCAATTTCATCCTTGGGAGCTGTTGGTCTGGCATCATTGCCACTGTTGGAAGGAACATTAGGGAAGAGATTGTCTGAGGGGACGCTGGGTAGGTCTGGCAAATCCGGGAAATGAACATTTGAATAAGAATTATTCCCAGGAAACTTCGATCTAGGTTGAGGTTTCGGAGCATTTGATTTCTGAAAAAAATACATTTCAAATAAATTTATTTATTTATTTATTGATCATTTACCAAGTACATGGTTTTAATACCTCCCAACTGGGGTAACCCGTTCTAGGGAGGCATTCCTAGTACTCTATATAATTTCAATATATAATATAATTTACAAATTTAGGGAGCAGTTAAAGGAAGCAACACATATCCTAAAGTGTATAACTTAAAATTAATTGACTTATATATTATATAACACTATTTAAACACTATATTGTCTTATATAACACTATTTAAACTATTTACTTATTTTTAAAAATTATACTACATTCAAGCCGCCCTTTTTTTAATGTCTCCGTAGTTACATGTTTTTTGTAATTGTGCATTGTCATTTTTTGTGGGTCGTTTATAGTTTTGTTAATTATGTTATAGAGTTTGGGTCCAAGATAGTAGAAATGTCTTTGCGCATAAGAAGTTTTAGTTTTTGGTACAAAATGGTTATGTTTGTTGCGTGTGTTGTACGTTTGTTGTGCTTTTAAGTGTCTGTCGGTGTCCTTGTGGTAGTGCACGACTAAATTTCTTATATATAGTTGTATTATGTCCGGTACTTGAAATTCATTGTAAAGTTGGTCTGAGGGGAATCGATATGGTTTTTTGTTGATGACTCTAATTATTGTCTTTTGGGCTACAATGACTGGGTTTAATGTAGTTATTGTAGTTCCTCCCCATCCTATTAAACCGTAGTTTAGGATGGATTGGACGAATGCATAATATACTGTTTTAAGTGTGGTTAACGGTAATATATTTCTAATATTTTTAAAAGTGTAAATAAGGCTTCTAATTCTCTTGGAGACAGCTTCAATTTGATCTGTCCATCTAAGATGATCGTCTAAATGTATTCCTAAGTATTTGGTAGAAGTAACTTTCGTCAGCGGCAGGCAATTGCAGTTACTATTATTACATGTATGTATAATGAGATTATTTTTTCCTAATGGTTGTCGTCTATTGTCAATAGTTGAAGTTAAATAAGTCGTTTTGTTTGTATTTAAAGTCAAAAGATTATTGTCCAGCCAGTATTTCACAAGTTTGAGTCCTTTGTTTGCCTTCCTAAATGCTTCTTCCCAGGTGTTCGCCTCGAACTGGAGTACCGTGTCGTCTGCAAATACGGTCGTTTCCCCTCCAGTTACAAGTCTGCACAGCGGATCTATGTAAATGAGGAACAGCAATGGGCCGAGTGTGCTACCTTGAGGCACACCGAAGGTAACTGGTTGAGTATCGCTAAGGAGCATTCCAAGTTTTACGGATTGAACTCGTCCAGATAAATAGCTTCTAAACCATTCGAGGGGTCCATCACTGATTCCAATGTCTGAAAGTTTTTTTATGAGGATTTTGTGGGAAACTGTATCGAAAGCCTTTGCCATGTCAAGGAAAATTGATATACAGCATTTTTTGTTATCTGTATTTTTTGCAATTAATTCAGTGATTTTTACTATGGCGTCTTGCGTTCCTCTATTTTGTCGGAATCCATACTGGTTAATCGACAACAATTCATTTTTTTGTATAAAATTTACCAGCTGTTTTTTATGATTTTTTCTATAATTTTGCTTATTACATTTAGGAGAGAGATTGGCCTGTAGTTGGAAGGGTCGTCTTTTTCTTTGCATTTATGGATTGGAATTATGTTTGCAGTTTTACAGTGATCCGGAAAGGTATTGGAGGTGATACTGCAATTAATGATGTGTGCAAGAGGGGTAGCTACTTCTTCTTTGATGTATTTTAATGTCTTTGTGTTGAGTCCGTCTGGTCCAGAAGCGCATTTATTTTTTAAAGAATTGGTCGTCTTTATGATTTCTGTGGCATCGATGCTGGTGAATTTAAATTTATTTTCAGTCAGGAGTTTTGATGAATAGTTTTGGGCAAGTGTTTCTTCATTGGTATTTAAGGCCTTCGTGAGATCCTGTGCTAAATTTTTCCCCACATTTGCGAAAAAGTTATTTAGTTGGTTGGCGATTTGTTTCGGGTCTGTGATATTTTGGTGGTTGTCCTTAATTTCTACAATATCTGTGAGATTATTTTTGTTTATATTGTTAATTTCCTTGATGGAGTTCCAAATAGCCTTAGGATCGCATCTATTTGTCTCTATTTTGTTTTTATAATATAGTTCTTTGGTTTCCTTAATAAGTTTAGTACATATGTTTCTATATCTTTTGTAGTATTTCTGTAGATCTATATTATTTTTAAATAGTTTGGCTTGCTTGTGTAGTTTGTCCCGTTTGTGGATACAACGTATTATACTTAAACTTATCCATGGTTTAATTTTCTTTATTCTATGTGTTATTGTTGTTATTTCTGAGCATTTAGTAATATTAGAGTTTATAATATGATTGAATAGGTCTAGAGCTTTATTTGAATCACTAATTGCCTTCACTTCTTCCCAGGTCTCTGAATTTAGCAACTGTTTTAGGGTGCATAAGTCTGTTTTCGTGTATGTTGTTTGTTTTTTAGTCGGTTTATTTTCCCCAGTTATTTGTATAAAAGTGCTATAGTGGTCAGTAATTGTCGTCTCGATCACAGCTGCTATAATATTACTCTTAGTTTTTATAAAAATATGGTCTATACATGATGCAGATTTATCTGAGATTCTAGTGGGGATGTTGATTGCAGATTGGAATCCATATTGTGTTAGAAGACATTCATACTCGTCTGCCTGCTGGTGTCTTTCTCCAATTGTATTTATATTAATGTCTCCTGCTATGATGGTGTGTTGCACTGGTTTACATTTTTCAAGAATATTGTTAAGTGAATCTAGAAATGGTCTAACGTTTGAGTTTGATGGGGTCCTGTATATGGCGAAGAGTTGTACAGTGTTATTATAGCAGATTATATTTAAGCAGTTGGCGTCCGTAACCACTTCTTCCAGAAATTCTGCTTGTAAATAGTCTTTTGTATAAACAATGACTCCGTCCGATCGATTGTGGTGGCGTTCTGTTTTTCCTACTTTATAGCCATCAATAGTTGGAGCACAGAGTATATCCCGGGTCCAGCATTCCGTGAGCACTATTATATCAATAACTGTATTTAATTGTGAGAGTAGTATGACTAAATTGTCAAAGTTTCTGTTTACACTTCTAATATTAACATTTAATAATTTTAACGTGCATTGTTTCGATGTATAATTTACTAGATTGTGGGAATAACTTATTTTTAATGTCTTAATATTAAATTGATCGATTTGGTTTTGGAGATCCATCGTAGGACACGTTTGGCCGTACACCGCACACGGCCCACGGCACTATCACAACACTTGATATCCCTCGCCGATTGATTGATGTGACACTTGCACTCTGGACCGCACACACGTGTTGCCAAATAGGTTCCCTGTGAATCCTGCAGCCGTTACGAATTTAAACTTTTTGCTTACTGCTGTTGTTGCGTTTTGATTTTGGATTGTGGTCGTTACGATTTAAAGTTTTTAGATCCTATTTATTAATAAAACTATTCTAGTTACACAGTAGGTTTTATAAGCAATTGTTTCGATTACACTAACACAATATTTTAGTAAAGGGCTTAATTAATTTAGATCTGTTTATCCCAATAATAGGGCATTTCACGACGGAGCTACTTTAAACGCGTCCGGCAGTACTCTGAAAAACTAATAAAATTAAAATTTTATCGATTATTTACCATTAGATTATCATCAGGGCTCAAACTGTCATAAGCCGGTGGTAGGTTGTTCATCTCTTCCTACAATAAAAATAAATTATTTAATCTTTCGTGTACTCACAATGATTGCGTAAATTTTCCAATATACTATAGTATAAAAACATATCATTACAGGGATCCATTTAAGCCAGGTAACTATAAACAAACTATAAGCTACATCTAGTTAATGTAAAAAATAACTTGTTACATCCACAATGTAATGTCAGTAATATATTATAAAAGAAAACAGCTAATCAAAATACCTTTTATTGTTCTATAAACCATTATTCTAATGAAAATTTCAACAAACAAAAATCATGCAAACCTGCAAAAATGATGTATTAAGATCTTTGGATTCAGTTCCAGGTGGAATGTTGTACGTCATCGGGGGATTTTGGTTGGAAGTGTCTGGAGGCGGCATAACAAATCCACCTGGTCCCCCAGGGTGTTTATCAAAGTGCGGCAAGTTCTATAAAATAATTTTATTATTAGTGGTTGGAAAGATTACGTATAAAATATTTAGATACGATATAAAATATAATAGGTTATTATGAAGCCCTGAGGAAGCTTGGGTACAAGCGAAACTAGTCGGCAATTAAAATAACCGCATAGTGGTGAAAAACAAAGTGCAGTGTTTTTATTTCTATTTTATTTTAAATATAAATCATTATAATTTTTTTTTTAAATAATGTAAAACCAAAAGAAGAAAAATGAATGTAAGAAATATGAAGCCTGGGAATTAAAATAAACTAACCCGAAGAATGCCAAATGGATACTTAAACTAGTAAGGATAGTGATTATGGGATAAATAAATATATCAGAAGGAATATTGTGAACTTATAGAAGTAGAACAATCTTCTAATAATTTCCAAACTTCTCTTCAAAGCATTACGAATAGTTCAGTATCTCCATCCAATTTATATTTAAGTAATTAACCATTCTGGATACAGAAAAATTCAATCTACTGAAACGGTTCTAAAGAGAATCATGTCAGAAGAAGAAGAAGAATCAAACGGAAGTTGAAAATGGAAAAATTGTGCTGTTTTTGGTATTGGACATGACCCTGGCTTTTGATACTGTAGATCATAGTATACTATTATACATAGGAAATTAAAATATTATTTCAGTATCGGAGGGATGGCTCATGGTTGGATGAAATTCTATTTTTCAGAGAGATGTTTCAATTTGTAGGTCCTAGATAAATCTTTTGAAAAAAAAATGAAGTGTCCTTTTCTCCAAGGATCAGTTCTTCGACCATTGCTTTTTCTTTTGTATATAAACAACACTGATAAAGTAATCTGAGCAAAGATTAGGGTAATTTGGTATTGTAGATTTTATTTTTTCTGAACTATAAATTGGGTGATTTTAATGAAAGAGATGAAACAGTAAATGTGCAATTTATAAGTCAAATTTCAAAGTGGATGATCGAGAATTAACTTAAACTCAGCCCTACAAGAACAGAGCTAAAATGAGTGGTATCTCCTCGGCGACATCACCATTTAGTCTCTGAAATTCAATGAAATCCAAGAGATAACAGACAATTGATTATTAAGAGATAACATGCTTTTGTTTATTGCTTAAACTAAAAATATTTTTATTCGTACATATATTATGGGATGAAAAATATCATCTTCACAAATAGTAGTCTACTAAAATTTTAACCTTTCCCTTACGGTGCTAAAATAAAAACATGCGTTCCGGTGTAGGGTAGTCAGTACGTGTTAAAAAATTAGCAATTTTAAATCGGAAAAATAGGAACATTCATAGCTAATCCCCTTATATAATTATAATTGAAGTTAAAAATTATAATAATTGAGATTTGATTGCTAAAAACATTTAAAAAAAACATCTGGCAACGCTCACGGAACGGGCGAAGATAGTGTCGCGTACTCAGCGCTACGAATTTTGTTTCCGATGTTCACAAAATACCTCCGATGTACCCGATGAATTCTGATTATTATTAATATTATTTATTTTTAATCAATGCGTAAATATATTATGTAGGAATACCTAAAATCTTAACCTTGTATTTATTAAATGTATAGAGATATTGATGGTTATTAGAAGCAACGTGTAGAAGATACCCATCACAGGGAAGGGAGGGTTAATAAAATATACCCTTAAATAACTGTCGAGTACTCACAGGATAACTGAATGGTTGGGATGGTGGTTGGGGCATAGATGGCGGCTGCGGGAAATCCACAAAGCCCGGCGGGCGAGGGACATTACTTGGCCCCCCCAGATCAATCAACAGTGTGTCTAAACCTAAAAATCGGAAATGTGTCAAAGTACAATACTCCCTACCACAAAATTTTCAATGTTCAAAATAATAATATCATATAAATGTGAACATGATTTATAATATATAAAGGTTATTTAGTAAAGAATGTTTGTGATCCACAATATTTTCCAAGAATCCTTTGTGACCGAAGATAATTTTTACCTGTAGGGTGTTGATTTTCATTCATGACTTGTGGATCTGGTTCATAATTCACATTGTAGTTTTTCGCAATCTCAATAAGATATTTTTCAACTAGAATTTTCGGAGGGCTCTGGACTGAGAGTTTGTGTTTCAATTTCTCACTTATAGTTTCAACACTCTCTTTCTTACAGGCTTCTGCATAAACTTTTCCATATTTCGCTGTCAGAAGTTCACCGACAACTTTTAATTCCTAAAAAATAGTAACGATGAGAAGATAAATACATATGATTAGTGTTTATGTTTTAATTGAAATTCCTGGAGAGAACCCTTTCAGTGCATGTGGTCAAACAAATTACTTTCAAGCATGAACAAGTGTAAAATGTCCATTTGATCTGATGTACTTCAGTTAATTTGGGTTAAACTCTACTGATAATTTCTCATCAAGGGGTCAATTATCATTGATATATAAGAAAATTACATAAAACAGTTAAATCAAAAAAGGAATTAACAATATCAGTGTGAAAATTATGTTAATTAAGATAACTATAATATAATATATGAGAGATTTTATTTAAGGGCATACAATTAATAAGATCATATTTAAGGGCATACAATTGATAAGATCATGAATATCAGGGACAGTGTTGAAAATTGATAGTGATAAACGAAGCACTCAAATCGGTAGCCAAAAAGGCAATTTTACTAATGATATTACACACCTGGATGTCAGTTTGCATTCTCGGTGCAACCCAAATCAAACTAGATATCGCTTCAGCGAGACCTTCATCCAACTCTGTCATTTGAGTAATCAGTCCAAACCGAGCCAAAAGCAAGTCGCAGTACATTTCAACAATTTCCATCGCCTCAACCATGTAGTCTTCCCTGCAAACAAAATATGGATGAAACAACAATATATTTGGTTACACCAATGAAACAAACACAAAAACAATGTGGATTACCTGATTATATGTTCAACACGAATTTTTGCACGTTCTACTTTTTCACCTTGAATATAATCAGCGATTTCTTTCCTAGATTTCTGCGTTAATTCGGTTTTCTTTTTTTCTATTAACTTAAGGCGATTTATAGCCAATCTTAAATGCGTTTTTAACTTAGTGTAATTAGGCCCACTGGAGAACATTTTGATTTTTTATATATTTTACTAAACTAGGAACAATGTCAACAAGAATTAGAATAATAATTGGTATTTCCAAGTTATGACTCACTAAAATCGCAACAACAGACACTCCTATTTGACAGATTTTGCACAATATCTCATAGAAAAAAATATTAAAGGAAAACTAGTGTTGGGCTCAAGTAAAATATTCTAGGGATGTTCTAGAAATTATTTTGGATACGTTTGCTTACTACCGTGAAACGAACGCGTCCATTAACGGGCCGTTACTGGTTGAAATCTTAGCTGAAGAAAATGTTATCAAGCTCAGTGAGATTTTTTGAATGTAGCGCCAATTTCTACATTTTTATGTACAGATGGCGCAGTTTTACATACACGCCATAATGTAATGAGCGTGAACTGCTATTTATTATAAGTTTTTTGTAATTAAACGGTATTAAAGTGTTTAGAAATCGACAAAATTTTATTAAATAATGATCTTCATGATAAAAGGTATGATAATAAAGGGTTTTCGTAGTGTACTGTTCAGTATTTCGCCATCTACGGTCGGTTTTAAAATGTCAATGTAGGTTGCATAGGCAAATTTAGGGCAGGTTGTTATGATGAAAGAAGGAATACAGTTATATTCGCCGTATTTTTACATTTTCCCTTCATATTGGAGTTATTAATCGGATGAATGGGTTCTTAGATTAAATAAATAAATTTAATACTGGGCTCAATAATAATGTTAAATGTGTACGTCGCCCGATCAGTTGTCTCGCTTTCAGATGTCATCGGCCAATCCTTGATGCAATAGTTTTTTTTCTTTTGTCTTTTTGATGGTAAAGTGGTGTTTTATATTGCATTTTATTCGTTTTTATGTATTTGACACTTAAAACTAAAAATTAAATGCATATTCCGAAACTAACCTGTCTATACATACTCACTTCAGTTTTTAAGCTAGAAATGTCTTTCCATGATTCGTTTTTCCAAAATATCTACATTAATACCTCGATTTGCCTAATAATTTTAATATAACACGGTCAATACTACAATTGAACTTGTTTTTTTCGATTCTCACACATTTATGCCCCAGCTTTGTAGCTTCTCGCCAGTGAAAGGTGTGTACATTTGTCATTTTTGTAACACCTAAAATATGATATTTTTAAGGGTTTTCACTACAGTATTATGAAGATGATGTTATAAACATTGCCTGATGTTTTCAATTTCCGCGTTGGAGTATTTGTAGAAACAAGTATTTAAAAATGTACATTTGTATGGATATATTATTATGCTTTGTAATTATTGCTAAGTGAAATATAATGGTATTACCTACTTCTTCAGCTACTTATTATGTTCCCCGTGCCTAGTATTATTAATATCGCCAAAATATTTTAATATCTATTGCATATCATAAAATCAAATATTTTCTTCTTGTTAACACTTTATGAACCGGACATTTAATAATTATTATTTTTGTAAACTCATTGCAGTGGACTGCTACATTATAAATTTGATTCTTCAAAGCTCTATGCTATTTTAATTTACTGTACTTATTTTATAATGATGATTTAGCGTCATATTATTGCATAATTTGGTAAATGTAAATTTTAAACTTACAGTTGTATAGAACCTATATGTTTCATTATAATGTATGACTATCTAAATATTACAAAAACCTGTTTTTATAAGTTCTTTTTATTGGTACGTTATGCATCACAGGTTTTTTTAATATATATTTTCTGGTGTAAACAAAGGTATACTAGAGAATGGTATTTATTATGGATGATTATTAATTGCCATTATAATTTAATCCAATTTTAATAATGCTTTTTTTCTGTAAATTAAAGATCTGAAAACCTTTTACTAAATTTTTATCTGTAATGAAAAAATGCTCTATATTGTGGGTTTGTAAAAGGGAAAACAAATATAAGAGCAATTAAACTACCCGAGACAAAATGTAAGAGACAATACATGCAATCTTATTGTTTTTAGTTAAATTTTCTTTGTCTCCAACTATCTTTACATGAGTCAACACAATCAATCGCATGCTACAAAATATTATAAGGAAAACCAAATTACTTTAAGAAATTACTGAATATGTTATGTAAGCTTGATGCATTGCCGAATTTTTAAAGAGTCTGTTCAAAAAGTATCCGACTTTTATTCATAAAAACAACATTTATTGATATACAATTAAATGACACTAATCCCCTTCAAAGTAGTCCCCTTGAGCTGCTACACACTTCTCTCTGTCTCGTCTGGAAAGACTCTTTTGCTATGGCGCGCAGGTGGTCCGTCGCAATGTTCATGATGTCTTCCCTGGTCTGAAATCTGGTCCCTTTCAAAGGCATTTTCAGCTGAGGAAAAAGCCAGAAATCACAGGGAGCGAGGTCAGGAGAGTAAGTTGACGAACCACAGGTGTGTTATGTTTGGCTAAGAAACTCCGTATCATGTGTGAAGAATGAGCGGGTGCATTATCATGATGAAGTTGCCAACTGCCATTTGCCCACAGGTCTGGCCGTTTGCGTCTCACTGCATCACGAAGGTGACACAAAACCTCTCGGTAGTAGTCCTTGGTGACAGTAGTGCCATGTGGAGCGTACTCATGATGAACCACGCCACTGGAGTCAAAAAAGAGGGTCAGCATGACTTTTTTGGGTCTTGGGGATGTTGAATGCTTCCATTGTGATGACTAGAACTTGGTTTCTGGGTCGTACCCATAAACCCAAGATTCATCACCAGTGATCACTGTGTTGAGAATGTTTGGATCATTGATCACAGTCTCCAGCATGTCCTGTGCGATCTCCACACAAAGTTGCTTCTGCTCAATTGTCAGCAACTTTGTAACAAATTTTGCTGAGACCCTTCTGAGGGCCAAATCTTCAGTTAAAATGGAAGAATGAATCCAACACTAATACCCACTTCATCAGAAAGTTCTCTGATTGTTATTCGACGATCCTGCATCACTGGGGTCCTTACTTGATCAATGACAACATCATTTTTGGATGTTGAGGGCTTACCGAATCGTGCTTCACTCTCCACCGATGAGCGGCCATCTTTGAAGAGGTTATACCACTCCTTTATCTGTGTGGTGCCCATTGCTTCGTCCCCAAACACTTTTTTAATTTTGCGGATAGTTCCCACTTGAGAATCCCCAAGCTTTAAACAAAAAAAATTTCTGTCATTTTGTTAAAACTAAAATCCGACGACAATAGCGTACACGTGCTCACTCTTCAACGGCGTAGCAGCAACTGAGTGGCGCTGTGGTCGTGAAAAAAATTGATCATGCGCACTAGGTATACCTAAAAATGGTCATCTAAGCTCCGCCCTCAAAGCGTTATTTGTTTTGCCAATAAAAATTATGGTCGGATATTTTTTGAACAGACCGTATGTTTGATTGCTGAATCTTGTCTGAAGTCACCTTGAATAATGATGTAAAACTTCATATTAAATAATTAATTCGAGTGAAAACGTCTTGTTTTCTAGAAGTTTTATTATATTTTATGTTAATGACATGTTTCGCGTGTCTAAGGCATTCTTCTTGGAGTGCCATGGTCAGGTCCCACCAACGTTGGCTATCACCCTGGTGTAGGCCTCTCTGTGCTGTGCCAGACAGTTCATAGTGATGTCCTGGAGAGTTTGCCCAGAATGGTTTCCCCTTGCCTTCCTCGAGGATTTTCTGTCGGGGTTACCTTCCTTTAGCTGGGAGTATCCAGTTTTATGGCACTGGAAACTCGCCATTCGCTCTCTATCTATCTGTTATGACAGTGGTCACATTGACCGGGGTTCGCAGGGCCTGAAAGACCACTCGAGGACACTAGAAAGTTGGATTTGGTAGTAGTGTTGCTGGTGTGTTTGGTTTCTTATATATTTGCCTTCTTTTTATGCTGTGGATTCACATTTGAAAAACTTTGTGTTTTCATAAAACAATGAAGTGTTGTAAAGACAATGTTTTTTAAAACCTTTTTTTTTTTAAATATATATTTTATTATCTTCTGATGCTGAGTCTGTTTGTTATAGAGTGAACATTGGCACCAAGATGGCACAATACTATCAGATTGTGCACAACCACCAGATGACGCTGGAGGACTTGCAGAGGTTCTACCCCAACATCCGCGTGGACGGCTCTACCATCCAGTATGTCATCAATCCTGAGGATCAGCAGTTTCCCCAACAGCAGGTCTCTTTAAATTCTACCAATGTATTTAATTTACTTACTCGTTACTACAAAACGAGGTTTTTGCTGATGTCAGTAAATAATAAACGATTATGCTAGTACTAGAACAATCTTTATCTTCTACGTTTATTTGTGTCTTTTTATTTACTTATACATACGGGAATATCCTGTAATTCTTCAATTGATAGATTTTGTTTTCAAATACAAATGTTTAACTGTTGTTTACAAACATTAGAAACAAGTTATGAACCAATTTTAAAAACTAAAAAATTATATGTTTGTACAATATGATAATCTTAACTTTTAACTGACATATGTAACCTCTGATGTGACAACAGAACTTTTTCTTATTTTAAAATTACAATTCCCTGCAGGTAGAGTAATACATTTACCCGACAATTCAATGTTTTAAGTGCTGTCGTTTTGGACGCACTAGAACAGTTCGCCAATCGCGGGCTCGCTGCTGTAAATGCACCGAAGAACACTTCGGTGAATCCTGCTCTTCCACATCTTTGAAATGTGTGAATTGTACAGGAACCCACAGTGCGACAAACTTTCAATGTCCAGAATTCATCTGCCAAAAAAACATTAAACATGCGATGGCTTCTCAAAATGTCTCATATTTCGAGGCAACAAAATTATTCTCTGCTGCGAAATCGTCTTTTGCACTGGTAGTCTCCTCTCCATCTCCGATTCCTCCTTCCCCCGCACGATTTTTTACTAATACTGAAAATTCCACCTCCTCTTCGTCGTTCAAGAAGACAATATTTAAATATCACACTACCAAATCATTCCAACCAACCATTATGTCTAAATCAAAATTAAACAATATTCTAATAAATCCCAACGGAAACTCCAAATGTGAAGGTAATTCTAATGGAGTTTTTTTTCAATCGGTGACAAACAATACTTTGGTTAATCCTTACAATTCATCCGACATAATCCAAACATTAATTTCTATTTGAATAAATATCATCTCCCAATATCATCTCCAATCAAATACTGTCCAACCCTGTCAATTACTGAAAACTCTTACATCCCTTCTCAATCATGACCACGTTCCATAACCAAAGCGCCGTTGATATTTCATTATATTCTAGTTCTCTCGCCTCTATGATTTCATGGGACCTTGTACAAGACACCTGTGGAAGCGATCATTTTCCAATTATTTAAACATTTCAAATCAAATGATAAGAAGCTATAATGTAATGTACTTTTTGGCAGATTTATGAATGATTTGATTTGATGTGAGTTGAATATTGATGAGACCGGAAATATTTGAAGGAAAGTTTGTGTGAATCAGCGAAAGACTTATGTGGTGTGTGTGTGTGTGTGTGTACAAGGAAGAAGGAATGGGGATGCATGGTGGAATGATGACGTAAAGAGTGCTGTTAAAGAGAAGAAGGATGCTTGGTTGAATATGCTTTTGATAAATAATAATGACAGAATTAAGTATGAAAGAGCAAAATATTTGTATAAGATATGCAAGAGGAGAGTGAAGTCAGTAGTGAAAAGAAATGCTGAAGGAGAAAGAAGTTAATAGAGTAAAGTTGTGGAAAATATTGTCTGAATATGGAATTAGTACAAAACTGATCACGGCAATTAAGTCGCTGTACACGGAAAGCACTGCTAGTGTCAGAGTAAATAAAGATCTTGCAGCCTGGTTTGATATCTATAAAGGTGTCAAACAGGGTTGCGTAATGTCCCCGTGGTGATTTAATCTATATATGGACAAGTGTATGAAAGAGCTGAAAGGGTTGGATGTGGGTACCAAAATGAACGGAGTGTCAGTAAGCTGTCTCTTGTATGCGGATGACGCTTTCCTACTTGCAGACAACGAGCATGAACTACAAGTCCTGGTGAATAGTGTGTATGAGGTATGCATGCAAAATGATGATGAATGTGAATAAGTCCAAGGTAATGATTTTTGAAAAAGAAGAAATCATGACAGTCTGCAACATTAGCGTGAATGGTGAAAATTTGGAGCAAGTAGATGAGTTTGTGTATTTGAGTAGTATGTTTACAAAAGATGGGCGAGTGGAGAGGGATATTGAAAGAAGGGTTGGGGGAGGCAACAAAGTGAATGGTGCACTTAAAATTGTCATCGCAAACAAAAACATATCCAAAAAAGTTAAAATGGCAGTGCACAATATTGTTCTTATACCAACCCTTATGTATGGAAGCGAAGCATGGAACTGGCAGAAGAAGGATGAAACTAGACTAAATGCAGTAGAAATGAGATCTCTTAGACGAATGGGTGGATACTCTGTGTATGATAGAGTGTCAAATGAAAATATATTAAGTGAATGCGGTGCGAATGATGGTGCTAGGAACAAAATAATGATAGGATCATTAAGATGGTTTGGACACATGAAAAGAATGAATGAAGAAAGAATGGTAAAATGTTAATGATGTAAATGGAACTAGAAATAGAGGAAGACCGAGGAAAACGTGGCACGATAAAATAAATTAAATATTGAATGTCGGCCACGTGAGGAGTCAGAGAAATCGACGCCCGTGCATGACACGATGCATAAATGTTGAGGAAGCGAGAGAAATATGTCAGGAGAGAAAAGTGTGGCAGTCCATTCTTTCTGCCTACCCCTTTGGGAGACGGCGTAATGGTTAGTTGGTTAGTTTATTAGTTCAAACAACAACTTATGGAAGAAGAACTGGCTAATATCGAAACCTATGAAAGGAACATTCTATGGCAACATTCAGAATTCCATTCCTCTCAAGCCCTGGTTTGGAAAGCTTGGCCTTAGCAGATAACAAATTGCAACATACTGTACACATCGATCTGGCCACTGTCTGACTGCCCACCTATTCAAACTCAACTGTTCTCCTTCTCCTATATGTGAATGCGGTGCAAATGATGATCTTTAAGATTTAATTTTTCAATGCCCTCTTGTGGTAGGGAAGGAAAACTTTCTCAAAGAAATCATTAGTGTATTTTTCACATTTCCGATCACCAATCAAAACTTGTAATTATATCATTAAATCATTTTCTCTCTGTTAATAATTAAAAATTATAGTAATTTCACAATTTTATAATGTAATTAATCCATAAGTTAGTTTTCTCTATTCCTTTTTTCACACAATTATTATGTATATCATTAATGTTTGTTAATTTAAACTATTGTTAATTTTGAGTTGCTAAAGTAAGGTTATTTGGTGGTCGCCGTACCAGCCACAAGAACTTCTGCATACTGGGCATTTTCAGCGTTAAAATGAATTAACACTTATGAAAAGGGATCAGATAAATTTTCTGAACTCTACATCATTTACACATAAAATAATCTTTTGGTATATCTCAAACAATCGACAACTTTTTTATAAAGGCATCATCAAATCACTTTGAAGAAAGATAGGCCGACTGTTTTAGAAAACGATTCTTTAATTAACTAAGTAGTTTTCATTTCGTATCATAAAATCGTCATTTTCGCAATAACCCATCAAGTTCAATTAAACAAAAAAAAATTTTTCCCAAAACCCACCGAAGGCATGTCATTATTGACATGCGTTTTTAAATTTCCGCCCAGTCCGTAACTTACCGTAAGCTTTGTAGACCAACGGCAGCAAAGAAAGCATGCACATTTACATTATATTTTCACGTGACCCTCTACTAATATTATAATACAAAAAAAAATTCAGACGGGCTTGCCTCACTGGTTGACCCTAGTCACGCCACTGCTAGCATCCAATAAGGGTTAATACGTTAATAATGTTTAATTTTTATGAATGAAAACGCCTGTTTTCTAGAAGATTTATTATAGTTTATGGGAATGACATCTTTTGCTTTCTAATGCATTATAAAATGGTAATAATTATCTACTTTATGAAGTATTTCCGCTGCTTATTGTGTGTACCTTAGTGTATTCAGATTAATTGTTTTTTAACATTCCTAAGATAACCAATATGTCAATAAATATTTGTAAATGGTTAATAAAGTAAGAATATGTTTAAATAGGTGATTCTCTCGGGTGAGCAAACACACGGTCTAATTGTGGGTGCCCCCTTGGAGCCTGAAGCGGAGGGTTATTCCCCCGCTGCCCCTCAGGCCCAATACGTACTGCAGAGAGAGCCCCCGCCTCCAGCACCGCCACAGCCACCCCCTCCACAACCTCCCCCACCGCCACCACAACAACCGCAGCAACAGGTAGCTTTTTAAAAAAATGTTCACCTATTCATCCATTATTATTGACGATTGTATTTTACACATGTAGTCTCAAGTATTTTTATAACCATTTTGCCGTTGTTTTAATTGTTATTTTCCTGGTTTTTTTCATTAATTAAAATACTGTTATTCGAAAACATCTCAAACAGAATACATGAGCCAAATAAAAGAACACGTGCAAATTTCAATTAGACAAGGGACAGAAAATAACAAGTTCACTATATTATAATATTTTATGCTAAAAAAAAGGAACGTTTGTGATGAAATATTCGTTTATATTTTTAAGACATGAAGCAAATGGTTATTTCACCTAACAAATGGGAAGGAAGCACCGCCTGTGTCAGAGTAAACGGGGTTGTCACGTCTTGGTTTGACATCACTAAAGGTGTCAAATAGGGCTGTGTGATGCCCCCGTGGTTGTTCAATCTGTAAGGATAAGTACATGAAAGAACTAAAGGGAATAAACGCTGGTGAACAGTTTGTCAGTCAGCTGTTTGTTATGTTATGATGCTGTATTAACCGGTGACAGTATGGAAAATCAGCAAGTCTTAGTATCAAGAATGTATGAAGCATCCAAAAAGAGTGACCATGTGTAATGAATGAAAGTCTAAAGTGATAGTATTTGAAAGAGAAGAATGTATGACAATTTGTAACATAAGCGCGAGCGGTGGGAAACTGGAGCAAGTTACCAAATTTATCTATCTGGGAACCATGTTTACAAGAGATGGAAAAATGGAGAAAGATATCGAAATAAGGGTCGGGTCGGTGCTGGGAATAAAATTAATGGCGCTCTCAAAGTCATCACTGCAAATAGAAACATTTCAACTAAGGCAAATATGGCAGTACATAATGGAGTTCTAGTGCCAACCCTTATGTATGGAAGTGAAGCTTGGAGATGGCAAAAAATGATGAAAGTAGGATAAATGCCATAGAAATGAGATCACTGAGAAGAATGTGCAGGAAAACGATATATGATAGAATACCAAACGAAGAAATGTAAGGCAGATGAATGCATAAGTGAAATTTAAAAAAGATCCCTGAGATGGTTTGGACATATGGAACGAATGGACGAAAGAAGAATGGTTAAAATGCTGTATACAAGCAGTGTGAGCAGAAAGAGAAGCCATGGAAGACCAAGGAATGCATGGCATGATTAAATCAATCAAATACTGAAAGGCGGCCACATTTGAAGTCGGAAAAATCGACAAGCATGCATGCTATGATGTATTATATGAATGTGTAGGAATCTAGAGAGGTATGTCAGGACAGAACGATGTGGCGGTCCATCCTCTAATGAGTTAGTTTAAATAAAACAATGACATCAAGTGAACAATGCAAATGGACATGAGATTAAATACTTGTATGATTTTGTAACAAATATGTTATTTATTTATTTATTATAATATTATATAATTTTTTAATTAATCTGCAATACCTATTAAAATGTCTAATTAAATTACTTATAGCACATTGTCTTACATTCATGCAATATAAGCGTTAACATATTTTCATTTATTTATAAATGGCACTGTTGTTTCCACTTTTGAGTTTATCTTTCTCAACATGCTTCGAATGTTTTATACCACCGAGAAAACAATATATGCTAAACAAAAATATTATAAACAGAATACAAATACCTAAGAATGTAACAAGTATAAATTAAAATTACACAGAGTACCAGAGACAGGGCAATAACAAGTGCTTTATGGATTAATATATGTTTTTAATTTAATTGAGAATTTTTTGAGTCATTTATTACGTTAAAGCTATTAATTTAGCAAAGGAACTATTAATATTTTAAGAGATGAAGCAAATGGCTATTGCACTCATTAAATAAACAATTACAATAAGTGAACAACACAAAGGTGTTCAATTGATCTGTTTTTTTTTTCACAGAAAACTAAAAAACCAAAGAAAATTGTCAAATAAGAATTCACAATAATATCTCAAAGCAATTAAACATAATATTTTTTTATTGAGGGCAAAGCAAATCTTTACAAATTAATAAATTTTGCCATATAATATTGCAAGTATCTAAATGTATCCATCCGACTTGTTAAAACCACAATTATAAGAATTAGTGTTATCTTAAATGTTTATATATTAAAAGTTATTTAATCAAATAGTTGGGACCAGATAATGGGTATACAGAATATGTCAAGAAAAATAAACTTGAAAGTAGAAAAAAACTGTTTTCGTGCATAAATTCATAATTATGGGATTCCACGGTGTTCATATGCCTTAAGTTTATCAAACGTTAACATATTTAAAAAAAATTAACAATTCATTTTAACTCTTCAATATAATCATAAATTGCCCTTTAAATAACCAAATCATTACATCTATGTATTTTTTGTTTAATTACTATTACGATATATTTTTTACTGAGTTATAAATATATTTTTTGTTATTAAACAAATGTTTTGAATTTTTCTTGTTTTGGTGCATTTTTGTTATTATATTAAATGTTAAAATTACGCCCTTATTATGATTCAGTATTTTAATTTAAGTCAATGTTGCCTAATATAATGTCAGAAATGATTTACCCACAGGTAATGCTTACTTAAAATATTTTGATTCTTTATTCATTCATTTTGGTTTCAATTTTTCTCTTTTAATTTTGTAATTTGGCCTTGTGGGTATTTGAATCTTAAATTGTTAAGTCAAATCAATAGTAATTTATTTTTCTGTTTCATGTTTATCAGTGTGTTGGCTGTTTGATTGTAAAAATATACTAGGCTTTAACTTAACCTTAGATATTAATTAAACTGTTGGAATTTTTACAATAACAGATGATTGCTTAATTACACAAATTTTATTTTTAATTGGTTTCATTATTAAACAATTATAACATCTTCCAAATTATGTTAAATTTGATGATAATGTATATATATAAAAACAGGGAATGGTTACAAAGTATATGCCTCCTTAATTAACCATTTTAAAGGAGTAATTATATAAGGAAAATGTTATTATGTATTTTTTAATATCATTTCATTTTATTGCTATCATTAAAATATTGGTTTTCACTTATTTAATGCCTACTTAACACCCTCTCTTATTTACAACCTCTCCACTTAATACAATCCAATCTCCAAGGTGCCTTCCATTTTAGTTTCTTTGTTTCCATTTAATTTGCTTTCATTTCTACTTCGCTCATCCACCCTCACTTTTGGTTCTGCCCGGTTCTTAACCTCTTCTATTTACATTAAAAGGTTTAACATTAACTTGAGTGCTTACAAAACCTAGCATATAAGAGAGTACATACGCCCTAAAAAGTAATATTCTGGTATATAAAAAATGATACTGCTTTGGTTAATTTTATAGAAAACAAACAACATGCTTCGCCAAAACGAAAAAATATATATTTGAAAAACAATTTGTCACTATATAATATTCATAAATTTTTTAATTTAGTTGTAGAGTTTTCGGTTTGATTTTAATCATATATTTTTGAGAACTATTTTAACATAGGGTTATCAATCTTTTAATTAGTGCGTAGATTTTTCAAGATTGGTAAAAATACTGTTATTCGAGATCTTGGGTATATCCATGTCACTCGGTATCCTCATCGACCGACGTTTCAGAGATTGCCGCCAGCATGGCATAGCGCAGAAGGATGTAAGCTTATATTACCACACTCGTGGCACCCTGAAAATAGAGAATAACGAAATTCACAGATGAAAGTTATTTTAATTTGAAAATATCCAATTGTTAACACGTTCGTTGCTGCATATAATACCTAATAAGAGAAAGAATGATCTAAAAATCAGTCGATGAAGATATTAAGAGACAGATATACCCAAGATCCCAAAGAACATACCATTCTGTAGTTCTCTATTCTTAATACAATTTTTTTATATAAAACTATTTATCTATTTAGAATATGATTGTCTGAGTATTTTTATCGTTAAGTTGTGTTGTATGACACAACATACATATATTGTGCAATCAAAATGATCAGTACAAGGATATTGCTTTCACTATATATTAATAAAAAAGGATTCAAAATATATATTTCAAACTGAATTCTGATCTTTATATTAAAACAATTGTAGTAATATTTTATTTATTGGAGTATGGTTTACAATGCATATTCCACCAAATGATTAAAAATTCAAGTAATATTTTATGCAGTGTTATGAAAAAAATAATGAAAAGGATCATTAGATGGTTTGGACACATGGAAGGAATGAATCAATAACAAATGGTACAAAAATATATGTTAACAATGTAAATGGTACTAGAAATAGAGTGAGACTAAAGAAAACGTGGCATGATCAAATAAATCAAATATTGAGTGTCGGCCATGTGAGTGTCAGTAATTGGCGTGCCTGCATGACACGACGTATGAATGTTGAGAAAGCGAGATAAGTATGTGAGGAAAGAACAGTGTGGCGGTCCAATCTTTCTGCTTACCCCTTCGGCAGACGGCGAGATAGTTAGTTAGTTATTTATGTATATATATATTTTTATTACAATTTCAAACTGAATACTGATCTTTATATTAAAACAATTGTAGTAATATTTTATCCATGAAAGCAGTAATTACAAACTACAGATTCTGGGAACGATTACTAACAAAGAGATCTAGCTAAATTTTAATTTGTATCAAATAACTCAATAAACCAATGTTCCAAATAGTTATGGGCATGCGTACGCGGGTACCTCTTGTATCAATGGTTCTTGTTTGCACTCGTCTCTATAAAGAGAAATGTTATATGAAACGTGTGCACCCAGGTCTACTACACTGGAGACATGCCGGTGGAATCTCAGGTGGTACTGCAACAGGCCCAACAAATTATTGACTCCTCACATATGAACCACCAACCACACCAGATACAGCAACATGTAAGTTCCCATCCCTCAGTACGTATACCGGTAGCTGGGTACGTGCATTGTTTACGTCTGCCATAAATATGAACACTTTCTAATGGAATTGGCTCTTGGATTGGTTGTATTATTAGATATATTTTTATGATGTTATATAATAAATATATCTTATTACAAGTATATATGTAAATTTATAATCATTGACATTAACGACTGAACGATTTTAATAAATATTTAGTATGATAATTGTACATTTTGCTGGATGAATAATTTGGCTTCTGTTTTAAATAAAATTAGTTGGTTCTTGAATTGATGTTATCTAATGTTTATAGCATCAGCAGGTTGGCGGCGGGCAGCAGGCCATACACCATCCACCTCACTCGCTACTGCACATGCCGCCCCCACAGCCCGCCATCATCCATCAGCCCTCGCTGCACTACGTGGATCAGAGAAACCAATCCCCGCAGATCATGCAGCCTCATCATCAGCATCAGCTGCAACAACAGCAACAAATTCAACATCAGCAACAATTGCAGCAACAGAGACAATTGCAACAGCAACAGCAACACCTTCAGCAACAGTTACAGCAGCAACAACAATTGCAGCAGCAGCAGCAACAGCTTCAACAACAGCAACAACAGCAACAACAGCAGCAACAGCAGCAACAACAGCAGCAGCAACAACCGCAACAACATCAACAGCAACCACCAACACACCAGTTACAAATGAGGCAACCACCCTTACCACCGCCACAACACGGCATTCAACATGCGAGTCACATGCAGCAGGGACAACCTCGCCTACTGAATCATCAGATGCTCATGAACAGTCCTCGTGTGGGCAGTCCACAGACGGTGGTACGCAACCCACGTCCTCCGCGACCACCTCGGAACCAGGCTCGCCCCAGTCCTCGGCCTATGCGGCTCCCTCCCCCTCCGCTGCCTCTCCCTGTGACCCCCACCCAAGCGCCCCCGCCGCGTCTCATCCGGCCGCCAGCCACTGTTGCTCACCCATCGCCCCCTCCGCAGCAACTCGCTAAAGTCATAACTCAGCAAAGATTTATTGTGCAACAGGCACCCAACGTAACTAAGAAAATTATTTTAAATCCTTCTGTTGCAAATCCTGGTGACTTGGATGACCTAGAGGAGAGCATCACAGCCGCCGTACTGCAAAAGAATCCTACTACGGAAGTAGTATCTCCGGATCTTATTAATCGTCAGAGTTTCCAGAGGCAGCCGGTGCAGCAGCAACAGCAGCAAACCAATTTGCCTATTCAACAACAACAGCAACAAATCTTGAGGCAAAATCTCCCACAAGGCCACTTGGGGCCACAACAGATCGCCGGGCAGCCGCAGCAGTTCAACCAGCAGCAGTTTGGTAACAGCCAGCAGTACCCGCAGCAGGTGCACCAACCTCAGGGACATATCAACCAGCATGCTTACAGCGGCGACATGTTCATCGAGCAACAAGGCCATCAGCAGATTGTGTATGACCCTCAACAGCAGCAGCAAATACTATATGATAGCCCTGGCCAAATGGACAGCGAAGAGGAGCTACGATTTGTTACCCAAGCCAATGGCCAGAAAGTTAGCATGGCAGAGTTTAGAAGAAATCAATTAATGAAAAACAATGGACAAACTCCGACCACACCTATTAGGTAATTTTTTGCATTTTTTTTTTTAATATGTATTATTTATATTTTGTTTTTAACTCTTTGCCCGCCACAACTGACTTAAGTCAGATTAGAAAGTGTGCACATCAGGATTTCGAGTGTGCATTTATTGATTCTTTGATATTAGAGGAAGATTAAAATATAATCAATTACTGCTATAATGATTTGGTTTGTAAGAAAAGATCCTTTCAAATGTGACATTTAATCCAAAGTGCATCAACGAAGAATCTGCCACGTAGCGATGACAGATAGAGTAATGTTTTTTAATCAGTCTAAAAGTTAAATTAATACAAGATTAACAACAAATTAGGTTTTATTTATTCAATTTTGAAGACATGAATTTTCTAGGCATTTTTTCATATACATGTTTTGCATCCTAAAATATTATTATCATATCTTATTCTACTGTAATTAACTCTAGTATATAAATTGACACTCATTTGATTCCTGACACATTTGATAATGCTCTAGCAAGGCGAATCATATAATTCTAATATAATATTACTTATAGGATATTTATACTTACATGAAAAACAATGGACTCTAAATTTAGAGTTGCATCATTGTTCAAGAGTTGCATCATTGTAATTATTGCATGTTTTTAACAGAGGTCCGATACGTGGAGGACGCGGTGGAGTCAGCAATAGGCAGACCTTAGTTCCAAGAAAGCAGGACCTGCCTGTTCAAGTTGTACCACCCTTCAGACAGCATCAAGGTAGTTTTTTTTTTCTTATTGCATAAACATCCATATTTTGGTTAACACGTTGAGTGCTAATGATGCATATCCGCATCAAAGTAAAATTTGAATCCACGCTGAGGACGGGTGTTTGCATCATGCTCCTAAAGCATGTGTATTAACAGGTTTTTGTATAATTTGGTACGATGTTCGTCAATAACTACACAGTGCGTGTAGTTGGAAGCCATATTCCTGTTGTGTAGCGTTCAGCATGCTTGTAATTATTAGGTATTATATGCAGCAACGAACGTGTTAACAATCGGATATTTTCAAATTAAAATAACTTTCATCTGTGAATTTCGTATGCCAGAATTTAAAAAAAATCTAAATGGAAACTTTCTAGAAAGCAGAAAGAAACATGATGCAAAAAAATGTAGAAGATTTGTCATTATTCAAGAAAAATGAATACAATATGGAACAATATTTTTCATTCCAGAATCAGTACACTTCTGTAATAACTAAACTAAAGCATAAGAACTTAATGCCCAATGTTAAACTTGATTTGTAATGATGGCAAATTTTTTAGCAGTAGAGCAGCAGGAACCCGAACCGCAGAGCGCGCGCATGCTAATACTTCTGCAAAATGGGGAGCAGCGCCTCATCACCTTTACACTACCTAAAGAGAGCTGTACTGTTCAGGAGCTCTTGGAGCAGGTCAGTACAGAATTTGTTTTACTTGATAAATTTAATAGACTTATTTGTTTCAAAGATGGGAACAATGTTTAAAAGAAGACGAAAATAGCTTATCTTGAGCTTCCTCTTTATTAAATTTTTACCTTAGCTATAGTTTAATCCATGCTCGTTGATCTTTCATAGCTTTTGCCACAATTTAAACTTTTTTTTAAATCGCATTGCTACTGTGCAAGTATGAATTTGATTTCCGATTACCCTTTACTTAATGTCTGAAGGCACTATACTTACGCACTATACAATTATTTTCATGCTTGCCCTACATTTTTTCAATGCTATTTGTTTCAGGTTAATGTCCCATTCACAGCGGAGACGCAGATTAAGTGCATCTCCAATACGGGTTGTGACATTGACTATTTTGTGTCTGTTGGTTCTCCGAACAAAATTGAAGAGGTAATTGTTGCTACCATTTTTATTTACTTTTGTTTCTGATTTGTTCTGTGAATTGCACTGATTATATTTTTACTGACAGTTAATTCTTCTAAATTAAGAAGTGATAATTCTTTAAAATATTAAATTGAACTGAAATATACATGTTGATTATTTTATTAAATATTTACAATATACAGATGGTGGAGCCATCGGGTGTATGTGCTGAAAGCCCCCTAGCCTCGGCAGGCAGTAGCAGCGCAGAACCCTCCCCAGAGAAGGCAGCGCCCTCCCCAGTGACTCCGGCGCCCCCACCGCCTCCAGCACAACCTGCCCTGCCGCCCTCGCCACCCCCACGCTATGTGGACGGCATGCTTGCCCTCTGCAAGTTCTGTGGGTACACGGGATATGATTTCACTAAATGCCAGCGGTTAGTTTCTATTAATTTCTTACTTTTATATATTTACAAAATTTTTAACAATTGTTGTGAATTTTTGTCAATATGGACTTAATGAATTATGGATATATATCACGAACAAATAAATTGTCACATCATTCACTCTTTTCTTATAATATAAAAAAATCCTTGTTCTAGAAGAATTGTTTTAAATTGTTTTTGCTGGCTGTTTTTATCCAACGTTTGTTCAAGTTAAATGTAAAAACTTTTTGAAATGCAATTTAGTATATATTAAATATTTTTTTTACAAAATCTCTCTTGAAATGTAATCCTTTCCAGATTTCATAAATGTGTAAAGGATTTAAAAAAAATGAAACTGTTGAATATTGTGCAAGTTACAAAGTTTGGTTTCTCCCTGCAATAAAGTATTATTATTATGTTGCAGTTCTTAATTTAGGCATTAAATATAAATATATTTTTAGATGCAAACGTAAATTCCCCGAAGAACCTAAAGCAATTCCCATGGCTATCAATAAAAAACAGGACAAGAAGGAGCCCGAAAAAGTTATTCCGGCCAAAGAAAATATAAGGTATACTTTGTTTTTAGTTTTAATTGACTTATAATTGTTTTACAAACTTGTATATTGACAAATTATATAATACATTGAACTCTAAAATATGTATATGTATATGTATATTGATTAATAAAGCTCTAATCTACTAGAATTTAATATAAACTTTTTTGTTGATGATCTATTCCTTAGTACCATCGCAGAGGGAAGATCTCATATTTTGTCATTGTTTAGCTATACTTTCCATCTTCCGTTATGTATATTTAATATTTTCTTATTTTTTCAGTACTCACATAGAAGCTGTAAAATTAAATTTGCTGAAGGCTTCTCCAAAAGTTGTTAAGGCATTAAATGTAAGTACACATCATTGTGAATTGTACGACATTTCATTCACCATACAAGATACATTTAAAAAATATATTTTGGAAGGCATGTATCTCGAAATCTGTTCTACTTTATTTTATTGTTTATATTATTTCTTTATCTAGGAAAAAAAATTGAAAGGACGTAAAGCAAGGCTGAAGCAATTGGATCCTGACCCTGTTATATTAACTCTTAGTTCAGACGAAGAAGACTCTAACAGTTCAGCGCAAAACTATCACCAGGTATTAAATCAAATACTACCAACCACCGACATCTGTTTCTTGTAGATTAATTAATTGATTTATTGAAAGTATGTATATTTATAATCTGTGGATTCCATTTGTTATTTTAATAATATTTTTTTAACCCCGTTTTAGTTTCAATTTATGCAATCATAATATATATCTTTCTGTATTTTTGATGATATTTAATACTGGAAGTGTATTCTATACGTAGGGTTCTGGAGACATGATATCTGGTATATTGGCAACTAATCCAATGATAACCTTGTCGGCCAACCTGAAGGAACCCAAGTTACAAGATCTGGAAACTTCTCCTGGGAGCGCGCTCCACAGCACCCAGGACTCTGGGCTCTTTCAAGGTAAAATGTTTATAAATGAATGTCTCCCAATTGATTCTTCTAATTTTTGTCATAGATCTTATTTGTACAAAAGATTTTCAGAATGCTTTAATATTCAAATTTGCCGTTTTCATTATTTCCTTTGAATCTGATTTTTTTATGAGAAATTTCGATAAAGTATATCGAGACATTTGCTTCAATATTATTTTGTTTTAACTCGATGGTTGCCAGAGACGAGATATCTCGGCAAATGGCGCAGTGCCCGTGTGGCCAGAGACGAGATATCTCGATAGTACTTTTGGTGACGTATTTTTGCACCGTATTGACTTGTATTGACAATTTGGCAGAAACGGAACACACATTTTTATCAAGTTTCCAAATACTTTTAACCGATTTATCGGTAAATTTCGAAAACTGTTTCAGCTGACAGTATACAGATGTCATATTGCAGGGCTATCACAACCGAAAATATTAGGTCCTCGCTGTCAGAATCGTCGATCGTTTGCGTATAATTTTCAATTAATATTATGAAAGAATTTGTTTTTATTTGTTTTCGGTATGTCGGCACCTATTTTATCAGTGTTTTGCTAGTGATATAGGTCTCTTTTTATAGTTTTATTTTGACAAAAAATATTCGGCCTGCTGAGCACTGCGGCGTGATTTATTTTGTAGCCATGAAAGGGTTAAGAAAGAAAACAATAGTGTGACATTGATATTTGTGTAATTTTTATTATAAATTGTTTTTTTTTTTGTTAAACTAGTCAATATAAATAATTCTAAATTTTTGCCATGATGTTTTATGTGCCATAATTATTATTCAACTTGCCCCGGATTTATGAAGTTTTTTTTATTTATTTCAAATTTCGACTATGGCAACCCTCTCCACTTATTCTTTAAATTTTGTTTATGATTTTCTATCGGCCATGTTCGTTCTGTCTATACGTTTTGACAAATATTGAGGCTTAAAATGTCTTTTTATTCCAATACCGTGAAAAAAAAAGGTATTTGTTCTCTAACGATCAAATCAATATGCTAATATTGTGAATTGCATTCGGTTTTTGTTATTATTGTTTTACAAACAGTAATACTTCCCGTGGCGCGTTTTGTAATTTGACATTTCAGTGAAAGAACATTCAATATGATCCTTTTTATGCACGTGGGACAAAATTCGCGATTTCGTTGCACAATGTTTTTTTTGTCCTCGTTAAATAATATAAATGTGACGTCTTTCTAGTGTTGTGTTTTTTAGGTTATCTTTTTTTTTTAAACAGGCTTGTGATTGTTTCAGACGAGGATCGCGAGGACATCAAAGATGAAGGATGCCAGAAGTCGAACTTGTGCACCGTACTAGATTGTAGAACTGTTAGAATCGGTTCCTATAGATTTACTCCCAAAGAAAAGGTTAGTATTTTTAATACAATTTTTGTGCATTTTTTTTATTTTGAGATTTTTTTTTAATATTTGCACAAACATGGCTGATGTACAGGTGTTATTGTGTGTGTTAATGGGTTAAAATGCAGTGAGTGTACTAGAGTGTTTAAATTTTAGGTTCTGATCTCATCAAAGGGGGTGCGCATTGTAGCACCGCTGGTGGACAGCCCCGCCACCACAGTGGACCTGCAGCTGCAGGCCCGGGAGATTGTCAAGGTTCTGATGCACTCCGGCAAGGGTATGCCCGTAATGTTCCTGTACACCATGCAGTGTTGCGGCGCCTACGTGCGCAAGGCCCTGCATATGACCGACATCAACGGTATTCCTTTCTCCTTAACATGGCAATCCGTATACACATTTATTTATCCTCTTGTTTATTTTTCATAATTCATGTCATCCACATAGCAACATGTTGCCCAGTTAACTGTACTTAGTTGTCATGTCATCCACATAGCAACATGTTGCCCAGTTAACTGTACTTAGTTGTTATGTCATCCACATAGCAACATGTTGCCCAGTTAACTGTACTTAGTTGTCATGTCATCCACATAGCAACATGTTGCCCAGTTAACTGTACTTAGTTGTCATGTCATCCACATAGCAACATGTTGCCCAGTTAACTGTACTTAGTTGTCATGTCATCCACATAGCAACATGTTGCCCAGTTAACTGTACTTAGTTGTCATGTCATCCACATAGCAACATGTTGCCCAGTTAACTATCGTGTTTTACTTGTTAGATTCATTTACATAGATTCTTATTATTAAAAAAATACCTGTTTAATTTTGCATAACTTTTTAAATCGTGCTATTTAAATTATTAGATCTAAATAATTTTGTTTTACTGAGTTTTTTTTATATTCATACTATAGATAAGTATTCCATTTTTACACTGTCTTCTTATTTTTAGGCCCATATTATAATTCGGTGGCCAAAGAGGAACAATTTAAACGGATTACGCTTTTGCCAAATTTGATCAGCGATGAAACTAAAGCTAGTCTAAAGCAAATTTTCGGCTCCTGCATCGAAGATCTCAGTTCACAGGAGGCTAATGATATCTTAATCAGAACCTGTCCTAAAGAAGTTCACCAAACGGCTAAAATGGTGACCAGAGCAAACCTTCAACTAGCGGCCACTTTGGGTGGAAACAAGAGGTGACCTGCACTTTTTCAAACATTTATAATAGTTTCGAATTGTATTTTATCTTGAATTTGAAATGATGTTTTTTCTGTTATATTTTCCAGTTTAAATAATACAGAAATCAGGCAAATCCTTATCTACCCACCAGGAAAAGGTGGGATTTCTATTAACACAGAAGACTACATGTGCCTGGCGCAAGATCAGTTTCTCAACGATGTCATTATAGACTTCTATCTCAAGTATTTGTGCCATGACGTCCTCACGCCTCAACAGAGAGAGAAGACGCATGTCTTTAGTACTTTCTTTTACAATAGACTTACCACCAAACCAGCTAAAGCGAACAGGTATTTATTATAATTTGAAATTACTATGTCCATTCAATGTGACACAAAATTAAATTAATTCATAAAAAAAAATCTTTACATATACAAGTGAATATATATATACAATTAAAAAGAGCTTTTTTTTGGTGAGATAATCTAATCTCTTGATGGAAGTTCATTTTTTCGAGCACCGATCGCTGTCAAGTGGAAGTAGTTAATAAAAAATGTTTTATTTAATTATTATTTAGAGGTTTTTTTTACTATTTAAAATATGCATGGTTATTTCCTTTTGTGTATGTTAATATAAAAAGGTCAATCAATTGAATTTTATTATAAGAAGTAAAAAGCAGCAATTTTGTTTAATATGTGCCATTTTCATAGAACGTCAACCCCACTTGAGTGGGATGCTTCCCTGACGCCTGCCCAGAAGAGACACGCGCGAGTCAAGTCTTGGACCAAGAATGTGAACATCTTCCAGCGTGACTTTGTAGTCGTACCCATTAATGAGAACTGCCACTGGTTTCTGGCTATCATTTGCTTCCCGGGCCTTGAAGGCTGTCGCTCCTACGTTGGCGACCGTCTTGTATCACCGCAAGAATTGAAGAAAAAAGATCGGAAAACAATGCCGCACACCAGCGAAACTGCTTCAATTCCACTTCTTAAGCAAGAACAATTGGGTTTAAACTGTGATGGAGATAACCTCAGTGAAAGGGATGAAGCTGAGGCAGAAGTATGCGCCAATGTTTATTTGTCTTTAATACTTTGTATATTTGTGCATGTTGTTTTCTTTGATGTGAGCATTTATTTATTCAATTCAATATTTTCTCTACAATACTGGAGTTTATATCTTACTTTTCTTTTAGGAGAGTGATTTAGATATGCTGGGCAGTGAATCTGATAATGAAGATTGTGAGCCTAAGTCCAGTGCATCTGATGGTAAAGACTGTGAAGATTCTAATGAAACACATAAAGATGAACCCATAAAACAGTAAGTGACAAAACAAAATTATTTAAATATTTTGTAAGTGCCCATTTACCACTTCATATAAATAGAATTTGTTGAGAGTGATAATCATACTTGTGTAATTTATTTCAGACCCTGTATTTTAATATTTGACTCTCTGGCGGGAGCTTCCAGATCGCGAGTTGTCGCAACACTTCGTGACTACTTGACCTGCGAGTACCATGCTAAGGTATCCTGTCATTTCTGTTTGTTATGTTGGAAAAGAAACATTAATTTGTGTTATATTTTCTTGTAGCCTTTTTAATAATTTGACAATGTAATACAATTGATTTCAGGTATCCACTGATAAAACATTTACTAGAGATAACATTAAAGGTTCTTGCCCAAAGATTCCCCAACAAAATAATTTCACCGACTGCGGTCTTTATTTATTGCAGTATGTTGAACATTTCTTTAAGGTAATTATTGTCATTTTTATCATTTGTTTTCATAGTTTATTTAATTTAATCGCATATTATAAGAATATTTCTATGTTTCAGCACCCTGTAATAGATTATCATTTGCCAATAAAACAGTTGGCTAATTGGTTTGACGAAATTGTAGTAACAAGAAAACGAGAAGAGATATCTAATTTATTAAAAAAACTGATGATACAACGTAATGTAGAAATAGATTTCTTACCAGAAATAACCTTCCCCACTTTAAATGGTACGTATAACTTTTCATATTTTCTAGCCATTCTTGAAATGTAACTCACCGGGTGTATAATGTGTTTTTATTCTATTGTAAAGGGAAACTTGTGGAGTCTAGTGAGATGGAGAATGGGGAGTCTAGTGAGCCGCAATCTAGCGAGTCATCAGGAGAGTCGATGCCGCTGGCCACAAAGGCCAAGGAAGACACCACCTCGCCCAGCCCACGGCCCGGAGGCGTGTCCATTCTGACTCCGCGCTCTATCTCTAGTGACAGTAGTTCCTCTACTCCTGTCCGGCCCCTGAGGGCCTCGGTAGAAGGGTTGACCATCAAGCATGATGTGGTGAAAGACATTCAAAACTCTCTAATAAATAATAAGATGAACAGTGATAAAGGACCAAAAAGCTTCAATGTAACTCCGGGCAGCGATAGTTCTCTAGAAACTCCTAAAAGTGATATCAATTCTTTGAAAATTAGGCGAATTATTAATAAAAGTGACACTGGTGCTACAGAAAGCAAGAGATTAAAAATGAGTGATTTCAACTGATTCCCAATTCTGTTTTCCTGATTGTGTACATATTGCAGAACTATCATTGCTTCTTATATTCCAATGTAAACCACATTTTTACATGGATTAAATGAAATAATTACGCTTGATTTGTTAATTTTTTACCGACTGTCAACCGCAAACGTTTTACAGGAGTGAAGAGTATGGCGAGCCACTGGGCCGTAGAATCGGAGCATGGAGCAATAAATAGCCTTTGACATGCAATCTCGCGACATCCTCTGAGACTGAGTGAGCGCTTGTGCGCCTCTATTTGTAAGACATTACCTAAGTTTTAATGATTATTCAGAATTCAAATGAATCAGTACTGAAGTTCAATTCTATTTTAATCTACCTATTGAGATTCTCTTCTTATCGCTTGTATTGTCACTATGTGAATAATAAATCTAGGAAATGGATAATCATTAGTTAGGTGATTTACACTTAAAGTTATGTACTCCTTTTAAGGTTATTATCTGAAACTACGTGTAAGGGCTACTAGCAGACAGGTTTATTTAAATACATATACAAAAAGTAAATCACTTATTTTTTTTGTTGGGTCGGTTGTGTTATGGATGGAGTTATTAATGTTGTTTTATCTTTTTTTATATATTCACGTTTGGATTTGACATCCTGTTGGTGTAGCATATTTTATAAACTCATTTCAATGTTGGTTAGATGAAATAGGCTTTCATGTGTACATAAATGTAAATGCCTAATGTATATATTATTAAATACACTACTAAGATGGAAATTATTAACATTGTTTTATTTTTCCCAACATGTTTGTTTTTTGTAGAATTGTTTATTGTTTTATTACATATCCTCATTGCAGCTAGTAAACTGATTGTGAAAATGTCTGTATTCTCCGTAGACATTACCACAACAGATAAATACAAGTTAAAAGTGCCAAAGGAATGAAAATAATTTTCACATTGCATAATCCACAACACATGTTTAATTTTGATGTCAAGTGAATTGTTTTACTTGGTAAAAGATTATACAAAATAAACTCATAGAATTGAAATAACCAATTCTATTTAGGAAACGTTTTTCAATACTATTTTAAACATTTTATGAATAATGAAAAGTCAGCACTTCTAGATTTTAATCTGAACTAAGTTTTTACATTTATTCTAACGGTTTTATGTTATATGACAGTTAAATCTTTATCTTCGCTAAGGCACTATCAAATGATTAATACAATTAAAATTAAATACTGCCCTAGTAGGTGAAACATTTAAATCGTATACAATATAATTGAACTAATGTTTAATATAATAGAATTTTACATGGGGATCTCTGTACCAGAGTGGCAAGAGCTACGACCGCCACACAGAAGGCCCCGGGTTCGATTCCTGGCAATGGCAGTGTGATTGTCACACTGTCTTTGGCCTGGCAGAATTCAAGTGATAATAAAATGGTGACAGATTGGCTACCTATCACTTGTCATAAGAATTAATATAATAGCTAAGAAAAAATTGTATATAGTAATTGGGTTCGAACGACCTGTTGTATACAAAAAAGCATTGTTTAAGAAACAATAGGTTTGTTTTAAAACTGTTCGGTTTGTCGATGTTTAAGGTGTTTTTTAACAGGCCTCTATATTTTCATAGAAATGGAAATGCTGAATCAACTGGAAACAACTTGAGATCCACCTCGTACAACACAAAACAATTAACAAAATTGTGAATAATTGAGAATTCAGCACCAAATTAGTCAATATTAGAAAGCAGATTGAAAAGGGCGTTAGAGTTGAGAAAAGGCAATAATGGGATATATATTTCGGAATTTTTGTTTTGTGATCATAGCAAAAATGTTTTATTCAATATCCATTTTGAAAGCATTTTAGAGAACACTAATATGAAATCTTTCGTTATATTTAGTAACATACTCGTATTTGATTTCAGTTCAAGATTTCACAGATATGTTTTGTAGGAAATAAATATTTTTCAGAATTTATTCAAGATTAATTATCACAAGATATAATAAATAGGTGCTTCTTAACATAAAATAGAGGTAAGATTTTAGGGAATTAAAAAGTCATTTATCTTTAGTACGTTTTTCGACTTTTTTTACAATCTTAAATGTAGCATTATAATTTTAAATTAATAACTCATTTCTCCATAGTTTTTTTTTAATAGTTTTTTTGTGAAATATAAGAAATTATAAATATATACAAATACGGATTTGATTTTGCAAACGTATATGACAATATTCTTGTATGTGATAATCGAGGCATTTATACTTGTATTTATCGAATACGATTAAGTCGTAATTAACTTTAATTATCACATTGGTTACAGCTAGTTTATTATACATATTTTTTTAAATCTGACTGTATTAATATTAGCAAACAGGTAATTGATTGTTCTGGGATACATAAATAAAATCGTTAGGTGTTTCAGGTTTATAAAGTGTTAATATTATTGTTTTAGGTTATGTTTACAGTTTATCTGTCAAAATGTTGAGGTTATGTTATTAGTCACGTGGGTTTTATTATGACAGATGTTATGTAAACAATCCGTTAAAAGAAAAAAAACTTATGTTCACGCATGCAATTTTGAGGCCGTAATGTTGTTAATAGGCATCGGTTTTGTAGTATACTCTTATTTATTTGTGCCTTTTATTTTGTGCCACAAGTTTAATCGATTTAAGTAAATATTATCGTCATTTTAAAGAAATATATTTATTTCACAACATAACCTCACTTTTTTCCGTTAAACATGACCTTGGGATTATTTGAAATTCCCGCCAATATGCTAAATACGGACTACACGAACTAATAGTTTCTCGCTTGCACTAGTGTCAAAAATGATTGCGTTGTTTCGTTCTACTTTTTTTTCTCAGCTCTTCAATTTTAAAATGGTCGAAATGAAACGGGCCGTTAACATTTTTTTTTTATAATTTCTTTTCCGGAAATTTTCTCTCCAGAGAGAAACCATAGATTCGTATAATTTACCAGAGACCATAGTCACGGTCTCCACCTCCAAGACTCGAGAAAAATTCATAACATGGTTGGGTTTGGAGAACGGTAAAGATTTAGAAAAATGTCTACGCGTTAGTTTTTTTTTTACGAATTTTCAGTGGATTTATCATCAATCAACTTGTGCGTCATTGACAGTTTGTGTGCATATTTTTTCATACTTAAAACAATAAACATTTTTAACATTTGAACGGAGTGTATATTGTACCGGGGTGGTATAAATGTCAAAAAGTCTCGAAAAATCATAAAACATGGATTTAAATGCTGTTCAACCTGGTAATTGTATATTTTTATTTATCTGTATCTATTCGTTGTAATATTTCTACGACCAAAAAATATTCGAAGACAATATTTATTATTATCTGAATTATTCTGAAAAAAGCAGTCCAATACACCCTTTTTAGGTTACTTGCGAGGTATATCACGGTTTTGAATTTTTCGTTATAATGATTGCAAATTATTACATATTTTTTTCCATTCATTGATGCAAATCGATATTGTTAGGTAACAAAATCAGTCCAATGTCGGAAGGCGTGTGAATTTATGTTTTGATTAAATATGGTGTTGTCTATCTAATATAATTTTAGGCTGTTATCAGGAACTCTACCTTGGTTTCTTTTATATTTTGATATTTTTAATCAATTAATGAACGCCTGCATAATATATTATAGTTTTAAGTAGTATTTACTTTGAATAATAAGAATAAAGCTCTAAATCAATAATTCTTGTGATTTTAGGAAGATTTAAGTATAAAAAGAAATCTTTATGTGAATGTAGCCATAGATGTTCCAATGTAACTTGTTTATTACATTGCCCCACCCATTCAATATGTTCTCTTTTGCATAATTTTTATGTCAATTTATTTTCTTCACCCTTTCTTCTTCTTTCTCGAAAGGTAATGTGTAAATATTTGAACGCATTTTTCTTGAAAATTTCCCTTATTAAACCCTCATTATATTATTTCATTATTTATATGCATAGATTACATTTTTTTGATCATTCATTAAGTACATCAGAAATCACAGTTTAATTTTATCCGATTTCAAATGATGTTAACATTTGATTATTTCTAGCAAGGTAAAATATGTCACTCTCATAAAATACAATAAAATGTCGTTTTCATCCATATAAATCATGGGTTCTGAAATTTTTCTGAACCACCGCCTCCTTTTATAGAAAAGAAAAAAAATCCAATGCCCTCTCTCCTATAATAGTTATACCAAATATTAACATATGTTTATACATTATATATGTCTTTATATTATCACTAAGTTGAAATTTAAATGATTATCAAATGTTTATATTTAAATATTTAATAAATTGTCAATTAATGAAAATAATTTCAAATAATTTCATTAATATTTATCAAAATACATACACCGTGGGCACCCCCCTTGACGGCCTTAATTCCTTCTATTTACCCCATGGAAGGCCCTAGCGCCCCCTGGGGAGCAGTATCACCCCCGTTGGGAACCAACGATAAAAATAATCTAATATACAGTTTTACATTATCGTTGAACCCATGTCAACTTTCAAAACATGTCGAGAAAATGAACTCAAAAGTGGAAAAAACAGGTTTCAATTCATAAATGTTGGCATTTTGGAAATCCATAGTGTTATGGATTATGTATTGTACATTATGTATTTCGAATTACAAAAAGAAAACAACTATTTGTTTTTAGCGCTTGCAATTACTATTCTGTATACAAATATGCATATGACATCTTAACATTATTTTTCAAGTAAAGAATCTTTTGGAGGCAAACCAATTTGCCCAAATGAAATATTTTTAGGAATTGTTTATATTTTTTTATAACCTTCACTTGTTATGAGCAATATTATTATTAAATATATTTAAAAAAAATAAAAATAAAAGAAGGATGATGTTGGCTGTGGAATTCATAATGATGATTTTTTTAATGTATGAAAACGCTAATGAACTAAAACGTCTTTGGAGAAATTTTATTATATTTCATGGAATGGACATATTTTGCTTTACTAAGGCATTATCCAATTACATTTGATAAACCCTTAGCAAGGTGAAACATGCCATTCTCCTACAATAAAATATAACTTCTAAAAAACTGACTTTTTCATTCGTATTCATTATTTAATTTGGAGTTTTACACCATTGTTCAAGAAACAGAATGATTGTACTAAATAAATTGTAACCTACAAAAATTCAGTACACTTACTTTCTGCATATGCCTCGCTCTGGGGTCTAATAACCGGGTGGTGGTCTAGGGGATAGAACGCTTGGCTCCTGATCCAGGGGACATGGGTTCAAGCCTGGACACGACCAGATTCCTTCTTCATAATAATGAGCTATTTTCTGCTCACATTGAAGATTCTAAAATAAATTCTAATATCATTGATGTAAATCCTTGATATTAATGTTTAAAAAAAAAAAAAAAAACATGATTTCTAACTTTAGAAGCAAATCAAATAAAAAATATTTTAGATTAAGAATTTTTCTATAGTATGACAGATTCTCAGTCATTCGATCCTTTAATTAGGCTTGGCACTAATTTCTTAAAATTAGAATGTACTTAAAATCTTGCATGTTTATATAGAATCTACATTTGAAATAGCTTTCTATTCACCTCGATTCAAATTTTTTTTTTTTCCCTACATCATACAGTAAATTCTTATAAGATGTTTCCCACACACATAATGAAATAATTATTGGTTTCTTTTAAAGTTTTTTTGCTTATGCTTTATAATATTTTTATTACAATATAGATCCATATTGGAATAATATGTAAAATTTTAGAAACAGTCAAGATGGCGGACTCTGCTTCTGAAAGTGATTCTAATTCCTTGGAGGGAGGGGCCACCATGCTCCCCCCCAGCCCGGTGTCTCGTGATCAGTTACAGAAGAGAATAGACTCGCTTCAACAACAAAATAGGTGCGGTTTTCTCTTCTTTAGGATTATGATAACAATAAATTTTTAAAGTTGTTTAGAAAATATTTAATTAAAATTTATTGAAATATTTATTTATTCTGCATTGTTCATTCACATCAACAAGTGTTTTTCTATTCGATTATTTTTATATATATTTTTTTTCCTCCAAACAGGGTGCTGAAAGTAGAATTAGAAACTTATAAGATAAGAGTCAAATCTCTTCAAGAAGAAAATCGAACACTAAGGCAGGCGTCCGTTAGTATTGTAAGTATATATAATTTAAACATTTTGTTCAGCAAATTGTCTTTGATTACTGAAATCTCTAATTACAGTTCAATCCATTCAACACAACTCATTTTAACATAGATTATCTCGCTTATTCAGGGTACTTTTGACCTGAATACTTAAAATTCTCACATTAATTTGCCGTATACTTTTGCAGTTCTTATCTTATTTTAACTAAATATTTGAGCGCAATAATGTAAACATCTTGTTAAAGGTTACAATGCTTAGTTTTTTTATTTAATATTTTTTATTTTACTAAAGCAAGCCAAAGCAGAGCAGGAAGAGGAGTATATTTCCAACACGCTGTTGAAAAAAATTCAAGCATTGAAAAAGGAAAAGGAAACCCTTGCGCACCATTATGAACGCGAGGAGGAGTGCCTGACTAATGATTTGTCACGGAAATTAAATCAGGTGACATACCACTTCTATCTTATTTTAAAAATATCTTTACTTATATTACATTACATATATGTATAGATGGGAGGACCTGTTTAGTGCTCTACTCTCGTATTATATCTATAAGTTGGTTAACTCGCAACTTATGTATTACTGTTTTAAAATTAATTTGTACCTACTATATATAAAGGGTGGGTACTATTTGTGTGATCATTGATCTCAAACGTTTAAATTATTTATTTTATTTATTAACTATGGATTCCAAAAGGAATGTTCCTTGTTCTATTACTGTTGAGCCTTTAAAGGGAGCGATTACTTGTGTGTACTAAACTGCATTTAAAATGATATATTCTTACAGCTACGTCAAGAAAAATGCCGACTGGAACAAACTCTAGAGCAAGAACAGGAGTGTTTAGTGAATAAATTGATGAGGAAAATTGAGAAGCTTGAAGCCGAGACTCTGGCCAAGCAGACCAACCTAGAGCAGCTGCGTCGGGAGAAGGTAATGCCGTTTGATCCTGTAGTTTTTCATATATTTATTGAAAATAAATATATAATATAAAATTGATTTATTTATTGAAAAAAGCTTCTATATTCAATTATTAACAATGTATTGCAGGTGGAACTAGAGAACACACTGGAGCAGGAGCAAGAAGCGCTAGTTAATCGACTGTGGAAAAGGATGGATAAGCTGGAGGCGGAAAAACGCTCGCTGCAGATCCGGCTCGATCAGCCTGTCACTGATCCCACTCTGCCCAGGTATACATGGAACTCTCTTATATCCTCACATAACAGCAACACTTATCCTTCTGGCTGTTGCCAGGAACACTGGCGTAAAATTAGAAGCCGGTGTTTACTGGGCGAATTCAATTAATTCTTTCACATGAAGCACAATTTTTTAGAAATAAATTAAACACTCAAATATTTTGTTTTAGCATTTTATATTGTTTTTTAAACTACCGTCGGTTTCGTTCAGTTTTGTTCCACAAACTTGTTTTTTAACCCTAATAAAGCTTTGCTTAGAACAAAACCAATCGGTAATTTAAAAAACAAAATAAAATGGTGTTTAAATAACATATTTTATTGATTCATTTATTTCTGGGTTTGATTATTTCAATGGAATCTATATAGAAAATAATATTCCTGAGCATACTTTGTTATTATTACATAAATTATACGAATACAGTTTTGCATTCATATTCTCACGATTTACGAACTGATTCCATGATAATGAAAAAATATATAAAAATATAATAAAAAATTTCTTTATTGTATATATTTAGTTTATTTCCACTTAGGTATATGGCTTTGACCGGTGTGAGACCATTTTCAATATTTACAATGAGTTTCTACCATGAAATTTCAAATAACAACATTAATCTTTCCATGATATTGGCTTGAAGTTACTTGGTTCTTTTATTTTTGTTGTTTTTTTTTGGTCAAAGATACACTTTGTTCTAATCATTACTTTTCGGTCTTCTTTGACTTATTTTCTGAGTGTTTTTGAGACGGAGTGGGTGAAAATGTGTATTTTCCATGACTGGGGGAAAAATGAATATGCACCTTTAGAAATATGTGCCGATTAATAAAATCATGCTAATAAACCATTTTATTATTACTTGCTAATGCGGTACACATATTACACATGTTATAAAATAAGAAAATATGTTATCTTTCACATTGTAGAAGGATTTCTTGTTGAGCCTTGTTTGTGTTATTAATTATTTGTAAACAGCATTTTATCAACTTGGTAACAATATGCTTCAAATGATTTCTTATTGCTAATGAAACACTCGAGTATAATTGACTTTATTTCCTGTTTACCCAAGTGAACCAATAAATGATGTTTACACTGTATTAAATTATGTTATGCCTTCAGATCAGAGCAAAGTACTTTCATTAAATTGATTATGCATTTTTATTGTAATTAATGTGTCTGTTCTTTTAGTGACATCAGCAACGGCGACACAGCATCCAACTTGAGTAACCACATCCAGACACTGCGCTCCGAAGTACTTAAGCTTAGGTGGGTCCATTTATTTTGCATTGACGACCTTCGTGGCCGAGTGGTAAGTGCATTGACTGCCACCCCGAAGGTTCCGGGTTCGATTCCCGGCGAGGGCAGTGTGATTGTCACACTGTGTTTGGTCTGGCGAAAGATTAGCTACCTATCACGTGTCACGAGAATCACTATGATACCTATAATAATACCCTTTACATCGATTTGGCTCATGCTGTCGTGATGTAAAGAGCGATTCAACAAAATAATAATAATATTAATATTACTCAAAAAAGTTTTTTTTAGGTCAAATGATATATTTTTTAAATCCTAATTGATTCAAACCAGAGCTTAAATGTGACCATTTTCAGCTCTTCTCAATTCATAATATGAATATCAAATGTTAGATGTGAATTTCATATAATTGGGTTGGCGATCTATTAATTGAAGATTTTTTACAATGTGTAATATGGTTCATCAAGTGATTCGATAAGCGTATATTACTATTTCAATATTTATAAATTTTCTTACTTCCTCTCTTTCAGAAATCAACTAACCGTTTCACAGAATGAGAGCAAGGAAAAGATGCAGCGTTATGCCATGGAGGAGAAAAGTATTCGCGAGGAAAATTTGCGTCTTCAAAGGAAATTACAACTTGAGGTATTATAATAGTATGATTTTTTTATGAATATGTATGTATGTATATTATTTTCTCTTAGTGAAACCAGCTATATATTATTAGTTATTATGAGAATTTTATTTTGAACATAATATATAATCTTATTTAAAACTAGGAGCTAGAAATAGAGGAAGGCCGAGGAAAACGTGGCATGATCAAATCAATCAAATATGAATTTTTGGTCATGTGAGGAGTCGGAGAAATCGATGTGCGTGCATAACACAATGTATGAATGTAGAGGAAGCGAGAGAAGTATGTCGGGACAGAACAGTGTAGCAGTCCATTCTTTCTGCCTACCCCTCTGGAGAGACGGCGTGATGGTTAATTAGTATTTAATCTTATTTGAAAAAAATGGTAAATTTACAATCAAAAAGACAGACCTAGAGCCACCTGGAAAAGAACCCTGCAGGACGAGGTTAAAACAGCAGGTTTCACTTGAGATGATGTTAGGCATCAGGCATGCCATAGAGTTGGGTGGAGAAGATTCCTTGAGGCCCTATGCACCACGGAGGTGTGACAGGACAAGAAGAAGACAATCCAAAATGTTTTAGATATGAAGATAATCACATTGTACTAAATAGCTCAAGTGTTTAGGCTGTGTTTTTCCTAGTGTATAATGCAAGTTAATATTTCAGGTTGAACGCCGCGAAGCCCTCTGTCGCCATCTATCCGAGAGTGAATCATCTCTGGAGATGGAAGAAGATAGACATCATAGTGATTATTTGCAAAATGTAAGTGTTCACATGTTTAATTTTTTTAAAGTTTCAATTCTATAGATTAGTTTGCAGCAAATTGTAATATCTTTTGCTGGTTCTTGGGATGCCATTTGAGCCTTTAATGTGGTAGTTTCTCGTTTCCCTTTCCACATTTTTGTAAACAACATGTTATTTGAACCCACTTACTGTATACAACTTTTTAGTTATTGATTCTCATGACATGTGATAGAGTCCAAAGACAGTGTGATTTTTTTTTTCATACTGCACTTCATTAATTTGTTTAATTATATATACTGTCTATCGATGTGCGTCAATGACGCAATGTATGAATATTGAGTAAGCGAGATAAGTATATCAGGAAAGAACAGTGGTGATCCATTATTTTTGCCTACTCTTTCGGGGAAACGACGTGCCGGGTAGTTGATTAGTTTTTTCAGGTGGTTAAGGGGATTGATCAATTAATTGATTTGGTGAATATTTATATTCCAGGCCAACCGGATGAGGGGGTCGCCCGGGACCTCTCGCCCACTGTCTCCGCAGCCTCCCCATCTTCCCCATCCCCACCGCTGCTACCATCCCCCACAGGTATTCTGAACTATTTTTTACTCCCACTATATTTATATTATTAAATTCTAGTTTCAAAGGTTAAGATGAGGAAATATTTTAGACATGTCATGCATTATAACCATTAATATTATTAATTCAAATACAAACAGCGAAAAATGTCTAAACATTTTAAAATTCAAGTATGTTTTTCTATCTTGGTAAATCTCAGTTTAAGTAAGTAACTAACCATCATGTCATTTACTGGAGGGGTAGGCAGAGAGGATGGACTGCCATACTTTTCTGTCCTGACATACCACTCAAGATACCTCTATATTGTTGATTTTTCCGACTTCGAATGTATGGAAATAATTTATTAATTTGGTCATGCCATGCTTTCCTTGGTCTTTCACGGCTTCTCTTTCCACTCACACTGCTTGTCAACAACTTTTTAACCATTCTTCTCTCGTCCATTTGTTCCATATGTGCAAACCAGCTCAGGGATCCTTTTTTAATTTCACTTATGATGCAATCATCTGCCTTACTTTTCTTCCTTATTTCGTACGGTATTATATCATACACCATTTTCTTGCACATTATTCTCAGTGATCTTATTTCTATTGCATTTATCCTACTTTCATCCTTCTTTTGCCAGCTCCAAGTTTCACTTCCATACATGAGGGTTGGCACTAGATCAGTTGAAGTATGGGATGGTTAAATAATTTGATGGTTAACAATGTTGTTACTGTAATGTGTAGCACCATGGGGGTCAATGCTGTGTCATGCTGGCCGGAGTGTTCCATCCCATGGCTGCCTCAACTCCGCCCGTTGCACATCTACCTGTAAGTTAGGTTATTTCAATTACATTTACTTTTTTTCTGTCCAATATCCTTTTTTTTGTCATTTTTAGCATGATAATTCTTTAAAATGAAAATTTTAAGAGAGTTCCTCAAAACTCTTTTGTTTTCTTGACTTTTGAAGTGATAGGTTTGTTTATTTTATATATCCAATTCTGCGATGCCGAAGTCACAGATTCCAAATTTGAAGCTCATTAGCGCTGTGTGTGGAAGTTAATAATAATAATAATAAATTGGATAATTTATAGAGCACCATTTTTATGAATTACTCATCTCAAGTTAATATAGATATTGTATCTCAAAGAAAAGTTTTGCAATCAAACTGTCGACTGTCATATTAGGTGTACTGAGTTTGCTCAGGTCTAGGAGATATTATGGTTCTCTTTCATCTAGGGCTTTATGACCAATTAGATAATGTTAAAATCTATTATTTCAAGTAACTAGCCAATAAAGTCAGTATGTATAGCATTTGGTTACATGGGAAAATTTTGATGCACCAAAACTTAGTGCCACAATATTTTTAAAGGATTGAATCTTATTCAAGGGGACGAGATAAGTTGTGTAAGACATGTGAAAATGTTCCATATTACTTATGGTAGAATTTATATGTTTTGAATAAGAGGGAAATCATTTTAATACTATCACTTAACAAATAGACAGGAACAGATTTTTGGCGAGGACTTTGGCCGTATAAGACAAATTATGAAATACAATGTATGATTTGTCAGCTCGTTCGTCGGCCACCCGCTGAGAGGTTTGTGAAGCCGGCCGTGCCGTCCAGCGGAGGAGCCATTCCTCCGACCGCGGCACCGGCCCCCCAGGCGCCCCCTGCTCCCCCGCACTCCCCCCAGCCTGCCAGTCCTATGGACACCTCCACCAAGGAGTAACTCTTCACTTCTGTTTGACCCGAGCCGGGTGTTTGGCAGGGGTATTTACATATTACTAGCCCTAAATAAGTTGTTACTAATTTTGATATTCTTGTATTTTTAAGTTTTGTGATTCTCAATACTTTCAGATTTTTAATTGTATGGGTTCTTTTGTGATCTATATATCCGACTTGTTCTTGAAGTGTAGTCATTTATTTTCTGTACTCTTGTAATACTACAAATTATGATATTCTTTGTATAAGGCATGGCTCTTCTAAATGTTTTTTCCTGAACTTTAGGTATTGTAATGAACATTGCTTTATAAAAAGAAAAGGTTATTTGTACTGCGTATATTCTGACCCTAGTCTAAGACGTCCTTGCTTTGTACTACTACTTTAACTACTCGTTGTATTGGCAACAAATTCTATTACAAATTTTGCTTTTAAATAATTAATGATTCCTCAGATCTGTGAGGTACATTATGTGAAGTTGAAATATTTAAATCTTTTATCCCTAAATGTAAAGATGTAAGAGTGGCAGTACCACGTTCGATCCAGACAGCCCAATTATTTATATTCTCAACTCTTTACTTTAATGCACATTAAATTACTTTGCTTCTGCACTTTGAAAAATATTTTGCTATGGGGAATTTGGTAGATTTTCTATTTAATTTTTGTAATGTATCTTCTATTGAATTTATATCCGGGATTCTCTGTCTTGCAACCACCATTATCAAGGGAACCCGTTAACAGATATTGAAGTGAGTCGGAGTGAATTGCAGTGGGTTGTTTTGAATGTTTCATGCACAAGTAGTGTTTTCAATAGATGTAAAAATGAAGATTGTCTTCTTAGAACACATTGCAATATTATTTGTTCTCCGTTTTAATATTGTTTTTGGGGATGAAACCCTTTTTTCATCTTAACACATCCATATTTAGCATTGATATAATAAATGTACCCACTGTACAGCGGAAACTGTGTATTTTAGTATATGGCTGATTGGAATATTGTTATAAAACTATGTATGGATGTAAAGAAATTATGTCAATTTGAACTGTATATGTTATAATGACATGTAATCTATTGGAATGCTTGAAATTAGAATTTATGGTAACTTCTTTCTGATGTTGTATTGATGTATGAAACATTTTCACTGTTTTGTTTTTGAGAATTGATATAATCTACTGATAGAAATTAATGTACCCTTATTTATTGCAAAAAAACATCTTATGAACATCCAAAACAGTGGTTAATCTCTGGTGATACATCCACAAAGGTATGAACAGTAACAGTCCACTCTCTCAAGGTGTCATCTGCCACATCTACAGTCTTCGTGCATTCTTACAAATCTATGTGATTGAAATCGCTGCTATATAAAATAATAATGTTTTTATTTAATTTACATTAGCTTTTTCAATTTATAATGAATGATGCGTGTAAGAAAAAGTAGAATTATCTTACTATTTGGAATGACAAAAAGAGTAGCGCTGCTCATAAGTAATTATTATATTTATAAAAGTATTTTATGTTCTATCAGTTTAAAAACTTTAATTTTAGTTAGGAATCATCTGCCTTCTTTTCAAATTTGTATGTGCCATTTTGTTAAATAGATTATTCCGAGGGCACTGGCAATAGAAGTACAAGTGACATGTAGAAAACATTTTAAAATCGTAAATGAAATATTTGTTTATAGGTCGTTTACCAAGTACATGGTTATAATACCTCTCAACTGGGGTAACCCGTTCTAGGGAGACATCCATATCCATGGTTTGTATTAATTCCATAGCAATTATTTCATATTCGATAAAGATATCATTCAATTTAATTTAGTTTTGATCTCAATTGTTTTAAAATCTCGCAGTAAAAGTTCATAGTATTCTTTAATTTCTTCCACAAGTTTATTTATCATAAATGACTGACCAGATAATATTAGGTAAAATTATTTTTATTTTCATAAATAAGTTGAATTAACTTTGTGCTCATCTTTCAGGGGACATGACCCATAATATTGCCAGCATGTTGCATTTTATTTGTCCGCAATGCACAGTGCTACCGACCGCAGCAAGCGGTTTACCAGCTAACAGAGCATCTAGAGTTACTTGATTTAAAAGGTATTAAGGTTGTGATTGTAGATGAAGGGTTATATATATAAGTTGCTTCGGAAGCATAAGACATTAAAATTTAAACATATACATCTCGGATTTATAATGCGATGAAGATGGATGTTACTAGTATGCTGTTCTTCACCTTTGTGAATGTTTTCATTTAAATTGAGATAAAAATATAATAAAACTCTTGTGAAATAGCGAAAACTCATCTTATATGAATTATAGATTTTTGAATATATTTCAGTTATGTATTATGTAAATAGTTTTTAACAAAGCTGCTTTCCTTAAACAGTATTGGCTTTGACCATACTTCATGCATACCTACTTATTCCGCTGTTTTGTCTCCCTGTGGGGAAAATGTAATAGATTGTAAATTAAGTTTATGTATTCAGCATATTGGAGCTACTGAATTCATCATATTTGTATTATACAACTGATTTCCAATATATATAATATATTTCTTTCTTTGTTACTGTATCAAAATAATTAAAACATGTACTATCGGACATACGTAGGCACCTTGAAATACTAAAAGGGCAAACAGATAAACTTAGGATTAAATAATAAGAAGCTTCATCAATTTATCCTGTATAACAGTTGCTTATTATTACTATGATAAACATTATTACATCTTATTTGTAGAATTAAATTGTTTTGATTGAAAAATTAATAAAATATATTTTATTCCAGATTTACACTTGGTAATTTATTTCCTCATTAATACTACTCCCTTTTGAAATTTTCCTGTATTCAAGAGATAGAGAAACATTAATTTACAGACAGGTTGCTTTCCCGTGACAAAAAATATTTTGTTTAAGACTCGCTGCTGCTTATCTCCAGTGCGGTGTGGGAATGATGATGCGCCTGGTAAAGCATAGTTTCAGTTCGGAGTCAGGGGAATGAAGCCAGGGGCCAAAAGTGAAACACAGTTTGCAGGCGAAGGTGGTGGTCAGCTGAAGTAAGCTCAAGCCTTGAGAAAGGCTTGGATCAGGATATTTGATAATGCCCTAGCAAGGAAAAACATGTTACTCCCATAAAACACAATAATAGTTTTATGAACCATATACACAAAGCCAGTTTAAATAATGGCATTTGCTGACGATATTGACATTATTGCAAGATTGGAATCTGCCCTGAGTGAAGCTTTCGTTGCTCTTGAGCGCTCAGCCAGAGGAGTGGGACTGCGTATTAATGAGGACAAAACTAAATACATGCCTGTCACAATGCTGCCTAGTAACAGTCAACGCACTGATATCAACATCTATACCAGGACGTCAGCGTGGTCAAGTTTATAAAGATTAACAGGCTGCGCTGGCTAGGGCACTTGCACCGCATGGGGGATCTGGAGCTCCCCAAAGGAGTGTTGTATAACAATCTAGTAGGGCGAAGAAGCGTCAGAAGGCCGACTGTGATGGTTGGATGGTGCCGTGGCAGACTATCGGGTCCTGGAGCAGCAAGACTGGGAGGTGGATGGACACGTTTCTTGGAGGAGGCTAAGACCCACCAAGGGTTATAGCACCGGAGAAGACGAAACTATCATTTTCAACAATATTAAATGCTCAAATGGAGTTATAAATCATTATTCAAGAAACGATAAATAATATTTCTTTCATCATACTGATTCATCATTCATCATCAGCCATTAGCTGTCCAGTGTTGGATAAAATAAGGATAGGTTGGATAAGCCTCCCTTTCTGATGTCCACAACTCAATATCTCTCGCCACTCTGTGCCAATGACCTCCTGCTGCCTGCCACACTCTCTTGATGTCATCAGACCATCTTACTTTTGGTCTGCCCGGGTTTCTGTGGACACTCCAGGGTGCATCTGTTGTCCTTGACTGTCCCTGACTTTGATCCACCATACTGATTGGTTTGTACAAATGTTTTAAATACAAGTTGTTTCTTATTGTAAGATGTCTAGATTCACAATAAATTTTTCATCAAATATTTAACTTACCATCATGTCATTTCTCTGCAGGCGCTGGCAGATAGGCCTCTATACCGACATATTTCCATAGCCTCAAGGATCACAAAGCATGTCGTGCGGACATCTATTTTTTCTTACATAACTATATGTAAATATGGGTTTTATGGTCATTTAATGCCAACTCACAGAGCTGATGAATTGAAATAAAAGATTACATTGAAAAAATCACTTTATTAAGTTTTACAAATATTTGCCACATGATTTTGTTAAATTAAAATGCTGTTAAAACAAATCGTGGGTATACTGGCAAAAAACGTTAAGTCTAAAATCGCTGTTTTGAGAAATCGAACATTTAAGTTTTCTTTAAATTTGAAACATATAAGTGTCGTTGTCAAAAGTCAATCGAGGGAATTTTTTTCAGCCGAAGACAATAAGTAGAGTTAACGTTTTTTTCCAGTACAAAAATGTTCAACAAGACTCTTCGAAAAATATTAAGTTTTTTGAAGCTTTTAGCCTGTATGAAATACCTTTTGTACGATTTAACGTTAAATTTATTTTTAAAACTAGAGAAAAAATCTGTTTCATTCGACTTCGTGTATTTTGCCAATTTGTAGAGCATTGTAAACTTTGCAATACTGCATCACTAAGTCAAAACTGCCAATTTTCGACTTAACGTTTTTTGCCAGTATACCCACGAAATACAATTATAATTTACAACTTACTTTCGAGGTTTCATAAATAGTTAGGAAAGAATTTCTGAAAGAAATATACATTTATTATCCAATGATAAAACAAGTTTTTCAAAAATGATTTTTGATTCTGGTATGTTTATTACTTACTACTAGATGGATGGGAGCGGCAATGGATAGGGAGCGGTGGCGTGCTTTGGGAGAGGCCTACATTCAGCAGTGGATGACAGACGGCTGATGATGATGTTTATTACTCAGTTCTATGCAATTTTTTAACTGAATACATTTTTATTGATAATCTTATAAGTAGATTCCGTTTTCTTTTTCCTGGGAACTCTTTTGTTTACAATATTAGAAGCGGAATCTGTATTTTTTATACGAGGAGAATTTTTATTAAAAGGTTTACGAATAGAATCAGAGTCCTCTTCGGTTTTAGCATTTTTCTTCTCATCATTATCCAAAGACACACATTTTTTCTTGGCAGAGTTATTCTCTATACGGAGAGTTTCTGGATCATTGTAAATATTACGTCTTTTCAATTTCCTTCTTCTATTGGAAGAGTTATTAGGTGAATCATTAGTATCATTATTTGCCGTGAGTGATGATATATCTAATTGCAACAATTCATCTAACCTCCTAACTCGGCCGCTATCCACAAAACTTTCCTTACATGAAAGCTTAGTAGTTTTATTTTCTTCAAAAATATTTGTTGGAATATTTGTGTTTATATTTGAAATATTGGCAGCCCAAGTAAATAATATTTCAAAACGGTCCCTCCAAGTTTTTAATGGTGGTATTGTACGTGTCATTGATTTGTAATTTACAAGCGCCTCCTGAAGAGGGTCATCGAGTACATAATTCTGCAGCATTATAGTCTTAAATGCGCTAGCAGAATTTAAACAAGGAGGGAGCATGTGAGTCGTGTTGCTGCTTGTACAGGCCCCACTAGAAGATTCATTTTCCCAAATATCGGGGGCGCGAGTATGCTGTGATGGCACAAGTGAAAAAGAGATATCTGTTTTTTTTCTTGAATATGTTTTAATAGTTTTTAATATTGAAGGAGCATTATTTTCATTTTGAATAAGTAAGTCTTTGGCAATTTTTTTAAAATCAGGGTGGTGTGAAGCGAATGAAGTTGAATCAATCAATTTTTTGTTTAATTTTGCTCCTAAAAAAAGCAAAATCACTTTTAATTCGGACATATTTACATCAGCGGCGGATGTAGACAAAGTACAAGCCGAATCATCCGTTAGAATTGTTGTTTCAGTTTTAAAGTAATTAATAAACTCTTTATGCAGACTTCGAGAGGGTTGTGAAATATGTATCTTTTTCTGAAACATTTTTGATTGGTTATTTGACTCAAGGCTAAATTTAAAATTTTGAAGAGCTTCGGAGAGACTAATTTTATCATTAAAATTGGATTCTAGAGATTTTTTCCTCTGAGTCTTCATTGTTTTTTTATTAGAATTATTCTTAAAATTTTCTAAATATCTAATTCTTTGTCGTATAGAATGAGTGCTTCTATTGGGAAAGTTTTTGGCTATTGCGGAAAAATTTATACGTTTTGAATGGGCCACAAGATTTGAGAGGAGACAATCATCTGTATTCGACCATCGCACTTGAGGTTCTTTCTTTAATAATTCTAGAGTACGATATCGACGCCGAATCTGGACAGAACTTCGTCCAGGTAGTAATTCTGCAATGCGATTGAAACAACTATTGTACTCTTTAACACCAGCAATTATTACGTTATCTTCTTCCACTGAAAAACGACCAAGTCGACTTACGTACATTTGATGCACGTAATGAGCGTAAATTTGTTCCTTAGTACGATCTTCTATATAATAAGCCACTTTGGCCCAAGGAATGAAGTCACCGATACGACAGCTGTCCACGACATTGCACAGGTATTGGTCCTCCTCGGGAGTCCAACGCGGCCGAGGAAGGGTGTGCGGTGCCAAACATAAGCGGAACTTAACGAAGCACTGGTAGGCAGAGCGGTGAGTGCCCAGCAAGCGAGCCACGGCAGCCCAGTCCTGGCGCCGCATCTGCTGCACCACCAGTAAAAGCCGCTGCTCTTCGCGCCTGCTCCAAGCACCTTTGTTTATGGCCGGGTGCAGGAGCATGCGCCACATACTGCGACACTCGCTGGCTCGGTGCTTGACATTCTTATTCATTTCTATTAATTCCCAGTCAAACTCTTCTTTTTCACTTAGAGGTAAAACTAATTCCAACAATGGAACATTTTTTAACTTATCTAGTTGATTAATCACTGTGGTAAGATCATTTTGCCATTGGATTAAATATTCTTTATTTATTGTTTCATTGTCGATAGTCTTTGCACTTGCGATTTCTTTTTCAAGTTTCTTTTTTTGTATCAAAAGTTTTGCTTTTCGTTTCTCCCTAGCTTGAGTGATAATTTCTTGTAGCAAATGTTTTTTCTGAATTACTGTCCAGGAGCTTCGACTGCCCGTGTGAACATTATTGGTTATTCCGTTCGATCTCATTTCTATAGTGTCTGGATTTGGTGGCGCGGGATAAAGAGCACGATCTTTAAAAAACGGTATTCCACATTGGTAATATTTGAAGAAGCCGTCTTTACGACATTGAGGTGGATTGGATTGGCAATATTTTATCAGATGCTGAACTGTCGAAATTTTTTGTCTGCAAACACTTAGACGATCTAATAAGTTGTTTTCTATTTCTTTCAATGCATTATCAGAAGTTTTATTTAATAACAATGCATGATAATAATCTTTTATTAATTCGTTGGAAACATCTTTTTGAAAATTTGAATGTACAAAAGTTTTAGAATCATCACTAATTTTATCTGCAGAAAAGTTTCCATCTGAAATATAATTGAGATCCATTTTTAAATATTTAAAAACTTCAATTTTTTCAATATTCCCACGGGACACGGCATTACTTTACTAAGAATTTTTAAAACTTTTAAAATTAGGTACCCCGACATCGAAACTACGAAACGAAAATATAAAATCTCTTTCAACTTGTCCACGGAATATAATTTAATGGAGAGTTTAGAAGACATAGAATAACAATGCCGTCTTGAAAGTATTTACCAGGCCGTAAGCACATAGATAATATTTGCAACATGGAGCTATTGTAGGCCGTTAATATGTGTCTAGTGCCGTGATCTCGTATTTTATTTCGATTATAAATGTGAAATAAATGTAAAATACGACTACAATCGTATTATTATTCCTTATATATGTGTGTTACAAATCTTTTAATATACTACATTTGTGTTTCCGCAGTGCCGGTATGTCAATTTAACTTTCTCCTCGTGCCGGGCCATTTGTAAAGTATTTTTATGCATTTTCTTCAGTGTGTTTACTTTATAAAAGTACTAGTAATATATTGAACACACATTAAATATAGTTTGTGTACAACTTCGTAATGTAAAATGTTCCGCCGGGGAGATAATCTGAACGAGGAGATCGCGATATACGTGCCGCATGGCGCCAGCTTATCACCATTGGGGCCTGATGCTGGCCACCGCTGTCGTTGTGAAGGAGACCTGTGCCCTCCGCGGTCCATCATCCGCGTGATGCCCCTCAACCCGGGAGATAGAAATGGACGCCGGGCAGCCTTCTGTGCCGTGCAGCCTCTGGCAGTCCTCGTGCTGGCCAACCCGCCGCCACGCCGGCTTCCGTCAGCGTCGGTCCTCGCCGCAGATCACCGTCTTCGTTAGTTACGTTAGTTTTAATTCGTTGGCCAGCGAATAGCATGTAAGTCCTCTTTAGACCTTAAGTTATCCTTTTTTGTATGTATTTTAGGTTTAAATAAATGCAATTAGTAAATATTGGTTTCAATCTCATATCATGATACATCCCGGAGCATATCTCATATAATATAATATTAACATTGGCGAATCACATGGGCAAACGTTGGGAAGTTGTTCGAGATCGGGAAAGGGTTTCATAAATTCATCTTTCAACCCGTGACACCAACATACCACCTCTAACATATTATGTATTATTAATATGACTTGGACTTGGACTTGGATCTTCTAGCTTACAGAGGTTCAGCTCTAATTTTAATGTTTATGTATTATAAATTTTGAAGTGAATGTATTATGAATTTTGAGGTTACATTGAAAGATTATTTTACATACCAAAGTTGCACACAAACTATATTATACAATTCAATGTGCATTCAATATATAACTAGTAATTTTATGAAGTAAACATACTGAAGGAAATGCATATACATAAAGGTGGCCCATAATTTATATATTTTTATAAGTCTCACTCCATAATTCTTTTCCTTTTGGGGTAGTTAGTAACTGGTATTTTTTTAAATAACATCACGTGCCCCAAAGGGGATGAAAATTGAAAAAAAGTAGTTAAATTCGTAAATTTTTCCAAAAACTGACACATACATTTTGTTTCAAATTAAAAACAAATACTTAGAAGTCAAATAAGTGAAACAATGCCTAGAACTCCTCAACAATAATAACAAGTTTTTAGCATTTTTGATGACAGAATTCCTGTCGAACCAAAAATGTATATGACCAGAACATTTAAAGAAAGAGTATTAACTAATTGTGGCTCCAAGCGTTCAAAAGTCAAAAAGCCCATTGAATTTTTTAAAGCGGCTTAAAATATCGACCGATTTTTTTGATCGTGATCCTGAGACCTGGTCTCTTCATGATTGTTAACATGGCCTTACAGTAGTCAGAAACCTTAGTTATCAATGATTTTGTAGAAAGTGGTGTGAACTTTATGTAAGAAAACATCAATATTGTAACACAAGGTGAGGAGCAAAAGCAATACCTAGAAAGTCGTAAATACTATCGGAGCCATTTTCCATACCGCTCAAAGGATTCATTATCAGTAAATTAATGAATCTTTAAAATGAAAATTTAATCAAAACTTATTTTCATGGCTGAGGATTTCTAGACATTCTTTTAGTTATAGTTATTTTACTTCTAAATATTTGTTTAATTTAAAATAAAAAATAATGGTTTTTGGAAAAATTTAAGAATTTGACTAATTTTGCTCAATTTTCACCCCTTTCGGGGCACGTGTTATCATTAAATAAAAATTACAAGAAAAATACCAGTAACTTACTATCCCTAAGGGTACTGACACACCGGAGTGCCTGGGTTGGCGCCATGACACAGTTCATTTGTGATCACGCCCTGTGGCGCGAACCCTATAGTGTGACCGGTCCCATAGTACGCCATATGTTGGTTCGTCAGGTGTCCACCTAGCCTCCGACCATTTCGGTGTGGCCGTACCCTAAATGAAAAGAATTGGGGGTTGAGACGCTTTAAATTTGAAACAAAATTAAAAAATAGTTCATGCGAAAATTTAAGAATTTAACTAATTTTGTTAAATTACAAAACAAATACTATTACTTATTATAACTAAAGGAAAATATTGGGGGGGGGGGGGGTAAGGTTAGGTTCTTCTTCTTCTTTTTGTCCTGTCACACCTAAGTGGTGCATAGGGCCTCAAGGAACCTTCTACACCCGACTCTATCGCATGCCTGATGTCTAACATCATCCCAAGTGAGGCCTGCTGCCTTAACCTCGTCCTGCAGGGCTCTTCTCTATGTGGCTCTAGGTCTGCCTCGCTTTCTCTTTCCCCCCATAGGGGACCAGTCTAGTGCGCCCTGAGCGATGCAGGCTGGGTTCCGTCTCAGAGTGTGACCGATCCACTGCCATTTGCGTCTAGCGACTTGTTCTCTAATCGGCTTTTCGCCTGCCATGGTCCAGAGAACGGCATTTGACACTGTTTGGGGCCAAAAGATTTTGAATATTGAGCGAAGGCACCTATATATAAACACCTGGAGTTTACCAATAACGTCCGCGGTAGATTTCCAAGTCTCACATCCGTACAGCAGTACGCTTTTAACACTACTGCTGAATGGCGAATACCGGAACGCCATACAGGGCGAAGCATAGCGAAAGCTCCCCTTGCCTTGTTGAGTCTGCTGGCTACATCTTCCTCCGTACCTCCCGAGCCTGCTATCGTACTACCTAGGTAGCAGAAGCTGGTCGTGGTCACATGAGGGACACCGTGGAGCAAAATTGGGGTGGAGTCATTTGTGGACACTCGTAGGTCTACTGTCTTGGACATGTTAATCTTGAGACCTACTTTTGCCGCTTCCTCGTGAAGTCTACGCAGCTTCTGCTCTGCATCCACCCGGTTTATCGAAAGCAAACAGTAGGTTAGGTTAGAGTTATAAAAATATAAAATATTTTTTTGCCATATAAGCTTAGCTAAGGGCCACTCTAAAATACATACTTTACAAATGGTCCGTCACGAGGAGAGAGATTAGGCAGAGTAAAATTGACATAGCAGCACTGTGGAAACATAAAAGTATTAAATAGTATTAAAATGTTTGTAACACGTATATAAACAGTATTAATACGATCGTATATGTATTTTACATTAATTTCACATTTATAATCGAAATAAAATACGAGATCACGGCACGAGACACATACTAACGGCTCAGAAAAGCTCTATGTTGTAAATGTCCCCTGATTAATCTAATGAAATGGGTTATGAGATGTTCATGTCTTCGAAGCTGCAGATAGTCCCAAGCATTACCAAAAGAAATACTATGGGATAGAGCCTTGGATAACTACCATGCTCTCTCATGTAGAGATACCTCAGAATTTTTTTCTAAACCCTCTCTAGCATAACGGAATATTTCGCCTCGTGAGGACTCCATATCACAGAACCACTTTCGAGTCTGCTCCGAACCAAAGCGTTGTATAGGACTCAGAGAACATTGGGATCTCTGAAAACTCTTCTGGTCCAAACGACGATGCCCAACGTCACGTCGTTGCTGCCATTACGCAGTTGACGAACCGGAGACCAGGCCGGTCTCCAAATCCACGCTACCCCCATCGTCCGCCTAGCACGTTCTTTGTGGCGCGGGGACGGAAGCGAGAACGGATGTAGCCTGAGGAATCCTTCGCGTCGTCCACGTGGCAAGGAGATCGAGCAGACATCGATGCCATCAGCGGCCTGATGCAGGTCAACAAGAATCTGGTGCCATGAGCTCAGAAATTGAATTCGCGATAGTAAGTCGCTGGCCAGCAAAAGCAAATAATATTGTTTTATAATATAAGTCACATTCATAAATATATGTTTCACCAATGCCGCCCAAGACGGCATTGGTGAAACATATATTTACATATATCTTCTTCATCGAAACCGCTGTCTTAGATTTCAACATTATCACAATAGTCAATGTAATTTATTTTTCATAAAAAAATATTTTTAACGGCACTTCCCTTACACTGAGTAGGTACTGTATATGTCAGGTTGCGGTCCGTCTCACGTGTAATATTTTGCATGTTGGTAGACTTACAGGTCTTGTGATCCTAAGGTTTTCTTTGGGGTTCGTATTGACGTTTAGTGTCATCGAAGATTAATTTGGGTGAGATAAACGACAATTTATTGAAAATGGGACTCCGCTATTGTTTGGGATACACTTTTATTACATCTGGTACTATAATAATATCGATTTTGGTTCTATACCACCTTTTGACTGGCCAAGGAGAACGAGTCAGTTTTGGGTGGTTCTTGGAAGAGACATCTCCATATTTATGGGCATCTTTGGGAATTGCTCTGTCTGTAGCTCTCTCAGTTGTGGGAGCAGCTGCTGGAATCCATACAACTGGTGTGAGCATTATTGGGGGTGGTGTGAAAGCTCCACGCATCAAGACTAAGAATTTAATCTCAGTCATTTTCTGCGAAGCAGTTGCAATTTATGGCCTGATCACAGCTATCGTGCTCTCTGGACTACTAGAGGAGTTTTCATACCTCGGAATGACCGACACTATAAAGGCCTCCAACTGGATGGCCGGATACCTGATGTTTGGCTCGGGTTTGGCTGTTGGACTCGTGAACCTGTTCTGTGGAATGGCAGTTGGCATTGTTGGCTCTGGAGCTGCCCTCTCAGATGCTGCGAACCCAGCTTTGTTTGTTAAAATCCTTATTGTGGAAATCTTTGGTTCCGCTATCGGCTTATTTGGATTGATTGTGGGGGTCTACATGACCTCTAAAGTCAAGATGGGCAACAAAATTTAAGTAATTGTGTCCTCCAATCAAATGTTGAGTCAAAACATCTTATATAAGATCTAAATGTTTACTTACTCACATAATTGGGTTCTATTTAAACTTGGATATATTGTCAACTTTTTCAGTATTTTAATTTCAACCATTTAATAAAAGGAAATGTAGAAATTTTCTTACAAGTTTGCTTGGAATATTGTTTTCAGCTTCTGTAGTTTTGTATATTCTATAGATAATGTTTTTAAGTTTGTGTATATAGTTTAACTTACAACTTATTCTGTAAGCAAGTCGGCAGCGCAACCGTGATATGTTGTGTCTGTAGTTAAAATGTGTTTTGAATACTGTTCAAAGCATTATCAAATGCGATGCATAACTTGCCGCATGATGCAGTCGCTCACACAATATACTGTTTTAGTTTTAACAAATTTTATTCTGACTCATCTGTAACATTCTGAGTCAGTTCTGTATAATATTAAAGTAAATGTCTGGTTCCATGAAATATTAGTTTTGAATATAATATTGTCCATATCAAATTTAATTTACTTAAATTATGTAAGATTAGTACACGCCTGTTTAATTAAAATACTTATTTGAGATTTGTTGTAAATAATGAAAACCTTATGGTTTCACATAGGTTTGAAAGTGTATATTTTCACAAATAAATGTATAAATCGCATTCCAAACATATTTATTATCATCTTACATTCAGCGAGTCTTTAGTTGTTAATGAAACCCCTATTCTGACTAGATGCACTCTGCATTTACTGGATTAGCATGTTGGTAACTTTACTTCATCAAATACATACAAAAATTTTATTTACATAAGATTGAAAGCCAGTAAATACAGGCGAGCATTTGGTCACAAATTATTAAATGTAAAAATTTATGTTAATAAATAAATAAATATGTCTGTTACAAAGTTTCCTTATTTTACCCTTTCCCTGAAATCATATAATTAACTTGGTAAAACATGTTTTTATTTTTTTGTTCATTCCCAAAATGCAATTTTATATTTTTATTAAAGACCCCAAAGAACTAAAATTTTATGCACTATGGAATGACCATTATTTGGACATTATTTTCCCAATGAGGATATGGCCAGTATTAAAAAGTCTCAATAATATTTGGTTTAGTCATACATAGCACCGGTGATTAAAATCTAGTGTATAGTTTATTTAGTAACTTGAATATTTGAAAACCAAAACTTCAATTCGCTTTTAGATACCCTGTTGTCAACTTCTTAGAGCTACCTTACTAAAACCCCTTTTTAAAAAAATATATATTTGTACATGTTGTGGCTTTAAAGTGATGTCAAGATGCAGAGTACATTCCTCATCTTAGTCATCAATATTTTAAAAAGGGGATTTCTATTACAAAACTTTCACTTAATTCGATTTTAGTAGATAAAAATAGAAAAAGTTTATATTGATAAAAATATCGTTTTCCCGATGATGGTGTAAAGTCTTTGAAATATGTAGATAAAAATAATATAAAAATGTTTTGATTAGAAGTGAACCAAACCCTAAATCCTCCTGATAGCGGATGTGTGAAAGCAATTTTGGGTTATGAGGGAAGAACAATAAAGGAGAGTAAGGTCATACAAGGAAGATGGATGGAGTATTTAAAGGAAATGTATGGTGGTGATACGACCGTGATTGAAAGTATTACAACTAGTCGAGTATGGGACCTATAAATGATAATACTGATAAAATAAGTATGATTGAGATGGAAAGATCTGTAAAAGCAATGAAAAGTGGAAAAACTGTTGGGTTTGATTGTATCGATATAGATGTTATTAAAAACAGTGGCGAAGTGGTTTCTGCATGGATATGTAAACTATTTAACCAGTGCTTGGAGGAGGGATATACACCACTGGACTGGAGGAGAGTAGTAATTATGCCTCTTTACAAAGGACTTTTCCTTGGGTCGCACATGGAATGTGGAAACCACAGAGCTATTAGTCTTTTGAGTGTCGTTGGTAAAGTTTATGGTAGAATTTTCATAGAAAGAGTAAGAGAGATGATGAGTGACAGAGTTTGGGATGTGCAAGGTGCCTTTATGAATGGCATAGGATGAATGGATCAAATTTTTGCACTTCGTATATTGACAGAAGTTTCTGGTCAAAAGACACAAACTTTTCTGTATGTTTGTCGATTTGCAAAAAGCGCACGATTGCGTAAATAGAGTAGTGGAAAATATTGTCTGAATGTAGAAAAAGTACAAAACTGATCATGGTACTTAAGTCGCTATACATGAAAAGCAGTGCTAGTGTCAGTAAACGGGGATCTTACAGCCTGGTTTGATATCAATTAAGATGTCAAACAGGGTTGCAATATGTCCCCGTGGTTATTTAATCTATATATGAACTAGCGGAGTGTCAGTAAGCTGTCTATTGTATGTGGATGACGCTGTCCTATTTGCAGACTACGAGCATGAACTACAAGTCCTGGTGACTAGTATGTATGAGATATGCATGCGAAATGATTTGATGATGAATGTGAAAAGCCAAGGTAATAATTTTTCAAAAAAGAAGAAATCATGGCAGTCTGATGAGTTTGAGGGAGTGGGAGGATTAATCCCATACACCCAGCTAGCCTATGGCACTAATATGCTGGCAACAGCACAGCGCCGCCTGGAGACAAGGACCCCTTCTTTGCTCTCGGTTTTACTGCCGCATCCTCCAGTCAAGTAACACGTATTCACCCACACACTCTCGCATACATGTACACTTGTGTCTGTGCCACAATAAATAACTGTTTACCAACCTGTGAATTTTATTTGCACAACCGAACCACATCACAACTACAAGTTTGTATATTTAGGTAGTATGTTTACAAAGGTGAGTGGAGATGGATATTGAAAGAAGGGTTGGGGCAGGCAACAAAGTGAATGGTTCACTTAAAGTTGTCATCGCAAACAAAAGCCTATCCAAAAAAGATAAAACGGCAGTACACAATGGTGTTCTTGTACTGAGACTTATGTATGGAAATGAAGCATGGAACTGGCAAAAGAAGGATGAAAGTATAATAAATGCAGTAGAAATGAGATCTATTATATTATTAGATGAATGAGTGGAAAAATTGTGTTTAATAGTGTCAAATGAAAATATAACATGTGAATGCGTTGTGTTATGAACAAAATAATGAAAGGAACATGAAGATGGTTTGGACACATGGAAAGAATGAATGAAGAAAGAATGGTAAAAAAGTATATGTTAACAATGTAAATGGAACTAGAAATAGAGGAAGACCTAGGAAAAAGTGGCACGATCAAATAAATCAAATATTTATGTCGGCCACGTGAGTAGTTGGAGAAATCGACGTGCATGTATGACACGATGTATGAATGTTGAGGAAGTGAGAGAAATATGTCAGGAAAGAAAAATGCAGCAGTTCATTCTTTCTGCCTACCCCTACGGGATGATGGTTAGTTAGTTCAGTAATAAACTTAAAACAAGTCAGATGTAATCCTAGCTAAATCCTCACAATCTAAAATCCAATTCTCACTTTAAAAAAAATACAAGTTATGTCATAATTAAATAAAAAAAGGTTTTTTTTTTAAACAATTTTATGTGTCTGGAGATTCCTGAAGAATAAATTAAAAGTCAGAGATTTTTTTTTGAAAACAGATATTGTCAATGGCTAGACATATTGACAGATACATAGAAGAAAAGTGACCAAAATTGGCCACATTGATTCGGAGCAGCCTCGAAAGTGGTTCTGTGATATATTTCGTTATGCTGTTGAGGGTACAGAAAAAGTTTCTGAGGTATCTCTACATGAGGGAGTATGGTAGCTATCCGTGGCTCTATCCCACGGCATTTCTTTTGGGAATGGTTGGGTCCAACTATCTGCAGCTTCGAAGAGATGGGGATCTCATAACTCATTTCTTTAGATTACTCCGGGGATATTTCGAGAACTCGGCCGTGCTGGAGGGTGTTCGGCTTTTTGTCCCTGATAGATATCTCCGACAGCGACAGCATAGATTGTTTTACCTACCGGCCGCCAGAACTAACCTGCCTCTGGTGACACCAGTGGGAAGAGCAATTAATCTGCTGAACGCGGTCTCCTCGGAGATCGACGTCTTCCTAATGTTGAACCATCTCTCATGCGTTTCTGGTAGTATACTATATACAATATATTATTTTACCTGTTCTCAATAGATGCTCTTAACCTTAATTTTGTAATGTCTATTGATGAAATAAACTGATTTTATTTGAGTAGCGTGGAGGCTGCTATCTGAAAACAAAACCAAAAAAAATGCAAAGTAATAATAATAAAATCACGTATGGAGTAAACTCTTACATTTGAGTGAAACTCTCAACAAGATTACATACCTGGATATTTTTATTCGGGTCTGGAAGACACATGAGAGAGTTCAAAATATTCTCATACATTTCTAACACAATCATGTTTCTGTGTAGCAGCACAAAGAGGATTGTGGTATCTTTAACATAACTTTACACATAACTTCAGCGTCACTTTAATCAAACATATGCCATTTTATAAAAAACACAACAAATATTTATTATAAAATGTTTAAAATGTTCTCATACAGTTCTATCAAAATGCATAGATATGATATTTTAAAGCAAAAAGGAGAAGCCAAAGGAATAATTAAAACAATAAGAAATAAGATGCAAAATTTTATTAGAAATAAAATAGATATACATTATGAGCTAGCATAAAAATTTGAGTAAATATATTTATTAAAGGATTTGGATAATTTGCTGGGCGCAGGTTATAATTTTTTGTCTGTTAATGTCAGCATTGGGATCATTCAAAGCACTTTTTTTTAGTCGTTGCATAAATAAGGTATCTGACACAACCATGCTTGTGAGGTGTATTTTTGAAGAAGATTCAATGATCAAAGTTCCCAAAGCTACGAGTCCCCTGAAAATGAACATAACAAAAATAATGATTTATATATCTATTTTTAAACCTTTCAGGCTACTTTAGTCAACAACAGATGTTTAATAAATACTTTGGCAACAAATTTGGAAATAATGTGTTCGGATAGGACAGGGGTCGGCAGGAACGGCTCATGAGCAGTGGCGGTACTCTCATAGAAGCCCAGAAGCCCGGCTTGCGTAAGAAATTTTGAACCAAAACCCCCAAATCTAAGTAATCATGCCCCCACATAAACCAACAACCCACCAAATCACCATACGATAATGTTCCCATCAGACGTAAGAGGAATAGCCACAAGAGCTGAACTTCTGTAAGCCAGAAGAGGTTTTGATCCAAAATTTCTTACGCAGCCGGGTTTCTGGGCTTCTATGGGAGTACCGCCACTGTTCATGAGCCACATGCGGCCTTTTACATAGACGTTTGCGGCTCTTCGAACATAAGCAGCCTTATAACTTTTTTGCTTATTGAGTTTATGAGATAGAGCCGTCAAACAAACTTTGACTTGTACGGCACACTTTGTATCATTCTTTAGCCCGACTGCACATGACCACACTCCTGTTGGTCGATATGAGTGGCATGCGAGTGGTAGCATTTGGAGCATATGGTGTAATACATATATGCGGCTCTCTGGTACCTTTGTTATCATGTTTCTATAACAATTTGGCTCTTCTCACTTGACAAACTGCCGACCCCTGGCTTAATATGGGAAGTAACATACATACGTACGTAAATATTATTCAGATCTTTGGAGTTTTGTGATAATGACTATTGTAGTAATTATAATTATAAAGAAATAAAAGAGAATTGATATAAATTAATCCTAACCTGAAATAAGCTTCATCATCTATAAATTTTACGAGCATTTGCAAAACACAATTGCAAAGCTGCGTTGTGTCATCTAGTTGACCGAGGGCTACACATAAATTTAGTAGTAGCGTGGAGGCTGCTATCTGAAAACAAACCCAAAAAAAATGCAAAGTAATAATAATAAAATCACGTATGGAGTAAACTCTTACATTTGAGTGAAACTCTCAACAAGATTACATACCTGGATATTTTTATTCGGGTCTGGAAGACACATGAGAGAGCTCAAAATATTCTCATACATTTCTAATACAATCATTTCACCATCAAGATGAGCAAAAGCATTTGTCAGAACTCTCAGAGATAGTAGTTGGTTTGCAGGTAAGCGACCTTGAAGAAATTAAATTTCTTATCATGTTCAAGTGGGTGAAAACATTTAAAAATATTTATATAGGGGACATATCCATGTGAACATTTTAGAAGCAATATTAAAATTCACAAATAAACTGAGTTACCATCTACAGTATGGTTTGGTAAACATAATATAAACATAAGTATCTGAATTTCTTTACTAACCTGGTACTAAACTGTCTAAGAGAAGAGATATTAGTTGGTGTCCAAACAACTCTTTATTAAATAAATCTGCATTTGTATTTAAATTTCTAATAGCCAGTCTTGTAATGTCTAATACAGGAAACAGAAAATCTGAAAAAAATATAATTAAATCAATAAGGCAAAAAAATAGTTTTGAATATAAGTTGTAATTATTTTGTATTGAATGATAAGATTAATTAAAAAATATATAATAAAAAGGTTTAATATTGAAACTAGAACTCTAAATATATTTTATGGAAGTGACATGTTTCACCCTCCTTGGGTATTATCAAATGCCATTTGTATAAATATACAATAATAAAACTTCTAGAAACTCGTTATTTTAAATAATATTATATATTTAATAAGGAGTTATACATTATTGTTCAAGAAACAATAAATAATAAAATATGCATTATAGTCGTTACCTTGAGGCCATTCCAATATTTCCTTTAATTTATTCACAGTTCCTGGACTATAATCCGATTTCTAAAAAGGTAATACTGTTTTAAAAATAATACAATCAAGTAAAAAAAACTCATAATACAAATCTAATTAATTTTAGCTGAAAACTAATACATACAATAAAATAATAATATTATGAATAAAACAATGAAAATTCACACTCACAATATCAGTCAATTTCACTATTTCTTCTAAGTCATTGTCAGTAAGAGGGGCACATCCAGACTTTGCGTTAAATTCTTTTAATTTGTTCAAAATTAAAGATATATTGCCTTGGTCAAATCTGAAAGAAATATATTTGTCTATACAATGTGGCATTAAGAGTTAATGTAAATGAATTTAAGTAAAAACATTTCACAAATTACTCCTGTAAAAAAAAAATATATATATAATTTTCACACTGAGAAAAACTAAATGTGTAATGTAAAAAGTGGACATAAGTAATTTCCTTTTATTGTGTTTGTGATATATTTATTTACAAGATTGTATAATGTATTTAAGACAGTATTTAAATAAATAAGTGTAGATATGAGTCACTATTATTTCCAAAGATACTTGAAAGCAATTCCTCTTTAGTAAAACAAGAAGGATAAAATACACAATCTGACTACTGTGTTAAATATACACTAAATCATACTACCTTAAATATGTTTTTTGTGGAAATAAGGTGGGTGTAACAGGAGCCTTGGATGGGTTGGTGGAATAGCTGGAAGCCCCGGTGAAAGGATCTGCGTTTTTCCCAGCCTGGCCAACACCCACAGGGCCGGTACCTGGCACATAGCGGGAGCCGCCAGTGAAGGGGTCCATGAAGTCCCTGGAGAATCATCCATCATATTACTAAATTAACTTTTACTAATTACTATTTAATTAACACGCAAAGAGGCAGTATTAGCATTGTAAATCAGAGTGTGTGAAATATGTGGATTAATAAAATAAACCTAAAGAGAAATTTACCCAGTAGTGGCAGTACTTATAGTATTTGAGTCTTGATTGGAATTCTTCAAAATGAAATTGGCTACTTGCTCCAAATACACTTGGGGTAAATTATTTCTGAAAAAAGTACACCTTTAATTAATAAATTATTATAGGTTGATGAATGATAATTACTAAGTAGGGTATTTTGATAAAACACATCTTTTGCTAACAAACATATTTTTTATAATAAATTTTTTGAGCATCTAAGCGAAAAACAATATGAACTTAGGTATATTTTTTATTATTATGCTAATTACATTTTTTTACATACTTGTGAATAAATGCTTGAGAAGAAACCCAGGGATCTTCACCAAGATTGTAAGGCAATTTAAGGGGAGGTTTTCCATCTTCTATATCAACACTGAATACAAAATCATATTCCTGCAAATAAATAAATAATAATAATAATAACCATAAATTTTTAAAGGGTATTGTAGATAATTATTAGATCAAACTTACTTTTCCTTCATGCATTGTTTTCCCTTCAGAGGCTCCTGCAGCCCCCATGACATCACCCACCTCGGTCCAGCTCTTTGTTGAGTTACTCCAGGAATAGCACTTCACGCTTGTCCCTTTTCTAACCAGTTTAGTTTGGCCATCACTCTTCCCGGGCTCAAACAACACTTCAGGTCCAGGCAAGCTAATAGAAAGTAGTAGCCGTTATTTATTCGTCAAAAAAAAAAAATTGTATTCTTCATAAAGTTACATACTCGTACATGAGATTTTATATATGAAATCATAAAAAACTTAAGATAATTTTGGATCATTTTTATTCTTATAAATCATGAAACGTATTACTGAAGAATAAGTATATTTAAAATCTTTATCTGAAATATACAATATGTATACATATATCCTTTAATTAATTTGAAGTGCACAATATTTGTAATATGTATATAACTTCAAAATGGTGATTAGACAAATAAAACAGGATAAAAAGGTCTATAAGTTAAACTGGGATAACACATTTTTATTCAAAAAGCAAATTAAAAATGTTGTGGGATAATTTTTCAAAAACAGAAACCTCTCTGAATGAGATATATGTATACAAATTATTTTATTAAAAATTATCTTAAAATCAACAAAATGCACTACTGGATAAATAAACCAAAAAATAAGTAGTCGACATTAATCACAAGCAAAATACTCACTCTGTTACTTTAACTCCGCCGATTTCTTGCAAAGATGCTTCTTGGAGTTTAGATACTTCTTGTTCAAAAGTTTTCAGAATACAGTCATCGGCGTAACGGAGAGCATCCGCGCTGAACACCCTAACTAGTCCATCGCTGGAACCTGAAATTTAAAAAAATAATATTAAAACAAAAATTGTATAGGACAAGTCTGTAGTTGTAAAATTGAGCGATTTAATAACAAACAAAAAAAACTCGACCTTGTACACGATGGATATTAAAAATGCACTTTGTTATTGAGTGAATGCAATGACAAATATTCAGAAGTAAAGTTAATAACGATTTTTGATAAAATTTTAGTATGGCTAATTAATACGAATGAAAACATCTGTTTTCTAGAAGTTTTATTATAATTTATGGGAATGACATGTTAAGCTTTATCAAATATCAAATAATAATGACTTAGACAGAAAACAGACGTTTTCATTCGTATTAGTTATTTAATATGGAGTTTTACATTATTGTTAAAGAAACAATAAATATTTTACTATGGCCATAAACAACAATGAAATATATTTCTTTAGATTGTGGATGTAATGATTGATTTACCTGCCACAATGTCTCCATTAGATAGGCAGACTACGCTCCACACAGATTGCGCAGGCAACGCCAGAGTGCACACATTGTCCCCCGCGAGCCACACGCGCACAGTAGAGTCTTCTCCACAAGTCACAAATGAGTTCTTTATAAAAGGATTGACGCAAATACTGAAAACATATATAAAAAACCAAACAATTTAAATTTATATACAGATATATATTATCGTATCAAGGAAAACAAATATACTTACAATACAAAAAAATAATAATTTATAAACATATTTCCTCAAAAAAAAATTTGAGAAAAGGACAAGTTCAAGTTACTAATGGTTATTATTTTTTTTTTGTAAAGAATCATTTATACTAAATTAATTGTGAACATAAATATGTAAAACATTTGTATGGTGTTATAGATATAGATACATATGAAAAAATTAATTCATATTGAAAATGACATTACATAAATTGATGTTGTCATCAACTACAAGGAAATTAAAGAAATCTTTTTAAAGGGATTGTGGGTTTGATCCAATGCAAAACCTGGGTCTTTCGTAAGATAAAAATAAATCAATAATTTGAATTGAAGAGATTTCCAGCGCAACCAATATATATTTTAAAAACAGATTTTTAATTAAATCCTAGTAATTCTAATTTGAAATATACAAGAGCAGTAGGAGTTACTCTTGTATAATTAATCACCTGTAAATATAGTTTGAATGTCCAAAGTAAGTATTGAGGCAATCTCCTTTGTTAGACCAAAGTCGAATAGATGCATCATTCCCACAACTAAGGAAAGATTCCACACTTGCCACCGCGAGTGCTCGAACACAGTCTGTGTGGCCTGAAAACAACAATATGTATAATATTATATATAAAAAATAAAAAGTCATCAAGCAGCCAAGAAGTAAACAAAAACAAAAAAGTTAGAAGTTTAGTATATGTTAATAAGTTGATATTTTACACAACAAAAATGCAGAGCATTAAATAAAATGAAATCCCCTTTTATTTAATGCTCTGCATTTTTGTTAGGTCATTTTGCTCAGGAATTTTTGTTTTACAGATGACAATAATTATATGATATATTTTTTAAGTGTGCCATTTTCTAAAATCAATTACCCCAAGGGGGCATTAGGAAAAGACATACTGAACAGTGTGATCTTTAATAGTCCCTTAAATTTAACATCGCTATCCTCATACATAATACTAACAGGGAGACTAATCCATGTCAACGGACCCGCAATGCTGAGAGCACAATTGTATAAAATAAACCAGCAGTATATATACAATTTGATCACATCACAACTCTTCACATAACGAATTTACCATTTGAGTGTTATGTTCGTGTGGAATTATATGGAAAGTAATCTCACCAGTTAAACTTTTAATTTTATCTCCATTTTTGTCCCAAAGTATAATGGTTTTGTCTGCAGACCCGGTAGCAAAACCGTCATTCCCTAATTCAATGATTGCCCAAACAGCAAATAAGTGTCCTCTGAGTATAAGTATTGGACTGTCCAGAATGTTCAGAGACCACACTCGTCCTGTGCAGTCCCAACTGGCACTATAAGCAAAATTGGACAAGGAAAGTATATTTTCAGGAATCACAATAGTATCGAACATCAACTTCTGATTAAAATAAAACCTGGAACAAATCAACCAACCTTAAGACGGTTCCAGGTATCTTGCCTGGAGATATATTACATACTACATTTTCGTGTCCTTTTAGAATAACCAGCGGGATCGGATCTTGAACGTTGTATGCACAAATTGTAGTGTCATTGCTGGCAGTTACGACAAGGCCGTCGGGATGAGCTTCGCAAGGAGGAAGATAACATATCGACGACACGAAATTACTATGGCCTTTGTAGGTTACAACGGCGGCAAAATCTTTAGCTCTGAAATAGGAAAGTCGGTATGAAAAATAACGATTAAGATACAATTAACAAGATAATACGCGTATCGTCACTCTTACCCTTCCGGATGCCATAATTTTGCAGTTTTATCCCTAGAAGATGACAGAATACACTCATCTTTGGTTATCGAAACACATCTTACATCTGAAGAGTGGCCGTGCAGAACTGTACTCAGTTTGTATTCGGGGATAGCCATTATGGATTAAATGTGGAAATATGTAGACGTTTTAACGAATACCGGCAGGAAACAAAAATTACAACTGCACAACTTCGTATACAATAGCAGCATAGACAGACCAATACAAATACAAATATAACAAAATACAACGCTACCTAGGCAATTGAATAAGAACTAAAATTTACCGAATCACGAAATTTCTTATCATGCCATATGAATACAGTTACGAAACGAATTGTCAGTGTATATGTCTCTCTCATTTTTGGTGTAGCGTCCACGTTAGAAAAAATGAAATGGCAATATTTACACGTGAAGCTAGTAGATATACGCGTAGTGCCAACATGATGAATACACATGTTTGAAATTAGCGTATTTGCACAATTTTAAACATTTTTTTATTGATAACATTTTATTAAAAAATATTCCTTACAATTTTTCATGACAATGACACATTTTTACAAGCGCTGGAGCTAGTATTCTAATATTCGATGTATATACATTTTTAATAGTATTATAGTGGTTACACTGATCCTCAGTATATTTTGAAGATGGCGTCGAGTGTCTGCGCTTCTAGGTGCAAAATGTTATTAAGACTTGATTTTAACCGTGGTTACAATTTGTCACCATTTATAAATGGTTCAAGAAATAGCAGAGTAAGTTTTCCAAATAATGTATTTTTTTATTTTTCGTATTTTTTCATCAATATTCTTTTTCTTGCAATGTGCTAAGGTAGAACTGTCAAACCTCTGTATACTCGTCGCCTCGTGTTAGTTATTTTTCTAAACACAAAACTTATATTTACATTTGATGACTTTGTATATATTGTATATTTTATTTTAATTTTAACAAAAAATATTAATACAGTACAAAAGTATTAATAAAATGATAACTTTACTGGCTCCCGCCAGCGATAGTTTGAATAATATGTACTTGTAACAATGCCGGTGAGATTGATGAACTTATTTAAAAAATAAAAATACCCACTTTGATGGTGTTTGTGTAGTCACATGTTTTTATGAGTTTTGGTGGTAATTATTTGTTAACATAAATTGCATTTTTATTTGCAAGAATTGTGTGACTTAAACGAATTGTATTTAAAAAATTAAAAAAAAAAAAAACAATGTAGATATTTGGTATTGTAAGAAATTGGCAGTGTACAATGAATAACATTGAAAAATCTGTACAAATGGTAAAGGGGTCTGTGACAATTCGTCTTAAAATGTTATCCAATTTATATATATATATATTTTTATTTATTTATTCGTTTAATATGGAAGTATCGCGAGAGGTCTCTTATTATCAATACCCCACAACTATTTAATTACTTACCTACTCGAGTTATGATTCGTAACATGAAGATTTATAACTTATGTTTTATTCGTTAGTTACCATGCTGCCTATGCTAAATATATATTTAAAAAAGGGCTAACTAAACACCCGTATTCACATTAAAATTAATTTATGGTGTGGGGGGTAAAACACAAATATTATAAATTCGTAACATATTTTAATGACAACAATTATTTTGAGCATTTTTTCCCCGCATGAGTTCTTATAAGTTTTTTTATTCTATTGTATGGATTATAAGTATGCACCTGTTTTACAAAATTTTAACAGAATTGTTTTTTGGCTCTCCAAAATTTATTGAAACAAACGTGCAGACGTAATTTTAAGATATTTTTGATTGTTTAAACTGTTTAGTACCTACGTGGAATATGTATTCAATGACATGGGTATTTTTGTCTTGTCATTTTTACAGCCACATACAAGACGGCTTAATATCGTAATGCGAATAAAAATAGGCCAGGGAGAATTTTATTAGTTTGTCTGGCGAACTCAACTTATATTATGAATGTTTGGGTACCTACCTAATGCATAATCATCGCTAATGAGTAATTTTAGTTTCAATAAAAAATTATGGCTACGCTGACGTAAAAAATAAAACGAAACAATTATCTTGTTCATTAAGGATCTATTGGTTGGGTTCTGGTTGAATCCTTGAACTATAAATACATAGGTGTGTGGAGTGGTATAACCGCTACACCTCGCCCCGAATAAATGAACTGCAGGCAATTATTATATTCATTGAATGAGTACAACGTATTGTTCGCGTTATTTACCGCTAAATAGTTGCACATAATTTTAATATATTTTATATTACGTGTAAGTACCAATTAGAATCTTATTGGATTCACGCAGGACTGTAACTAATTAACTATCACGGCGTCTCACCGAAGATGTAGGTAGAAAGAATGACCCGCCACACTCTTCTTTCCTTACATACTTATCTCGCTTTCTAAATATTCATACATCGTGTCACGCACGCACGTCAATTTCTCCGACTCCTCACGTGACTGACATTTAATATTTGATTTTTGATATTAAAATAATATGATACTATTTATGCATAAACATATACTTGTATTCCCACGTGAATTAACACTCATTATTTTCCATCATACACGCCGTAGAAGTGAGATCACTAAGAAGATTGTCCGTGAAAACGTTGTATGATAGAATACCGAACGATGAAAAATTAAAAAAAGGATCCCTGAGATGGTTTGGACACATGGAACGAATGGATGAGAATAGAATGGTTAAAAAGTTGTACACAAGCAGCGTGAGTGGAAAAAGAAGCCGAAGACGACCGAGGAAAACATGGCATGACCAAATTAATCAATAACTAAAAGGCGGTCACATTCGAAGTCGGAATAATCGACGTGCGTGCATGGTACGATGTATGAATGTAGAGGAATCCCGAGAGGTATGCCAGGACAGAGCATTGTGGCGATCCATCCTCTGCCTACCTTTCCGAGGAAATGGCGTGATGGTTAGTTAGTTAGAAACCGAATGAGTGTGATTCCGGAACTGAACAGGATTAAAATTTTATTTTAAACACATTCGTGTTTTATACAATTGTACAACAAAATATTATCAGTTGCGATTTCCCAACATCCTTGTTTTGTATTTAGTTAAATAACTTTCGGATTCTTCTAAGAGAATGTGAGAAGAATGTGTGGTTACTCTGTGTATGATAGAGTGCCGAATGAAAATATAAGAAGTGAATGCGGTGCGAATGATGGTGTCATGAACAAAATAATGAAAGGATCATTAAGATGGTTTGGACATATTGAAAGAATGAATGAAGAAAGAATGGTAAAAAAAAATATATGTTAATGATGTAAATGGAACCAGAAATAGAGGAAGACCGAGGAAAACGTGGCACGATCAAATAAATCAAATATTGAATGTCGGCCATGTGAGGAGTCAGAGAAATCGACGCGCGTGCATGACACGATGTATGAATGTTGAGGAAGCGAGAGAAATATGTCAGGAAAGAAAAGTGTGGCAGTCCATTCTTTCTGCCTACCCCTTCGGGGAGACGGCGTGATGGTTAGTTAGTTAGTTATGATAGTGTTATTTTTTCTCTGAACTCTATAAAAAGTGTATGCAATTTTGAATTGAAACTGTTTTGTTGTTGTTGTTGTTATTGTAGGTTTATTTATTTATTCTGTAGATGGTACATTGGATTGCTAATGGAAAATGCTAAATCCCAAATTCTAACGCCCGGCGCCGGGCTCCCGGCTGACGGGGGTATAAATAAACGAAGTGACGTTCTTACATCATTAGCTTCGTTTTGCTACTGATACTAATTAGCTATTCGTTGCTTTTTTCATCAAATTGTTTTAACTTACGAACAATGCAAATACGCTTTTCATTGTGTAAGTAAACCAAAGCTCATTTTTGTATAAACAAGAGTAAAGAATATTTTGGAAGAGCGGAAGAATAATTTTATCATTCTTTAGGTAATATTTAGATTCGCTCTAAGAAAAAGGGAGTCTTTTTGTGAAAGTTTGTATTAAAAAAAATCTTTTCTTCTCTACCGGTATCCCCTATCGTCAATTTCTTCTTCACATTGTGATGTAATACTTGACCCTTTGCCACTCGATCACAAGTAGGAGCATACCCTTTCGATAGTAAGACGTGAGCGTGACACGAGTTAGGGTGTTGAAAGATTTTTATTGGATCTGTCGTACTTCTTCATTTTTTATAAAGTATAAATTACGTATATATACCGTTCACAATGGAGTTCTGGTCCCAACCCTTTTGTATGGAAGCGAAGCATGGAACTGGCAGAAGAAAGATGAGAGCAGAATAAATGCGGTAGAGATGAGGTCCCTAAGACGTATGTGTGGTAGAACGATGTACGACAGAATCTCAAATGTTGATATTAGAAAGGAATGTAGAGCGAACGAAGGCATTAAGAACAAAATTATTAAAGGATCGCTGCGTTGGTTCGGACACATGGAGCGCATGGGTGAAGAAAGAATGGTTAAAAAAGTATACGTTAACTATGTAAATGGAATACGGAGTCGAGGTAGACCGAGGAATACATGGCATGACCAAATTAATCAAATTTTAAAGGTTGGTCATGTCAGAAGCCGGAAGAATCGACGTGCGTGTATGACTCGCTGTATGAATGTGGAGGAATCTAGAGAGGTATGTCAGGATAGAGTAGTGTGGCGGTCCATTCTCTCTGCCCACCCCTGAAATGGTGTGATGGTTTGTTGTTGTTGTATAAATTACATACAAACATATCTCTGAATAAAGTACCTACGTTTAAGTTATTTTAATTAATTTTAAAACAAAATTATTTTAGTTCACGTGTTTTTTTTTATGTCAAAACTAACAGTTGTTTACCAAAAATGTTGGTTTCAGTTGTTTGATATTGGAGATTTCTATAATTTTTATTATATTTTATTTAAGTAACATATTTCGCTGTGGTATTACATATTATAATTTGGCGAATCTCTTGTAAGATGAAACGTTTCACAACCATAATATATATTAAAACTTTTATTAGATGTACTTTTTACATATCAATATTAAATAATTAGTTATGTTCTGAAATATGTTGTGTAAAATATTCTTTCTTCTTCTTCTCTGGTTTCAATCCTGGGATTGGTTTGCAGCAATTTCCTCCATTATTCTCTTCCATTTTTCCCTGTCTTGTGCGGCTCTTTTGAGATCTGCATATGATGAGCAGCGTACGTCCACCAACAGGTCCTCCAGGTACTCTCGGCGTGGGCGTCCCCTAGATTTGTCCCCTCGATCATACCCTCCATTATGGCATGCAAGAGACCTTCTTGACGTATTACATGGCCGATCCATCTTGCACGCCTTTCGGACAAGGTCCTGAGCAGGTGCCTTCCTCCTTCGATTCCTTGAAGAACTTCCTCATTCGTGATGTGGTCTCTTCAGGAAATTCCAAAGAGTCTTCTATAGGACCACATCTCAAAAGCCTCTAGTCTCCGCTTATCTCTTTCGGATAGGCACCATGTCTCGCAGCCGTACATCAAGACACTCCATACTGTGATGAATTGCCCTATCCGCGAGGAACCTAAGCAGAACCCCTCCTGGTCATCATCACTGTGATGTCCCATCCTGGTCACTGCACCAGATGTGGTGGAATGAGCTGGTCCCCGATGGTAACCCAGCCTTCATCCTTCCTGGTCATCATCGCTGTGATGTCCCATCCCGGTCACGGCGCCGAATGCGATGGATTGCCCTTTCCGCGAGGACACCTAAATGTGATGACGGCCTCCTCTCCGCGAGGAACCCCTAACCTTCATCCGCGAATGGTGGAGCTTCCTTCAGTCATTCCCTCTTCATCCACCTGTACGGAGCTTACAGGTGTTTTACCTTACGCGAGTTGGCCTTCGTGATCGTCTAGAAATAATACCGTATGACCCTTCGTTATGACCGATGTAACCCAAGCCCTTTTATTTGGCGAATACTGATAATTTCATTCTAAAGCTAATCGTTCCTAACCCTTCCGAATATTCTAAGCAATCCTGACAAACCCACGTGTAATCAAACTATATGTCACTCAATATTTCCTAGGAACATCTAAACCAAACAACCTAAAATATCTCTAAGTTTACAAAATATAAATTCAAAATATTATCTCTAGAAAATGTGGCAGCCCTGGAAGAAACATTCACAAACAATTTGGAACAAATACGATGTACAGTAATTTAAATCAGAGCGTAATGTAATAATGATGCAATAAAGAACAGCTTTCTGAAAGGTACAATTATATAGCAATTCAGTGTCAAAATATAATATATTAAATATATAAGGAGTTGTAGGGGATTCGGATATAATAGTGTTAGTATCGCGGGGAATCAGTCTTTCGTCAGACTGATGATTTTTCTCCACTGCTCCACAGCAGGATCGTCTGGTAACCAGACGACCTACTTCCCAACCCTTAATCAGTGGACCTGGGGATTCAAACCCATGAACCTGGCCATCACCCTATCAGGGGTTTTCGAAGTTCGGTCCACTCACCTTCGAGACAACCTCCACCAATAGACAGATAGCAGGGTCTTTCACCATACTACCTTATATTTCGTCTTTCGGTGGGGTCCCGAAGTGCGCGATCCCAACCTCTCCTAGCTGTCTTTATTCATCAGCAGTCGGTCCACTCACCTTCGAGACAACCTCCACCAATAGACAGATAGCAGGGTCTTTCACCATACTACCTTATATTTCGTCTTTCGGTGGGGTCCCGAAGTGCGCGATCCCAACCTCATTCATCAGCAGTCAACCATATTTATGTAGCATAATTTGCATGGGTCGAAGTTTATATGTTTATTTATATAGAAGATTGCAAATTTTGTTAGAACGCTACATGTCCATAACTAAGATTTCAGTATTCGATGAGTTAGTGAATACCTGTTTCGGGCGCGATGCGTTGGCCCGAGTGTTAGTGAACTATATTACGTGCAGTATAGGAAAGGTATCGATATATCATATATATATATATATATATATATATATATATATATATATATATATATATATATATATATATATATATATATATATATATATTATATATATATATATATATATATATATATATATTTATATATATATATATATATATATATATATATATATATATATATATATAATATATATATATATATATATATATATATATATATATATATATATATATATATATATATATATATATATATATATATTATATATATATATATATATATATATATATATATATATATATATATATATATATATATATATATATATATATATATATATATATATATATATATATATATATATATATATATATATATATATTTAGGTACATGTATGTAATATATAAACGTAAGCATAGTATAATCATGGAGTAAGCCGAACGCATACGTTCCAATTTCCTGAAATATAAATTCTTAATTCTAGACTTAGCTTTTCCGTCGTAAAAACAGCTCAGGAAAACTGATTCTATAGTATTTTTAAATCTGCAAATGCCGCACCCCTCGTACCACTATACTTGTATACAAAATAAAATGAAGTTCTTGATAATCAAAACAACAAACACCCACTGAATTTAATACCAAAAGCGACCGCTTCCCGTCAGGTCAAAAGTCAACTGCCCCGAACTACCTCTCTCCCTGGCCCACTACCCTTCTCTCCCCCTCTGCTTCCCGCACCCCTCTCCCTGCATCTCCTCTGCTTCCCGCTGCTAGATCTACCCCCACTTGGTTAGGTGTTATATTTTCTAGTCATTTGAATTTATTTTCGTATTACATCTGAATTCACGCATCTCTCTCTACGATGGTTCAATACCATCACAGTACATAGGTCTTGATGAGGAGTATTCTCAGTTTTAGGTCTATATTATTTGATTCTATTATATAAATATTAGAATTTGTAAAAACATTAAATAAAAATAGTAATTATTAATAGTATTCTATAAATTTTCCTTTCAGATTACTATTAATTGTGTTTTTTAAACATTGTTCAATAATGTATTTTAATTGATTAAAATTTGAACACAGTGAATTTTTAGTTTGTTTCTATATTTTTGATTAAGTCGAAAATTGGTCCAATTATAATTTTTAATTTTTAAGTTAATTACGGAATGAAGTAAATGAAATTGATCGCCGCAGTCATAGATTCATATACGAATATGTGAAAGCAGTATTCATTAGATTCGTCGTGTGTGAGCATATTCATTATTTGTTTCTTGTCGGATCAAACTATTACCATTAGATAATTAACGATTCTCTTGTGTTAGAAGTTTTTCACATTAAAGTATTTTTTGGCGTAGTAATGCAGTACGATTTTTCAACATTTTACTTGCATCCAAGTTTTCAACTGTTCTAGAGAAGTGTTTTCTGAATTACTGTGCGACTGTTGGCAGTAAAAACGAACCCCTACTTTGGAGGGTATACCTAGCAACACGACTATTGTATTGTAGAACTCTCACATTAGTCAACTTCAATTACCTGCCACGAAATGATTTAAGTTTTCACATAATTTCGAGTGTTTACCATCTGCTGTCTAAACTGTTATGACAAAACTCACGCGGAATAGAATACATAATTCAATCACATAATGTTAATATTGATATTCGACCGAGTCTCGTTATTTAGAAAGCATCAACATTTTGATTGTTTCTTGCTGTACGACGGATCAAGCTAGCTATTAATATTTTCGACTTGTGGATCGATATTAGATTTATTTTCGTTTTTTAAATCAAGTGATATTGTTTCCGTCGATAAAATATATTTTGTTTCTAAACTCTTGATTACTCGAATGATTGTTTTTAGAGTTTCGTCTGTTTGCAATATTCCATTGTTTTTATGTGAAATAATCATATGTACGTATTCTCTTTAATGATGTGCAATGTGATAAAAATGCAGTTTTATGTTAGTCGCCAATAAACGAACGCTTTTTTCGTAACAGGAATTTTTTTCATCCTTAATTTGATGATAAAAATAGCTTAGTTTATCTTTTATGATTAATAATATATACATATATTGATTTGCCTATTCCTTTCTCTCTAAGCTGATGCAATAATACGATTTTAGCGTGTTCATAATCTACACAGCTAACGATTTGAAGCAAATTGTGAATCATTTTTTCCCGCTAAACGTGACTTTGTTACGTATTAATATAGCTTTCTTTGAGAATTGTACTTCCGTTTATGGTGAGCTAAGGTTGTACCTACATGTGTTGTAAGTGTTGGTCTCTTATCTTGCAAATACCCTCCCCCCTTCTTGCTTCTCCCATATCCACATCCGACTTAGCGCGGGGAGGGGGTGGGGGGGGGGGGGAACTGGCGATGTATCCGTAAGCATTCACTTCAGAGTTGAAATAAAACGTAACGAATTTATTTTTATTCCGTGCATCAACGTTAACCTGACCGTTATTAGTTTAAATAGCGTCATCACTTTTCATCGTAAACGCATACGGGCATGAGGCATGTTTGCGTGCCTTTAAAAGTGTTGGATTTTTCATGTTTTTTCATAAAAACACTCAGCTCGTGCCGCGAAAGCTTTTAATGTTTTGCTTCTGGGAGTGGGCGATTTCAAACCCTTTAAAACAAATATGTTATTCGTTTATATAAAGTTTTTTACGTATGTGAACTATAAAATTCATACATTCTGCGAAGATGTATTATAGTTTATAGTTTAGAGGATCGCAACAAATTACTTAAGTAATTCTGTGGCCACACTGGAAACAGATAGAAGTGTGGCGGCGAATGGTTGACAAATTCACTTCGAATGTATTGACATGAATCAGCTAAATAGTTGGCAGAACACACGAGTTTATTTTTCAAACGCGAACTAATTTTAATTCTTTAACGGGGTACTTTTTATGAGTGCATGTGTTCCTAGAGATGTAATCTTTTTCATTTTTTGGCTAAGCCTACGCATAGCGGGATTAGAATTAAACATTAAAAACTTAATTTGTACGTCTCCCATATAGTGTTTTATTCTGAATCGGAATTGATTTATGTTAATCTAATTTATTTTCCTTTTTGACGCTGACAGAATTTTAGTGTAAAAACTGGTTTTACGCCGCTAGTGTAGATAAAACGGAATGATGTCATCAAATCACGATTTTATTATCGTATCAACGAATTTTCTTTTCTAGCCTCTGTTTTCTATGGTTCATATAAAATATCACAGTGCATATGCTTTAGGTAGGTATTAATTAAATATCTGAATTTTTAAACAGATTCTAACAAAACTTATTCTTCTTCTATTTATTTTAATAAATCTGACGAGCTGTGACACAGAAATTATGTCTCCTGGGATGATGAGATCCAACTGTCCCTCCATCTATTAGATGGTCTTCCAGGTGGACGGTGTCCGGAGGGGATTTCGTAAGCGGCTGTATATGCGGCTCTGTCACTATCCATTCTGGCTATATGGTCCCTCCAGTATCTTATTCTGGATCTACTCCACCGAACGATATATTTTATTTCGGAAGTTTTTCTTATGTCTGCGTTAAGCGCTCTTAAGTAATCCATTTTATCCATAATTTAATTATTTAAAACCGGAATACGAGCGCTTAAATGCGGTTAACTAAACACAGCTGATGTTTTTACGCAAATAATAATGAATTATTTTTAAATATTTAATATTACTTAGGCTTCGAAGATTTAAATACAATTTTTTTGAATGAATCGTATTAGATATTTCGTCCTATTAAGATATCACATTTAGAACATTGGGTTAGCATTTTATCTTAGCTCAATCATACCTAATTACTGATAATTTAATCTGACTTTCGTATGGATTACAACTATTTCGCTCTTTTCCTTTACTCTCTGGCGTGATCAAAAACTGGGTGAAATAGCCAATTTAATATTCGACATATTTTCCTTCCCCTCTTCTCTTCTTATATCATTATGATTTAATGTGGTGTGCGATATTATGTTGGCAGGTGTATGAATTAATTATTTATTATATTATCAACAAAAGGAACACATTGCACCTTTGGTTGTTTATTCAGTAGCGCATTGATGATTTCCAAATTTAAGTGAAGACATCTCTGATTCAGTTTTTATTTTTGAATTTAGAAAAAAAAAAACTAACTAACTAACCATCACGCCGTCTCCCCGAAGGGGTAGGCAGAAAGAATGGACTGCCACACTTTTCTTTCCTGACATATTTCTCTCGATTCTCAACATTCATACATCGTATCATGCACGCGCGTCGATTTCTCTGACTCCTCACATGGCCGACATTCAATATTTGATTTATTTGATCGTGCCACGTTTTCCTCGGTCTTCCTCTATTTCTGGTTCCATTTACATCATTAACATATAATTTTTTTACCATTCTTTCTTCATTCATTCTTTCCATATGTCCAAACCATCTTAATGATCCTTTCATTATTTTGTTCATGACACCATCATTCGCACCGCATTCACTTCTTATATTTTCATTCGACACTCTATCATACAGAGTATCCACACATTCTTCTAAGAGATCTCATTTCTACTGCATTTATTCTACTTTCATCCTTCTTTTGCCAGTTCCATGCTTCGCTTCCATACATAAGGGTCGGTAGAAGAACACCATTGTGCACTGCCATTCTAGCTTTTTTGAATTTAGAATACTACACATAATTTAATTAATCACAGTGATGTGAATCTGAAACATTATATCCTTTAAACATATAATTTCTAGTAAGTAGGCACTTAATTAATTTAGTCTCGGGTGAATCGCCCCCTCTGTTCATATTACTAACCACCAGCTGTGCGTTACACATAATATTATTTCTAAAATAGTTCTGTGTTCATATACTGAAAACCCCACATAACTTTGAAACATTGCTAATTTCAACATTCTGCGGGAACGTTTACAATTTTAAGGCAAAAATTTATTCTCTTCCTGAATTCACCATAGTTTCCAAAATTGTAAGTAACTAATCTAGTTAATAAATAATATGGCCATTTTTGTCTATTGTAGATTTTGTCTAGTGTATTATTATCTCAAATTAAAGTAACTTATTAAGTCGAGTCATTAATAATTTCTGATGCAGCTAGATAGAATCTATAGTCGTTGTCTACCCACTATGAGTCACCGGGAAAACAAGTTTTTGCATTTTATAAGGATTAATTGTATCTCAATAGAGACGAATATGTAAATTGTTTTCTGGGAACAGAAGGTGGTGGCCAAGGCGCTTACAGGACTTATGACCTGTCATTGGTTGGGTTGAGCGATCGCTTCACGTTTAACAACATTCCCCATTCCGCCTTATGACCACCACGTCTGACAATTTTTTTGGAACTTGTATATATGGTAGGTTTCTACGCCTATCTTGACATTTTTAAGTTCACTCTACACTAGCGTCACCTATTAAGATTAGAAAGCATTAAGCAGAAAACTTTTATTAATGTAAGTTTTTGCATTTTACTAAATACGAGTAGATAAGGGTTCAGTTAGGCTAAGACCACACCGAAGTGTTTCGGTTAGTGCTAAGTTAGGTGTTCAGTTTTTTTTACTATAGTCACGCACTATGGCGCGAAGTGTGCAGTGTGACCACCGCAATAGTACGCCATTCGTTGGTTTGCTACAGTTAGACTAAGGCCACACAGAAGTGTTTCGGTCAGTTTTTTTTACAATAGAGTCGCGTACCGTGGTGCGAAGCGAGTATTGTGGCGACCACGATAGTACGCCCTAAGTCGGTTCGCTAGTTGCTTGCCGCGTGGTTCTAGATACCAAGCCTATCGCCTTTCTATGTGGGAGTTAGTCTTCTGTTAGACCGTCTTTCCGACATCGACGACAACCTCTTAAAAGCAATATTGAAGGAAAATGCAGATCAATCAACAAGACATGCACCAGAAAGATTGAATACACCACAATTGTTTGCCGCCACTACGGCAAAAATTGCGGGAATGTCGGCAAGTTAGGATTATGGGTACCTCACAATCTTTGCGAATAAAATTAAATCGTAAATAGTCAAAGTATAATAATTAAATGGTTAAAATGACGTGAATGGTCCAGTTTTTCGAGAGCATGGTTTATTTGGGAATACCGTGCTCACTTATCTTGGTTGAAGCATGAAACTGGAATGACCATTAGTTAAAGCTTTTCCATTAAACCATTTTGCACGTTCGCTCGTGAAATTATTGAAACATTATTGATTGACAAGAGTGTGAGTGTGTTTCATGTTTGCATTGCGGAATTTGTAACATTTCACATTTGTTTGTGTATATATTAATATGAACTCATTAAACATATTTTCATGCTATTAAAAAAGCATATAAACTTGTTTTATGTTATTAACATTATTATTTAATTTATTTTTTAGTTTGTAATGTATAAATTTGTAGATCAATTAATTACTGATTATATTATCACATTAATATCATAATAATGGGTTTGATTAATGTGCGTACTTGGTTAGGCGGGTAATATCCAAATATCCTGGTAGTTCAGTATGTTGTACAATTTTCATATTGCAATTCCCTGAATGAAATTGGATTCTTTGTAACATGTAAATTTACAGTATTTCTAAATTTTATTCGTAATCCTGCTTTTAGTTATTTATGTGAACAGTATAAAGTTAAATAATGAATAAATGCATAAAAGATGTTTGTAATATAATTTAATAATTTATAATATATTTGTTAAATTATTTTTATTTTGTTATTTTATTTTTTATCATTGTATTTTATATTATTTGTTTTAGATTTATTTTGTGGGTGTTGGACGATCGAAGTGTGCGCGGGAGATGCCTATTGGTGGCGATGAGGTTCGCAACCCATCACACCGCGTCTCCCGCGGAGCGAAAAGAGAAGGATGGAGTGCCGCATCAGTAAAAGTGTGACAGTCCATTCTTTCTGCCTACCCTTTCGAGGAGACGGCGTGATGGTTAGTTAGTTAGTTAGTTTAATATATTTGGTTTTATTCAAACTGTTATTTTAGTTTCGACCTGCTTAGGCAACTCGCTGCCTTCTTCTAGTTAAAAAATAATTTATTTTTCTTATTCAAAATGAACTTCTAACAGGAAAATTCAATAAACATTAATAGTATAACGTTTATTATATAAATAATATGAAAAGTTCACTCTGTATATGGAAAAGGTGGGTAGTAAAAATCACTATTGAACATTAAATTTGATGACTTCATAGCGCTTTTAGTGTTATATAATTAAAAAGTTTTATAGTGAAAAATTAAAACTGCAAAATCGAGGATAAATGGACAAAGAAGGCGCCAACCGTTCAATTACCGTTACCGCAGTAAATAATCTTAAATCATCATCTTGTCAAGTTAAGGGGCGTCTAATGCGAATAGTTTTTTTTTCATCACACCATAAACAGCCACTACTTTCAAGTTAAAATCAGTATCGTGATTCATCGTCGATCAGCGAAGTGTTAGATCTGGTCGGATCAATGACCACCAACAACCAACAGAGGAACCCGGGTTGCCAATATTGCGCAATCACCTCGTCATAATATTTGCTGAGAGCCAGCATCGAGCCAGTACTGGTGGTAATCTACTAATTTGCCTTTTAAGACCGAACCTGCGTCCGTGGTTTGTTTTAATGGCCACCATTTATTTATTTAAAATTATTTGTAAATATATATTTTTTAATTAATCAATCAATATTCTTTATTTTCTTGGCTAGCTAATTTCGTCTGAACAGAATATCTATGCTCCGCACCCATAATATAATAGGTCAGTATGGTCTAATAGTTAAGCACCGGGTAGACCAAGATTCGATTATAAATATCAGTGTTTTTTTTTTCTCATAATTTTTATTAAAATTATTGTGTCGCATTTTAAATATCAATATCTCAGTACTAAATTATTGTATGAGTGAATATTCTTATGTATTTGGGAACAATCCTTCTTAGGGAAGCATGGAACTAGCAATTAAGAATGAAAGTAGAATAAATACGGTGAAAATGAGATCTTTCAAATAAATGAGGACTGAACATTACAAAGCTGACAAAAATGTCAAAAATGATCAAATGATTTTACTGAAATCTCTTGATGGTTCATTTTAAATAATAATGAAATTAAACGATGCTTTTTAACTACTTCCTCTTGTTAAAAAAGTTAGTTAAAAAACTTTCTAGTCAAAAAACATGTCATAATCATTTTTGATCCCAATTGGTGTTAAACATAAAGGCCAATAACTGTGCAAATGTGCAAAGCGATTGAATAATATTGAGTAGTTTAAACGTCACATTAAAAATGCCACCCGTGGAACGTGATGTATGCAACAAAAACAGTTTTTGCCTTTTTTCTCTACTTTATGTTTAAACCACTTGGCACCTTTGTAATAACCAGCCTTCAAATTATGACTTCAGATATACAAAGTGAATGCAATGCGTATGAAAACGCAGTGAACTAAATAATGAAAGATTCATTAAGGTTGTTGGGACACAATGGTTTCAATGAATAAACAATGTTAATGAAAATGTGCGTTAACAATGTGAATGTAGTAAGAAATAGAGTAAGATGGAGGACTACATGGCATGATCAAAGGAAACACGCGAGGAGTCGAAAGAAGTATGTCACGAAAAAACATTGAGGAGGTCCGTCCTTTTTCTCCACCCCTTCGGGAAAACAGCGTGATGGTTAGGTAGTGTACGAGTATGATGTATGTAATTATGCTCCCTATTTTTAAGCACATTAAAAGGGAAGTTTTTTTTGCGCGTTTTGGATGAAAAAATTCGAAAATGTCAAAATATAACCAAAAAAAAATATATATATATCAACGTGCTTTTCGGGAAAGTAAGGGTTAAATGAATGTCATAAAAATCACGATGTGACGTCTGGCTGCGGGAACAGCAAACTAATAGATGTGGGCACCCAATGGCCTCGTGAAATTACTCAGCTTTCCTCTAATAAAAGTCACCACCCTTTCCCGCGACAATATAACGCTAAGCTTTTAATTACGCCATAATGGGTTCGATATTTAGCACAACCTGGATCTAAATAATATATATTTTTATTGATTGTTTCTTGAACATTGACGTTAAACTCCATATTCAATCATCATTACGAATGAAGTCTGTTTTCTAGAAGTTTTATTTTAGTTTATGGGAATGAGATGTATCGCCTTTCTAAAGCATTATCAAATGTCATTAATGCCTTAGAAAGGCAAAACATGTCATTCCCATCTTCTAAAAAACAGACGTTTTCATTCATATTAATAATATATATTTTTTATTTATATGAAGAATTTCAATAAGAGTAAACAATCTGCTGACGTTGCTGACGTCATGGACCGAGTGGCAAAATTGAAATGGCAATGGGCTGGTCACTTGGCTAGACAGGGTGGCAACAGATGGGCACCCAGGATACTCAGTTGGAGACCATGGGAAAATAGACGAAGTGCCGGAAGGCCACCGATGAGATGGACCGATGATATTATCAAAAGGGTTGGAAAATCTTGGATACAAAAGGGGCAGGATAGAGACGAGTGGAAGAAATTGGAAGAGGCCTATATCCAGCAGTGGAGGGAAGAAGGCTAGCAAAGAAGAAGAAGAAACAATCTTGCAATATGTTTTAATAGGTTTCTTGTATACATGTGCAAATTAATTCCAAAATTTGATTAAATCGTTAAATTATTGTATATTGTCCATTTAAAGTTATTTATGATAAATATTTGAAATAAAGTCAATTAAAAAATCATCTAAGTTCAAAACATTCCATCTAAAGTACGTTTCAAGCTACCGTATGATTGGGTAAGTCTTATTGCACAAGAATCTGCTCGTTTCGCTGCCATCTCTTCATTATTCGTTTTATCTGAGATCAGTATAGTAGAAATTCCGGCCATTCCATGTCCCACTTTACCCGGATCCTCGATCGCCTCTCTAAATCCTTGGTCGTTTAATTTTACTTTTTATTCGCCCCGTTCCATATCGGTCCGGCGAGCGTAATTTTTCTCTACTTATTTTATTTCCTCCGCGTGTTGAGCCCTCGACACGCTGGGCTTTATTTTAACTCCTTGTTTCCCACAGTGAAAAATTATTACTACAGCCAGTTGGCCTGTCTACACGTGTTAGCTTTATTACTTGTGTGAGATTCTTTTTTTTTGCAGTGGCCGATTCGCCTGCAGATTTGTAATATTTTGTTTTCCTGTCTGTTTTGTACACAATTGTATTGAACGTTTATTTTTAAATTGTACATTTTTTTACGTACATACATCGCACCGTGAGTGTAAAACCGACGTAAGTGCAAATATACAATTTGGAGGTATGGGAGTTTAAAGATTTCATATTGCTTGGAAAAACTGTTTTTTTTTTTTAATAAACCAATGATTTTCGGTTTATAGTAATATACATATAAACCGAAAATCATTGGTTTATTTAAAAAAAAAAAACGGGTTTTCCAAGCAATATGAAATCTTTAAACTCCCATATCTTCAAACTGTATATTTGCACTTGCGTCGGTTTTACACTTACGGTGCGACATGTACTTACTTTGATATTGCTTTATCGTTTGTAGTTTTTTTTTTGTCTTCTAAACTTAAACTGTTAATTTTTCACACATTATCGCAGGTAATGTTCACACCAAACAGGCGGTATATTTTTTATTTAAATTGAATGCGTGTTGGCAGTATCACTTCTCAACTTGGACTCGTGTATGTAATATAGCCGACTCTTGTATAACGTTGTTATATAAATAAACCTTGATAATTCAGATCTCGTTTCAAGAAATCTTTATTTGAAACCGAAACTAAAAACCAATTGACTCTTCTATCCCTCGAATAAGTTTGTTCCGAGATTGTGGCGTAGTTTCATATTTTCTCTTAATTCGTACTTTCTCGAGGCCGTAAACTTCGAGTAACAAAGTTACGGTTGTTAGTTACGCGAGAAATTGTTTTATGTCTTTGTCTCGTTTGTTTCGATTCCTGATATATATTAATATCAAAAAGTTCTCATGGATTTGCTCAGAGTTCTCTCGGAGTGGATTTCCCAGCGGCACGTGTTTTTCCCTACGCGGAGAGCAATCGTTTGATTCCTTTCTAGACATTTATCTGTTCCTACAAGAGGTTTGCAGAATGAAAGAGTTCAGTGACTAGAATTCACTTCAGGAGTTTTCTCTTTCAGCGGATGTCTACATGAATAGTAATAACGAAACAAATTATTTGTGTCATTATATTATAATTAAGTAATTGCGTAGATTTTCACGGTTGGCAGCAATATGTTTGATGTGTTTTTGGGTAACATCGTGTGATAACTCCTTCTCGACCGACGTTTCGGAGATCGTTGCAGTCTCCATCTTCAGGGTAATGATCGTTGCATTACCCTGAAGATGGAGACTGCAACGATCTCCGAAACGTCGGTCGAGAAGGAGTTATCACACGGTGTTACCTAAAAACACATCAAACATATGTTATGATTAAATTTACACAAAATAATTAGTTTTTGGAAATTACAGAATACTACTTGTTGGGCTAAAACTAGTTCATTCAAAGTTTTTAATCAACTGAATCATTTTTACTAGCGTCCCATGTTTCGCCGTGTGATTCCTACAAATTGCGTTTTGAAACTTTATCTGCTCGATTGCGCATATAGTACTAACTAACCATCACGCCGTTTCCCAGAAGGGGTAGGCAGAGAGGATGGATCGCCACATTAATCTATCCTGACATAACTCTCGCGACTCTTCTACATTCACACATCGTGACATGCACGCTCGTCGATTGTTCCTACTTCGAACATGGCCGTCTTTTAGTAATTGATTAATTTGGTTATGCCATGTCTTCCTTGGCCTTCCTCGACTTTTTTTCCAGTAGATTTTTCCGTAGATTTGGTGAAAATATAGTTTTAACAAGTTATGGATATTTAGAGTTAACTGCGACCGGTTTCCTGAAACAACTGCTCCCATCGCCATGGTCAGTATTAAAAAGGTTTAAATCCACCTAACCATGAAAGGTAAAACATCTGACAACAAAAATGCTTGTCGGGTGCAATATTGATACCATCTGTACTGGTTCCAAACAGCTGAAAGAAGAAATTGATACGAGAAATCAATATCTTGACCCAGATGTAGAGATAAAATGCAGAATTGAGGCATCAAATGCTATGTGTGGTCTGTTTTATTGTATGGGTGTGAAACGTGGACCTTAAACGTCAACTCAATGAACAGACTGGAAGCATTTGAAATGTGGCTCTATCGCCGAATGTTCAGAATTCTCTGGACAGACATTCTTACCAATACCGAAGTCCTGAGGCGAGCTAGAGTTGACAGGGAGCTGTTGTCAACTATCAAGGTTCGGAAGAGTTCACATCTGAGTCATGTACTGCGTGGGGAAAAGTAACACCTTCTTCAACTGATATTGGTAGGGAACATTGAGGGACGCCGAGGGCCCGGTAGGAGACATATGTCCTGGCTGCAAAACCTGAAGGAGTGGACCGGCATTCGAAGTGTGGAGGAGCCATTCCGAGCGGCGCAGGACAGGGAAAGGTTCGCCGGGGTGATCGCCAACCGTCGGGGGGACCCAACGGGGCACTTGAAGAAGAAGAAGAAGAACTATGAAATGATTTCCAACAATCGGCCGCGATCAACTCAAACGATAATACATGTAATCAACTAACTTTTATTAACTAAGTAGGCAGAAATAATGCACATACTTCTTTCGCTTTCAACACATTCATACATCGTGCCTGCACGCATTTCGATTACTGACTGCTCACATGGCCGATTTGATTGTGCCACGTTTTCCTCGGTCTCTATTTCTCATTTCGTATACATCGTTAACACATACTTTCTTTACAATGTTTTCTTCATTTATTCTTTCCATGTGTAATAATTTTAATTAACTGATAATTATTTATTATATACAATAACGATATATACGAGAAACACAGTAATACGTGAGACCTGCGATACCGAAGATATTGTCAGATGGGGCAGGAAAAGAAGACGCTTCTGGCGCGACCACGTAGAACGAATGAGCGACGATAGACTCCCCCAAGCAGCCGCAAAAAACGTGCCAATGGGAACTCGCCAACCCGGAAGACCTGCGAAGAGATCGCGAGACAATTGGAGTTCTGTGTCCCAGGAGACCTCTACGCCATAAAAACAGATCCACAGATCTATTAAAAGAGGAAGAAGAAGAATAAGATTTACAATAAAACATCGTTCAATTCGATTATACTTTAGATTTAGATCGATTTTTCGTAGTTTTACGAACATCGTTAATGCCTTCATATTTTACCTCGTTTTGAAATTTTAATTTGTGAGAAAATTAAGGCGAAATTAAAAATACACATGGGTCCGAAGGCTACTCTCAAAAGGCGGACAGCTATGCAAACAACACTACTCGGAGATGTGGGGGTTGCATACATTTGACTTCTTTCAGTCAAAGCGTTTAAAATTTCTCGCGATTATCACTTTATTTAGTCACGTGCTTTTTTCAAATAAAGATTTTAATATAACCGAAAATATACATGAATTAGTTTACAAGTTATGTACAATCCCATAATAAGTATTTAGAATTTCTATGTACGTGTATTTTTGAGTGTTACGGAAAGTTCTGTTGTACATATACAATTTTATATAGAATAATAATTTGCTGGCGTTAAACCAATCTCACACACAGCTTGATATATTGTGCTAACGCTAATGAATATTGGAATAATACGTTTTCCTGAATAAGCACTCAATTAATTCTGTCGCATGAAAATCGAATTGGAAATTTACCGTTAATCACTGGAACGTGCAAATTTATCGTTTAATCAATGTTTAAGGGATGTATTTGGGGTAATTTTATTTTTCTATGAATATATTATATTATTTATATACACAAACCATCACGCCGTTATTCGGAGGGGTAGATAGAGATTCTTTCTGCCTTGACTAGATTTTCATTTGTTCCAATGACAATTTGAATAATTTCTTCAATATTCTTTTCAAGTTCTTGGTGGTGTTGGTTGGTTTTAAGTGTCTAATTACTGCTAATAAAAAAAAGGTGGATACGTGGAACATTAATTAAATCATATTATATAATAAACAATATGTGCATCATCTAAAACGAACATTTTGTGTTCAATTTATTTTATTTTGTTATTTTATTTTATATCATTGTATTTTATATTATTTGTTTGAGATTTATTTTGTGGATGTTGGAAGATCGAAGTGTGCGCGGGAGATGCCTATTGGTGGCGATGAGGTTCGCAACCCATCACACCGCGTCTCCCGCGGGGCGAAAAGAGAAGGATGGAGTGGCGCATCGGATAAAGTGTGACAGTCCATTCTTTCTGCCTACCCTTTCGGGGAGACGGCGTGATGGTTAGTTAGTTAGTTAGATAGAGAAAATTGACCGCCATATTATATTTTTATTTTATTTTTTACTCTATCCTTATTCACATCTCCAGATTCCTCCACATTCTATTAGCGAGTCATACACGCACGTCGATTCTTCCGATTTCTAATTTTTCATAATTTTGTTCATAATAGTTTTTTTCCGCTCTACATTCTTTCCTGATATCATAATTTGCAATTTATTCGTACATCGTTGTTACACATATACATCTAAGGAATCTCGTCTCTACCACATTTAATCAGCTCCTATCCTTCTTCTGCCAGTTCCATGGTTCGCTTCCATACGTAATGGTTGGAAACAGAACCAGTGAACGGCCTAATTCGCTATCATTGATGTAATATTGATTAAATTATTATTATTAATGTAACCCAACTAACTAACTAACCATCACGCCCTCTCTCCGAAAGGGTAGGCAGAAAGAATGGACTGCCGGACTTTAACCGATGCGGCACTCCATCCTTCTCTTTTCGCCCCCGCGAGAGACGCGGTGTGACGGGTTGCGAACCTCATCGCCACCTAACATAATCTAATAAACCTAACTTAACTCTTATAAATAAAAACCCTAAATCAATTTAAGGTCAATTTTAGTCAATACAAGGCGACGTCGCGAGGATAGAGCCCAGCAAAGAACTTAAAACAATCTGGAACTCGTCAACGCGTAAGCAACAAGCGAGCGAAAATGCATTAAAAATATTCTTAATTTGCCCACTGGACTTCCAGGATTATACATAATGCCCGGGCAATGTAATATTTTCTATATAATTTATCATTTTGTCAAATTCATCTAGGTATTTTTTAAATTACCCGGGCATTATAAATAATGCCCAATTATTTAGATTGCCCGTAACATAGATGGTATATTATGATGCGAACATATTATTATGGAGATGTATTTCATGTTCTTAATCCTAATTTAAAATGTTGATGTCGGAGTAGTTTCGACTGAATTTTAACGATTAAATTAATGCCTCTGGTTAAATGTCTTAAGCCTGACATAAATGTAAGACAGGCATGATTTATCTTCCCTCCACTATTATCCCGCTTTGGTCTGTTTTAAACCATATTAAACCTTCCACTTGGAATTCGCAGACACCTTTTATGCTTCTATAATAACCTACATAGTATTATGTTATCCGGAATATATCACAAATTATGGTATTAGTTTCCCCTTGGAGTGCATGCTAAATTATGTATCATTTGCATTTTTAATACTTTTTCTTAGTATACTAGAAGGCCAATCTATGGAGGCATTATATATTTATTTTTATGCATATTCCATCACATGCATTCCGAGAATGACCCGACCTCCGACCGTAAAATGTTTCCACCCAGACTCTCTGAAGTTGGTATGATTTATTCATCCACCATTTTGAGATGCGGTCAAACTTCTGTTGGCGGGAAATGCTGAAAAATGAGCTTCCTGAAAGTATAACATTTGTGTGTTTAACAAACCTATTTGTTTTTATAAATATACTCTTCCGCATGAGATTCGTCTTCCTGCCCCTTCTCGCGAATATTGGGTTAATTTATTCCACGATGTGTGCAAATATTTGTTTTGTGTTTCAACACCTTCGTGATAATGTAGGTAAATATTGAGCAGATTCGTTTTTAATTTTTTCACGTATAACATAAAACTTTGTTTAGATTAACCTTTGTATGAAAACTTGAATACGGTGTGCGTAAAATTTTACGTTTTTGTTTTCTTAAAAGGGACTAAAAAAGTACTTCTCGATTATTATTATTTTTTTCCACTTGTTTTTAATCCAGATTTCTCGATTTTAATTAGCTTATAGACAGTATGTCATCGTCAACATGGATATATTATATTTTATCAATTACAATTGATTTGATGTCATTAAATATTGTCATTAAACTGTGGAGGAGCTATCCCGGACAGCGCAGGATAGGGAAGAGTTTACCAGAGTGATCGCCAACGTCGGGGGGACCTGACAGGACACTTTAAGAAGAAGAAATATTTAAACAGCCTAATTATAAAAGGTTAATTGAAAATGACTTTTTATAATACCACATAATTATTTATTTAATAGCTAACTGGTTTCAGTCGCGACGTAACATCAGGGTTAAAAAAACGTATTATCGCGTGACGAAGATCGGTAATTTTCATTAGCTAATATAATGTCATATCACAAAGTAATTGTTTCCTATGTAGGAATTAAGGTCTTTGAAGCTAATACATTATTCTTTATATCGTTTTGGAGTGTCGTAATGATTTTACGATTTTCGTGTGTCGCAGCTGCCGTACTTTTCCGTGATTTATTTTGAGTGTTTAGGTACTCAATATAAAATATTTTTTTCGCAATTTTCCTAACTGGCGTCTGTCGACAGTACAATGTGATATTAAAGCGTGTAATATAAAAATGAGATACTCGGTAGTGTCAGGATGTGTAGGAAATGACTTCAATTTATTTTTTCTTGCTCAATATTCGTATCACGTCTTCCACGCTGACGTTTGTGAATTTGTTTTTGCGTTGTTTGCGATATTTTATTCTGAATTCTCCATAAAATTGACAAACTGGTAAAGTCAGGACGTGTGAATTTTCCAATTGAATTGAGCAAATAAAAGAAACTTTCGTTTTATTGGGCATGCATCACCCATCATTCACATTAGATCTCGGGATATGTTTCTAATGATTACTTAAAAATTAACATCCCCAATATAAGTTTATTACACAATAATAAACTTTATAGATTAAGTGATTTAAAAGCTCTCTGGAAAGTATGTCAGCGGTATTTACCAAACTTTGATATATTGTTGGTTCTTATAATTCCTCCATAAAGCTTATTGGAATGGTGACCTCGTGAAACAGTAGAGGGAGACACAATGGTCTGATGATCTAAGGAAACTTGCTGGTGACTGGATGCAGAAGGCGCAATATGGGAACGTGTGGAGAAGGCCAATGTCCAGCAGTGGACAAAAACGGCTGTATAAGTAAATAAATATGGTTTTAATTCAAACCTCAGAGCGATGAATCACTATGTTGGTTATTTCGTGGTTTTCATGAACTCATTATGAATTTAATATTCTAAGAATAATTGTTGGGAACTCAGTTATTGGCTTAGTACTCGATAAAAATAATTCAGTAATTTAAGCTCTCGTGAACCAAATTCCATTTTGTCGCTTTCCTTCAGTGGCGAGACCTGTATATAGAGATAGAGAAAACGTGACACGATCAAACAATCAAATATGAAATGTCGGCAACGTGAGAAGTCGGAGATATCGACGTGCGTGCATGATGTATGAACATTGAGGAATCGAGAGAAGTATGTCAGGAAAGGACAGTGTGGCGGTCCATTTTTTCTGCGTACCCCTTCGGGGAGATGGCGTCATGGTTAGTTAGTCTCATTGTAATTTTTACACGTCACGAATATAGTTTTCGTTAATAGCATTTGCGGATTTTTTTAATATTATATTTTTAAAATGCGGTACTTATTCTATTGTATTATAATAGAATAAGTACCATGAAAGTTTTCAGTAAAGTTTTCATTCCGTTATATTTCTAATATCCATGTACTTCTAGTACACTTACAGGAAAATAAATTGTGTCCCAAGTGTCGCCACTTCAAACTGCTACGACTATTGAGAAGGAAATGTGCTGAAATATTTCAGATATTTTTCTGCTTCTATTTTTGCTCGCTAATAATAGCAATAAGTTTATACTGTAGCAAGACTTCGTTATTTTTCGATGACGAGGCACTCATGTTATATAAGTGGTGTATGCTTATTAGGGTGTCCCTTATTTTTCAAAGTTTTAATTTTACAATGCATAGGCTATTGTTTTATTCATTTGGGCCTAAAACATTCGAAAACAATTTTTTTCCTTATTCGGAACAGTGTAACCCGTGCCGACTTACGCGCAAAGATGTCCCATACAAATTGCGTCACAGGAGCGGCGCGTTGTCGTTGTTATTATCGTTTAGTCTCGGCTTATCGGATAATAGCACGGATTGTTTTATATTTCGAAGATGTCAGTGGAACTAAGAAGCAATTAAAAAAGTATTTTCTTGGTTTATGAAGTAAATCACCAAATAACAGGTGTAAACTACCATCTAATCGTCAAGTTCTCGCAGTTCTATTTTTCAACATACGTGAAGTTAATTTGACTGTTAATGAAAGCGCAAATTTTGTCATTCTGGAGTGCAATATATTATGAAAAAAGACTAGAATACCTACCAGAGCTGTTCTTAATTATCTTAAGAAGTTAGTGGATCTTAATCAGGTCTGACTAGAACTGCAAAAAATAGCAAGAAGATTCAGGACTTACATAGGCGCCGCGAAGAGAACTTTCAACTTGAATTAGATAATTTATTCGATATCGCAGACGCCTATGCTCTTGAATGTGCAATGATATGACAGCATTTTATACAGAATGTTTAAACGGAGCTTGTGTGCAAAAGCTAGAAAGAGATTTGTTACTCTTTGCTTGCCGCCATCATATATACGAACTGATGCTCAAAAGTGCGTTTGAATCGCAAAATCGATTGTACGAGATGATTATAGCGAACTCATTGAGCTTGCTATTGTTTTTCTGGGTGAGAGAATGAAAATAAAATAAAAATCATACCTGCTGGCCCAACGCACAAGCACGATGGATGGCAAGAGCTATTTTCTCCCACTACTTACTGCAGTCCCAGTTTAAAATGTGTGCTAAAGACAAATAAGCTTTACGAGATGTTTGTTTATTTATTGTGGCAGTTTATGTAAAGCCCTGGCTTGAATGTAGTTTGGCGATAAAATCTCCGAATCAAGATTTTTGTTTTTTAAGGACCTTATAAGATTACGAAGATGTTGACAATTTCCAAAGCGGCTTTAAACAAGTTCAGTCAACATTTGTGGTACTTGTCAGAAGAAATAGCTATCCTTTTAATTTTTTATGACAACATTGATGAGCAAACTGAAGGAAACATTGTAGAAAACTTACAAAAATAAAGTTTTGGTGATTCGGGAAAGAGATATGTTCCATCGAAGGAACTGGCTCTCTTTATGGTACGTAAGTAGTGTTTAATCTAGTATTTAATTTAGAACTTATTTGTTTTATTTATAGGTACTACAAGTATTTGTTATCTTGTTTATTGGAAATATTTGAGTGATTTTGTTTCTGTCAAGAGTCAAGATTTATTTTCACGACTGAAACTTGATAGTAGTTTCATTCAAGAAATTGTGTATTCATAGAAAGACAGCGTGGCGTTTGTGGAAGCTAACAAGAGCTGTTAATCTAATGACAGACTTTCATGGTTAGACTACCGCAGATGAATAACATAAGCAGTTCATATTATGTTGTGTGCAAGAACCTAGAAAAATTTACCCAGACTGTAAAAATAGAGACTATGAAGAGGAAATATCCAAGTAAATTTGGATCTTTTTTGATAATTACAAGAAAAGTATTACATAAATATATGTTTTCATCAATATTTATCTAACATAATGGTTTTCAGTGATCATCTACAACTACATTTAAGAGACACCTAAAGCAGGTATTTTCTAAAACTTTGAGGCCAAGTCGGCACGGGTTAGAATTAACATAGGAAGTTGAAATTCTGTATTTGGGTAACTAGTAGGCTATTTAATATAATTAGGGGGTATGCGTTTCAAAATTCCAAATTTTTTTTTTTTTGTCCATATAAGGGACACCCTTATGCTTATACGCAATGTACATGTAAAAAAATAATAATCATACTTTTAATGATGTTTATTAATATTTTTATATTACTCGCTTCGTTGAAATATTCACAAAAGGTTGGGAGCAATAGGGTATGTGTGTTTCTTTACCTTTTAAACCAGTGGTTCCCAACGGGATTGGTACTGTCCACCGGTGGTTTTAGGGGTCGTTTTTGATCTAATGCAAAATAAGGGGGCGCTAGTTAAAAAGTAAGTAATGGATAGTAATGAAAAAGTAAAAAAATGTTTGGTTTTAACACCACTTTTTTATTAATGAAAGTGGTATTAAAACAAAACAGTTAAATGCTTATTTAATTTCTAAAAATGTCACACCACAATTTAAGTGCTTCATACGAAAGTATAAAATATTTGAACTGAAACTTTGAGTATTTTTTATTTTTTCTTTAAATTAATTATAAATTTTATTCACACAATTGGCTGTACATCCGTACAACCCCTTCCAGTTTATTTTGTGGTTTCGATAATATTTGCATACCTATACGTTATCGCCTCGAAGAAAAAAAACGTATTTCACTAAATTCAAATATAATGATGATGTGAGTCAATATTCTTCTTCTTCTAATAGTGTCGTGTCAGATCCCCTCGACGTTGGCGATCACTGTGGCGAATACTCGTCAGTGTTAATGGAGTCGTTTCCCGTTGTCTTCACCAGGAATTTTCTGTCGGGATTACCTTCCCTTAGCCGGTGAGTCTTGGTTTTGTGGCGCCCAAGATCCGCCATACGTCATCTCCTTGTCTCCTATGAACCTGATGGTAAGGTTAGTGATAACATTGGCCGGGACTTGCGGGGTTACGAGGACCGCCTTAGGACGCTAGGGAGTCGGACTTACTGGAAGTCTTGCTGTTGTCATCCAAGGTGGCGTTTTACGACATTTTATAGGTAACATACCTTTCAGTGGGTTTTCTCCCACCGTGGCACTTCCAGTCATTCGAGTCAGTAATAAAAAAATATCGGTATTTATTTGAGTTTTTTGTAGGTTTAAAGTTGTTTATACTTATTAAATAGTTCACTAGCGGGCATGTACTGTATTATCAATGAGTTGTAGGATTTTACTGTTGCGAACATTTCTATGCAGCTAGGAATGAACTAACAACGAAAAGCTCCACCGAGTGGAATGTGGAGGTACGTGCTCTGAGTCTGAACCAACAAACAACTTCGGAATCCAGCATGTTCAACGTAAATTTCATACATATTTAAAAATACAAATACGCTTCCTTAATTTAATTTCTCGTTTCTAGAGACATTTTAACGTTTTATTTATTAAGAACCATATATTTTTGTCTTTCTTTGTCTAACATTTACAATAGAATTTTATTATAGTTCACATTAAGATTACGGAAGCCCGTTGCTACGCGTTCTTGTCTATTTGATTAAAGGATAATCCACTCGGTCTCTATCTAACCAGTAATTAGGGGATTTGCACGAATTTCAATTCAGACCCTCTTCGGATCTAATAGAACTTTACGTGTCCGCAAAATAAATGTGTATTTGATATTTCAGTTAATTAATAACTCGTGCGTGTATTAATTATTAAAGTTTTATAACAGTCATTCATTATAATCACGTTCGTGTAATTATATTATACATATTGGTTTGATTACCTATTGTGCGAGTATATATCTATAAGGGTAAAGAAATGTCGGTTGAATTAGATAAATAAATCTTTTTCTCTGTACCAAAGGCAATCTAGTTTTATATATTGTTGGGATTGTCGTAAAACAGACCTCGTCCTTCATCCACTTCTTGTCATTGTGGCGAAAAATTTGGCTGACTTTGTGTCGTGTCCAGTGTTATGGTTTTAGTAAGAGAGGCATCTTCCTTCTATAAACGTTTTTTTATTAATATATAAATTAAAAAAAATTTAAACAACATTTTTATCAAAATCATATTTATTTATTGTTTCCTGAACATTTGAGAAAATTTCGTATTAAGTCATTAATATGAATGAAAATAACACTTTTCTATAAGATTATTTCGATATAAGAGTGACGTGTATTATCAAGTATTGCCATTGTATTGTTAAAACAATTATTTGATAATGTTGTAGCAAGGGGAAACATGTAACTCTCCCATATAATATATATTTGAAAAATAAAATGCAATTTTTGTCAATATTATCTGTTAGTTAACACCCTCTGGATATTATGATCATATTTATGTATTCAGTATACCTACACCTCCCCGGATATTATGATCATATTTATATAGTCAGTATACCTACACCTCCCCGGATATTATGATCATATTTATATAGTCAGTTTACACCGCCCCGGATATTATGATCATATTTATATGGTCAGTTTACATCCCCCCGGATATTATGATCATATTTATGTAGTCAGTTTACTCCTCCCCGGATATTATGATCATATTTATGTTGTCAGTTTACACCTCCCCGGATATAATGATCATATTTATATGGTTAGTTTACACCCCCCCGATATTATGATCATATTTATATAGTCAGTTTGCACCGCCCCGGATATTATGATCATATTTATATAGTCCGTTTACATCTCCCGGGTATTATGATCATATTTATGTAGTCAGTTTACACCTCCCCGGATATTATGATCATATTTATGTTGTCAGTTTACACCTCCCCGGATATAATGATCATATTTATATGGTTAGTTTACACCCCCCCGATATTATGATCATATTTATATAGTCAGTTTGCACCGCCCCGGATATTATGATCATATTTATATAGTTCGTTTACATCTCCCGGGTATTATGATCATATTTATGTAGTCAGTTTACACCTCCCCGGATATTATGATCATATTTATGTTGTCAGTTTACACCTCCCCGGATATAATGATCATATTTATCAACTTCCCAAGAGAGGCCAACCTGACTACAGGAACAGCCCAAAGGTCTAAGAGGAGAAGAAGAAGACGAAGAAGTTGACATCGAATCGATAATATTAGAGTACGGATTATTATACACACACCACTTGGTATACATTGTTCTGGCCAAGTTGCAAAGTCTGATGACTGAATGAACCACCTTACTCTCTCTTCGGTCTCAATCTAGCGATTGGTCTGCAGCAAGGTGACGCATCTCCTCTTCCACTCCGCTCGATCCTCGGCAACTCTCTTCAACTCCGCATAAGAGGTGCAGCCCATATCTTGGTAAATCTGGTCTAGGTACTCTTGGCGAGGTCGTCCTCTGCCAATCGATCCCTCGACTACTAAAGTTATTAAGACGCAAAGAAAGGTTGAATATAAATTGAATAATATCATACTTTGTAATATACTCGTATGTATAATTTTTTGCCTAAACCACTCTTCATTTTTATTATCAACCGGTTTTTTTATATTATCCTTATCTTCGCTAGGGCGATCACTAAAGTAATTCAATAATCGTACAGATGAAAAAGCGGATAGTATCCAAACCATTTAGAACTAAATGGGATTTAGTGATTGAACCAAAAAAAATAAGCAAAGTGTCCGTAAAATGTTACTACAATATTAATGGTACTCGTATAAAAATATGTAAATATTATTAGTGTTTTATTGTCTTGGTTGATTGTTTTCCGTTGTATTATGCTCAAATGGACACAGTGTACCCTTAATGGTGTGTAATAATACGTAATTTATAGTTTTAAAATATGTCAATATGCTGTGTTGAATTCATATTTTTGTTCTGTTGTATATTATAACTAGCTGACCCGGCAACGCTTCGCTATTGCTATATTAGAGTATATAAATACACCCAATATATATTAAAGAAATACAATGAAAGTTCAATATCAATTATTTTATTGGATAAAATGACATGTGTATAGGTGCAAGAATGTGTGTATCCTAATTCAGTTCATATCTTTAAAACATTTGTTTAATCCAAGCAAACTTGGTGTGAACTTGAATAATACTAATGTGAATTGAACAATTGAAGGCTGGGCATTACCAAGGTGGCAAGTTTGCAAAAAGTCTGAAATGAGTTTTTGATGCCAATTGGTCTTAAACATAGCTGTGCAAAAGCGCGTTATGATTTAATAATATAGTGTAGTTCAAACGTTACCCTAAAGATGCCACCCAAAAAAAGTTTATATATATCTTTTTCAGCTTTATGTTTAAACCATTAAACGTCCAGTCTTAATTTTTTTCCTCAATATTTTAAGTGAAATTAAAAAAACAAATAAATATATTATATCACATTTGCATAAAACATTCATACATATACAATTCATATCCGTTCACTCCTGGGCGTAGGCCTCCTCCATCTGCTTCAATGTCTGTCGATCCTGGGCAACACGCATCCAATGTCGTCCCTCCATCGAAGTTGAGGACGTCCTGGGTTTCGGGTTGCACTTCATCTACGCATATATCGAGGTGTGGATCCATCCTCTGCACACGCGCATTCCATTATCTTCTGGGTTGTCTGCCTCATCTCATGACATCTTTCAGCTTGCAGATTTCACCGTTTCATGTTACCTAGAAATAAAAGGAAAAATATTAAATTAATATAGTGTAGTTCAAATGTTACCCTAAAGATGCCACCCAAAAAAAAGTTAATATATATCTTTTTCAGCTTAATGTTTAAACCATTAAACGTCCAGTCTTAATTTTTTCCTTAATATTTTAAGTGAAATTAAAAAAACAAATAAATATACTATATCACATTTGCATGAAACATTCATACATATACCATTCAAGGTCATAATAATGCTCTTAGAAATACAATGTTTAGAGAAACAAAACTCTTGATTTTGATGTCCATTAGATGAAGCTAATAATGCACATTCACTTAACCAATGACGAAATTTGTAAATTTGTGTGATGTCTGGAAATATGCATTGAATCAATTCTCCTTTGGAGTGTGATTCTACAGAAATCAGTTGATAATTTAAAGTATTCATTCCATACAATGAACTTTCATTGTTGCAGAATTTTACCCATTCCAGAAATATTTAAAATGTTGCATGTAGGTGTTTCAATGTTTTGTATCATCATCATCATGAGCCTATATCCGTTCACTCCTGGGCGTAGGCCTCCTCCATTTGATTCAATGTCTGTCGATCCTGGGCAACACGCATCCAATGTCGTCCCTCCATCGAAGTTGAGGACGTCCTGGGTTTCGGGTTGCACTTCATCTATCATCAGGGCTGCGAGCGGCATGCCATTTTAGGGCTGCCACTCTTCCGATGATGTCCGACACTCCTGTTCTGCCTCTAATAGTGGAATTAAACCAATTAATCCAACCTGTACATACCATTTCAAAATTAGTTCATAAATATAACAATCTCCTGGGCGCAGGCCTCCTCCATCTGATTCAATGTCTGTCGATCCTGGGCAAAACGCATCCAATGTCGTCCCTCCATCGAAGTTGAGGACGTCCTGGGTTTCGGGTTGCAGTTCATCTATCATCAGGGCTGCGAGCGGCATGCCATTTTAGCGCTGCCACTCTTCCGATGATGTCCGACACTCCTGTTCTGCCTCTAATAGTGGAATTAAACCAATTAATCCAACCTGTACATACCATTTCGAAATTAGTTCATAAATATAACAATCTTCCTGGGCGTAGGCCTCCTCCATCTGATTCAATGTCTGTCGATCCTGGGCAAAACGCATCCAATGTCGTCCCTCCATCGAAGTTGAGGACGTCCTGGGTTTCGGGTTGCAGTTCATCTATCATCAGGGCTGCGAGCGGCATGCCATTTTAGCGCTGCCACTCTTCCGATGATGTCCGACACTCCTGTTCTGCCTCTAATAGTGGAATTAAACCAATTAATCCAACCTGTACATACCATTTCAAAATTAGTTCATAAATATAACAATTGGGTGTGGGATCCATACATGCCAGTATCTTGCGTTGCGTGCCCCATCTCACGACATCTTCCACCTTGGAGATATCGTGGATAGCCGTGTTCCTCACCCTATCTCAAAGAGTCTTTCCTGGTATCATCCTTAGCGTCGGCATCTCTGCGAAAATCAAATAATTATATTAAAATGAGCAGTATATTAAAAAAAAAAGCACTCGATCATTGTAAGATTGGCGTGGGAACATCAGACCATTTGGAAATGTTATATTACTGGATTTTTCCAACTGAGGCAGCTAATGCTGTATGTAAGGATATGTTTACCTATCACAGCATAACAGAGAAAAACTAAAACAGCTGAAGTAAATCGTCTAATCCAAAAGATATAGGTTATCGCCCTGCCAGAACAATTTTACATTACATTATTAAAATAGATTATACCAATTCATAGAATTGTTACTTAGAATTTAACGTTTTTCCATGTAGTCATAACATAACCTAAAATAATACGTAAGTAAAACGATATGTAATATCATTTCTATTCGATATAATTTAGAACTAAAACTTTGAAATATGTAATGCGGAAATATAATCTGTATTCATTTCAACGGCAAAATAGAATAAACTGAAGATATATATGAATTAGAAATATAAATATTTTACTTACGAAACTGTAACACGCAATTCAAATTTGACATTTCAGAGATAGGGATGGGCAATCCGCTCACGAGTCGACTCAAAGATTCGAATCTTTTTGGTGAGCGGGTGAGCGATGATCCATAAAAAAGAGCGGCAGCTCAATGATCCGCTAGGTCAGGGGGGTCGGCAAAATTATTAGCCAAAGAGCCAAATGCGTACTTTACAACGATTTAAAAAAAAATTGAGAGCCAAATATGTTTATTGATTTAGATAACCTTTATTATAATTTTTGCACTTCATTCAATTACGGGTACACAGAATAAAACATTATTTCATACTTCTTCCTGTGATGAAGGCGACCAGCCTTCTCTCCATCTCTTTGGTGGTCATCCTGGTGGTCGACGGCCCTCTGGAGTCTCTTGCATCACGATATTAGGAATTCTTGCTGGATCCATTCTCTCGATGTCTCTGCCTACTCCATCTCACTATGTCTTCAATGTTGCAGGATTTGCGAATTTATTCGTTGGGTATCCTATCTCTAACGGTTCTCCCCACAATAGGTCGCAGTCTGGTTCTGACAGTGTCTGCTCTTGCTTTGATTCCGTATGTTATTATGGACCTGATGCATGTTTGTTTGTTGTTATTCTTAATTTTAGGCACAATTCCATGTTCTCATCAATAAGACGACTTCGTAGTTTACTCTTGTTAAAATTCATGCTTGAATAAAATTGTCCGCATGAATATGTAGAAGCGAAAAGCGAAAGATCAGCAAGAGTCAGTAATACTATTTCAGGCGTTGAAGATGATGACTAAAAATCTTTGAATTGGCGATGATGATTAAGAGTTTTAGCTAAACCGGAATTGATAATCGTAATCACCAATTCCATAACTTTACAAATTTCTTCTGGAAATGTCTGCGGACAGAGCGTTCTTGATGAATGATGCGATGGTAAGCAAGTATGTCGTGATTATTTTTTCTTTCAACAAACCCCTTCGGCTCCGGAGCCGCATTTTGCCGACCTCTGCGCTAGGTGAATCATATATTATTGCAAAAGAGTCGACTATTTTTAGTGATCTCTTTAAGGGATCTGAGCTGAATGGTTCCGCTCAGTAAAGTGAGCCGATTCTTCTTGATAATTATCGAGCGGCTCCGGAGCCGCATTTTGCCGACCTCTGCGCTCGGTGAATCGTATGTCGACGAACGGTTCCGCTCAGTAAAGTGAGCCGATTCTTCTTGATAATTATCTCCGGAGCCGCATTTTGCCGACCTCTGCGCTCGGTGAATCGTATATTATTGCAAAAGAGTCGACTATTTTTAGTGATCTCTTTAAGGGATCTGAGCTGAATGGTTCCGCTCAGTAAAGTGAGCCGATTTTTCTTGAGTCAAAAAAGTTGTTTGTCGTTGTGAATTTTTTTTTTAGCTCATCGACAAAAAATTTATCCTGGTGAATTTTTTTTTTTTACCGGAATCAACTTTTTTGGTCGAGGAGCAAAAAAAAAAGGTCACTAAAATAATTTCAAACTTTGAACGACTCAAAATGGTGAACCGTGGATCGTTAAAAAGAGTCGGCTCACTTTGCTGAGCGGAACCGTTCAGATCAGATCCCTGAGATGAGTCGTTTTGCCCATCCCTATACGTGCGTATATTTTTCAGTTCAAAAGAGCGACTAATTTCATATCTGACCACGCAAAGAGTCAAAAAAGCCACTAATTTGCATCTTATCACGCCAAGCGAATATAGACTCTAAAGATCGATACTCAGGTGATACGAACATGAAGGTCTATACTCGCTCGCACTACGAAAATTTATAAATTTACAAAGTTAATTAGAGCTCGATTAATAACAAAAATATGCCTATGACGACCGGGATACTCCATTTAGTAAAGTGTATAACTTGGAAAATGATCAGCTCAGGAATAACCTCAGAAATAGTCCACACACACAACCAAAACTGCCTTTTATTTATATAGATAGATTGCAATTTATCAGTTTGATTAATATTTTAAGATATTATTCAATCATACGGTCTCATGAATCCACAATTGTTTTGTCTTGTTAATATTGTTTCCGAAAGATTTGCATTTAATTTGTTTTACCAAATGTTTACTACCCGGTAATTTGCTGGAAATAACACCAACTAACGAGCTTGTAACTTAAGATACCCGGTCAAAACCAGGAGTGCTTAGTAAGCTCACTGACTCCTCGCACCCCTCCCGGGTCATTCATATCTTAGCTCAGTTACCGCCTTGCGGGCTAAATATTCAACATCGAAGATTAGTTTTAGGTTCGTGTGTATTGCCTTCAAATTATCGTGTGCTAAACACTTATTTATTCAAGCAATTACATAATTTCGTGTATGTTAAACAGCCGATGTGGAATCTACTTAACATTTCACCGTATCATGCAGAAATGTTTACTTCCCCTTCACTGAAACGTGACAAACTGATTTTATTGTACCGCAGATATCAGCGTTTTTACCACTTCATTGTTGAAATTCTCTCAGTACCAATTTTGACATATTTTATCGTAGGTACGCACTATTAAATATACATGTTTAAACAGGGTAGTCCCTTAGTCTCTTTTGTAATACTTTTTATATAGAAGTACGTAATTTGTATGCTGACTGATTCAGCACTCTATCCATGCGAACGAATAACTATCTTTGCTCGAAATCATTCTATACTACGTTAAAGCATTTCTGTGTAGTAAAATTATTTAGCGTACCACAAAATAACCCGGACAAAATTGCTATCCCAGAAATAATAACTCGGATATTTTAGAAAATGTGGGAATTCTATTTGTTTTCATAAAAAGGCTTAGCTGTAAAACGTTATATGTTTTCTCATAGGAAAAGGGTTGAGCCGTTTGTTTATAAATATGATTTTTGAATAATTCTATATACACGTGTATGAACATGTGTGTTATAAAAATATGCAATCGAGGAATTGTTTGTGCTTATTTATTTTCAACTAGAAATTTTCTTATTGTTTTACGTTGACACCGAAACTTAAAAATATATAAAATGATATATTTTTAAGAAATCTTTTTAATATATAAAGAAGTTATAAGTATTTTGTTGGTTATGAAGAGATATAGCTCTTGATTTTTGATAAGAAATTAAATTTTTGCACATTCAAGGTAATTTTTCACATTACCAACATGCAATTAAATTCAAATCGATGTAATTATCGAAAAAAACTCTTTTTTGATAAATTACTCTTTTGTTGGTAAAAATAATAAACATTTCTACGTTTAAATGAACTTCAAACTTGTATTAATCTTCACCGAGAACTGTTTAACTGGAGTATGCTGAGTCATTAGCATTACTCACTTTCTTTATCTAAGGCACTCCCGAGATTAGCTGAACTAGCGTAAGTCATATTTAGGCCCTCTTATGAAAGTGTCGTAAGCCGTCGTAAAATTGAACTCGTAAGAGTTTTCGCACCACAAGAAAAGTACACGTGGAATATGTAGAGATATCCCAAATATTTATTTCGTCGATGCATACGTCATCTCTGCTAATATCCGGTGGTGTTGGGATGAATTTCGCTTACCTTTTTTGGTAAATATTCTTCCCTCGTCCCCACGACCATATTGAAGGTTAATGGCGCTTGAAAATATTCGACCATTTAGCCTTAATCTGAGAATTTTCTACTTGGTACTTTTTTTTTCAGCCACCCATTTTGCCCATTAACTCTCTCAGTTTTTTCATCCAATTCATTTTCCCTGAAGATTTAGTCGCTATCGGAATTGTTAGAAGAAGTACTGAGTCGAATCTTTGGAAATTGATACGGACTTGGCTCGGTTTTTATCAGCGGAAGTGATTAATGAGATAAGCCAGGGTGGGGTTGCCGACTTTATTGAAAATTCTATCTAATAATTGGATATCGTGATAAATGTTCCAAATTTATTTTACCAATTTAAATTTAGCCATATATTACAAGTACATGCAAATTTAAATATGAACACATTATGCCACTCCATATACTACATCTTTTATTTAAATCATCTGTATCACGATATAGTGGTTAAGCCCAACTTACCACTTAAGTTTACTGGGGAAACTTAACTGCACAAATCTATCGCCGCAAGTCTCTATTCGAGCGTGTGTGTACACAGAAAAGCTGCGCAAGTTATAAAGACTCGTGCACGGGTATAGTCCATTCGAATATACATTTCAGAATGAACTATACCACAGAGTTTTCCGATTTACGAGTTCAAGTATGTTTGCAACGATTCAGATGCTCTGTGTCTATGGTGGGCTTTTGTGTACATGGCGAAATCATCCCATTTCATTATTTTTTTACTATAATATTACACAAGTAGATAAACATTATTACAAATTAAGCATTGAGGATTAAAAATGATATTGCAATTAAATTAGTATTTAAACAAAACATACATAAAAATATCTCAAACCCTTCAAAGTTTGTTGATTATTTAGACAAAATATACGAGTAAATACATAATTTAAGACACTGTTTTTTTAATTATTTATTTTATAATTAGATAGTGGTTTGTGGATAGGATGCTCGGATCCTGATCCAGGGGCTCGGATGGAAACCTGGACACGACCCGATTCCTCCTTCGCAAAAAAGAGTTATTTCTACTCTCATTGGATATTTCATATTAAATTCTAATACCATTGATTTATTGTTTAAAATCATTCGTTTAGTTTTTTTTAAATTAAAAATATATATATTATATGAGTATTAATGTTTAAGCAAATAGTTACCACTTTCTTCTATATTCAGCATCACTATGTGTTGAATGGATTCATAATTGAACAATTTTTTTAGGTTTGTAACACAAATATTTTAAGGATTAATTGTATCTCAATAGAGACGAAAATGTAATTTTTTTTGGAAACAGAATATGGTAGTCGAGGCGTTTACAGGACTTAGCTAGTGTAGATTGACCTAAAAAAATGTGAAGTTATTTAACATAGTAGCATATATACAAGTTCCAAAAATTTGACAGACGTGGTGGTCGTAAGAAGGGCGGAATGGGGAATGTTGTTAAACATAAAGTGATCGCTTAACCCAACCAATGACAGGTCATAATTCCTGTAAACGCCTCGACTACTATTTTCTGTTTCCAAAAAAATTTACAACTTCGTCTCTATTGAGATACAATTAATCCTCAATGATTAACTCGCAATGGGTAAAATCCAGTATTTGTATACATTCAAAAAACAAATTGTACAAAAGATTTAATTAACTTTTAATTTAACATCCCAGCTTTCATGAAATTTTTTTTGTAATATGTGTTGTATTTTTAAAATATTTATTTAGAATATTATATTTGAAAGGGGCCTCTGTGTCCGCAAAAATATTTGTGTTTATTTTTAATAAAGTGTTAGGTATTTATCTTGTGTTACGAATTAAAAAAAAAACGTTAAAATAATAACCCTACCAACGAATATAATCTTAGATAATATTCGTATTATGAATTAAGCTAAGTAAGTAAGAGTCCGTTTCAAATCTTTGCATAAATTTAACGTTGAAAAATAAAAATAATCGCCACACCTGTTTCACATAAATTTCCCTTATTCTTTGACCGTTTAACTGAAACGCGTTGACGTATAAAACGTTTTAAAATCGTCAACAAATCTGAGTATTGTGTGAAAATACTCGCATTATAATAATTTCCATTCTCGCGCCAACACTTCCCCTCCTCATCGAGTCAACGTTTAGGCACTTGGAATGTTCTTATACTTCTTATATGGCAAGTATCGCTTTGTTATGTCTGAATATTTCCCTAAACAAGTTTTGGTGTAGCGGCCTTATAAAGAAAGGTACGGTCGGCGGCGCCGCCTAACCCGCTCAACTTTATTTTGGACTGTCAAAAGCCTTATTGAGTTACCTGTAGTAGCAGACTACAGACGCAAACATCAAAGAAACTTTCACCCCCTATTGATGAAACACGAAACATTGGAACACGCAACAGCTTTGTGGAAGTCTTTAATAAAATAACTGTATTTAATGTATTGACTTTATCGCAACGTTCTTTCTTTGCAAGGATGAAATATTGACACGATTTACATTCTAGCCGCGAAAAAACAGGTTAGAGCATTTTTTTGTGGTGTTTTCTTTGTATTTTTTATGGTTATTTAGCAAACAAAAATGCCAAGGAAATGGAAACAGAAATTTTGAAACCCTTTTCTTTGTGTTGATTTTCCCGCCTCTTTATACCCTGTAATATGTTTTATAATTTTTATTTCGTCTATATTTTCATGACATTCAGCAGAATGGATTCATATAATATATATCACCATATTGAATATGGTAATAATTCTGCGAAATAAAGCATAATATTAGGTCCTTACATATGAAATCGGCGTTTTGCCGTACTGGCAACTTTGATCTCAAATATCTTCTCTTTGGTTAGGAATTCCAAATTCAAATTTATACAGCTATTTACTCAAGTATTTGTGTTTCGAAAATTACAATTCCTTTGTTTTTTCCTCAATTGTTTTTTTTCTTTGCGTCACTCAGTTTACAAAATGGAAAACTTGAAATATCGCGTTATTTACGAGTACGAGTTCCACCGTGGCACCAGTGCTGCAGAAACGGCTCGAAGGATTAATGATGTGTATGGCGACGGTGCCGCAAAAGAAAACACAGTGCGTTTTTGGTTCCAACGTTTTCGTTCTGGAAATTTCGACCTGCAGAACAAGCCCCGTGGACGGCCGGAGACCAAAGTTGATAATGAAGAATTGAAGGCTATTGTGGAAGCGGATCCATCGCAAACCACGTCCGAGTTAGCTGCAGGCTGCGGTGTTAGTGATAAAACTGTTTTAATCCACTTGAAGCAAATTGGGAAGGTGAAAAAGCTTGAAAGGTGGGTACCTCACGAATTGAGTGAAGCAAATCAACAAACGCGCGTTGACTGCTGCGTTGCATTACTCAACCGGCACAATAATGAAGGGATTTTGAATCGAATCATTACCTGTGATGAAAAAGTGGATCCTGTATGATAATCGGAAGCGCTCATCGCAATGGCTGAACCCTGTCGAACCAGCCAAACCATGCCCCAAGCGAAAATTGACTCCAAAAAAGTTACTTGTGAGCGTTTGGTGGACTAGTGCTGGTGTCGTTCACTACAGCTTTCTTAAATCTGGCCAGACGATTACGGCAGATGTCTATTGTCAGCAACTGCAAACCATGATGAAAAAGCTAGCTGCTAAACAACCGAGGCTGGTTAATCGCTCTAGGCCACTGCTGCTTCATGATAACGCTAGACCACACACTACACAACAGACGGCTACCAAATTAGAAGAGCTTCAATTGGAATGTCTAAGACATCCACCGTACTCTCCGGACCTTGCCCCAACAGATTACTATTTTTTTCGAAATTTGGATAACTTCTTGCAAGGGAAAAAATTCAACTCCGATGGGGCAGTCCAAACCGACTTCAAAGATTTTATTGATTCCCGTCCGAATGTTTTTTTTAGTAAAGGGATCGATAAACTACCTATGAGATGGCAGAAGTGCATAGATAGCAATGGTACATACTTTGATTAAATAAATATATTATATTTAAAAAAAATCAACTTTATGTTCCTCCCATACAAAACGACAATTTCATATGTAAGGACCTAATATTAAAACCTTTTTCTACACATCAAATAGTTATAAATATTTATATTTTGTACGTTTTTATTAGTAATTTCTACAAATAAATATTAAACAAAAGCTACCTACAATGTACGATCACAAAGTTAACTCATAAAATCGGTAACTCATATTTTACTTTGAACTGAAAAAGCAATTCTTCACGTATTTAAAATATTTTGGTTTCGTCTCCTTTTTTATTGTATCTGAGTAGACCCTAACTATGGTGAAGATAAGGTAACTCTGAGATTTTATTGTTTGACTGCATATCAATGGCGTGACTGTGATTTCAGGAATCATGGTGCCGGCGACTGCGGACGGTGTGGACGCGGCGACTCTGCACAGCGGGGGACCAGCGTCCTCCCACAGAAGTCAAGGACCATGGTAAGGACTGAGGACCAAAGATCATCGCTTAAATGCTTAAACGCTGATATATTGAACGAAAATATCTTAATAATCGAAAATTCTTCTGTTCGTGTGTGTATGTAAGTAACATACATACTCGTTTATGTGAGAATGACAATGGAACAATGTGTGGTCTTTTTGAAATTTAAGTGTTAGCATAAATCATGTACTATTTTTTTTAGTAGTAAGTGGAGTAGTAAGTAAGTAGTACGTTGTACGTTAATGTGGCGTTTAATTTCTTGGCATTGCCCCGGTCGCATTTATATTATATGAACAAGAGAGCTTTTGAATAAGTTATACTAAATTGCTTAAAATATTTTTCTATGAGACTATTTGTATGGTAATGAAAACAAAAAAAAAAAAAACTTTATTATTGTTTATTTAGTATGCTTCCACTTGTATTTAACCGGTCGACGTTAAACACAAGTTGATTTACAATAATTATGAAATTTTGTATAAATTTTTTTGTTTTCATTATTTAGAATGAACTTCTACCAAGAAATTTCAATAAAAGTATATATTTTTTAATTCTATAGTATTTTGTAGAAAATACAATATTTTAAAACTGTTGTTTGTTAGTAATGCAAATAAAAAACTTATTTTTTGTAGGACAGTATAAAACATAATAACTAATAAACGAAATTTCAGTATTCTTTAGTTCGCCTTTAATTTCTCCAATCGTTATTTTTATATGAAATTACAAAATAAGATAGACAAAGTATGATAGAGTGTCGAATGAAAATATAAGAAGTGAATGCGGTGCGAATGATGGTGTTATGAACAAAATAATGAAAGGATCATTAATATGGTATGGACACATGGAAAGAATGAATGGTGAAAAAAAGTATGTGTTAACCATGTAAATGGAACTAGAAATACAGGAAGATCGAGGAAAATGTGTCACGATCAAATCAATCAAATATTGAATGTCGGCGAAATCGACGCGCGTGCATGACACGATGTATGAATGTTGAGGAACCGAAAGAAATATGTCAGGAAAGAAAAATGTGGCAGTCCGTTCTTTCTGCCTACCCCTTCGGGGAGACAGCGTGATGGTTAGTTAGTTAGTTAGTTTACAAAATAAGAACAATGTACAATATTATCTGGGCGGAAGCGGAACTAAGCGGTAATTTCTGTTTGAGACCCCTCAGCTTATGACAGATTTAGCTTTGACAAATAATATCAAGAACTTTTTTAATTTTGTAACAACTTTAAATAGAGAATAAAGAAAACAAATCCAATATGTTGTACATTTTTTTTTACTGAAATGAGTCCACATATTCCCGTTCAATCGGTTTATTGCTTACTAAAACAATCGAACCACGCCTTCGTCTATTATGCGAATTTCGATTACATTATTTTAAGTTAACTGTGATATTCTGTTTATATACTAACTGTCTAAATAGAGTAACTAGTAATTAAATCTCGTCTCGCTGTCTACATGATTAAGTTTAAATAGGTAGGAACATTTAGAAGGCAGTCGGAAACTGATGACATACGGGTTTGTGAGTATTCGCGTTTCTATGTATTTTAAACTAATTCTCAAAGTCCACCAGTTAGATCCTACTAGCCAAGTAAATACTCAACGTCATTTTATTTAGTTTCAAACTTAACCTCTTTTTAATCCTTTATAATTTCATTTTAGATAGACTGAGTGTTCAAATTGGTAGAAAAAAAAGTTAACAATTGAGATTCACACAATTTTATGTGTATTATAATTATTAATTTCTATGTTCAACAAGTTATGTATGTTTGTAATAAGTGTATTCAGTCTAAATGCCTTAAGTTTTGCGTAATGGTGTTCTTTAACGGATCTTTATGTATGGAAGTGAAGCATGGAACTGGTAAAAGTAGAATAAATGCAGTGGACATGCGATCTTTTAGACAGACAACGCAGACATAAATTGAAGATCTTCTTAGGTGGTGTTGCAGATTAACATATATACAACTTCCAAAAATTTGTCAGACATGGTGGTCATAAGAAAAAATGTGGAATGGGGAATGTTGTATTACATAAAAGCGTGCGCTTAACCCAACCAATGACAGGTCATAAGTCCTGTAAACACCTCGATCAACCATATTCTGTTTCCAGTTTACATCTTCGTCTCTATTGAGATACAATTAATTCTTGAATAAATTGAAGTGTTACAAATAAAATAATATAAGGGTCAATATATAATGGTTTGGATATACGAGTACGGAATGAATTAATTAAGAAATAATAATGAAGAATGTGTACGTTAACGATGTAAATAGAGCCAAGCGAAGAGCCGGTCGAACATTCAATGTCGGCCACATGTCGTAGAATCCATGTGCGAGCATGACACGTTGTACGAATGTTGAGGAAACAAGAAAAGTGTGTCAGAGATGACGTAATGGAAAGCTAGTTATTAAGTTTGTTAAGGTTTTGTTTCAATAACAATGATTGTTTTATTTGAAAGGGTTACTTAATTACATTTAACCGCCGAGTGCATAAGCTTGTAGTTCGAGTTAATGTTATTCCCCACATCAGCCGCCCCATTGAGTCGTTTAACCGAATAATTCGGGGTATTTTATTTTATTATTCGGTGCACGAGTGTTTTCGCCGCTTGTGACACCAATATGAAACCACAGCGCCGAGATGTGTGTACAATTTTTATATAATTTGCTTCCAAATTTGTTGTGGACGTTAAACACGCTACTAATAAATTAACGAGGTAACATTTGATTCAAATATTCCGCTAAATTTATATAATACCTGAGTATTAAAATGTTACTCGACTTTGTTTTGTTGGAGAGAAACATACTCGTAGGGTTTCAAAATTGGTTCGTAATTTGACTTCAAAAATTTAAGTGCTGTAAAGAACTAATTGGTAGTCAACTTTAATAGACAATCATTGTATACATACAAATATCAATATTATTGTTCAAGTTAGTTTGAAAACAAACTAACCATCACGCCGTCTCTACGAAAAGATAGGCAGAATGAATGGACTGCCACACTGTTCTTTACTAATATAATTCTTCGATTTCTCAACATTCATACATCGTGTCGCACGCACGTCGATTTCTCCGACTCCTCACATGGCCGACATTCAATATTTGATTTATTTGATCGTGCCACGTTCTGGTTCCATTTACATCATTAACATATAATTTTTTTACCATTCTTTCTTCATTCATTCTTTCCATGTGTCCAAACCATCTTAACGATCCTTTCATTATTTTGTTCATAACACCATCATGACCCTTATGTATGGAAGCGAAGCATGGAACTGGCAAAAGAAGGATGAAAGTAGAATAAATGCAGTAGAAATGAGATCTCTTAGACGAATGTGTGGATACTCTGTGTACGATAGAGTGTAGAATAAAAATATAAGAAGTGAATAATTTAGCAACTGACATTTTTGCTCCGTTCCGTGAAAATGCTAACATAACATACCAGGTTACCATATGTTATAAAATCATACGACCGAAAACGATTAATAACTTACGGTAAATTGATCCAGATGAAATCGGATACATACGTCTGTTATCTTCAATGTAGTTTGGAAGAAGTAGAAAACGTATTTAATTTCTGAATCATAGCATTCCTTCGTCTTTTAAACAACACAACCTGAAAAAATACTCAAACTAACTAACTAACTAACCGAAGGGGTAGGCAGAAAGAATGAACTGCCACACCTTTCTTTCTTGACATATTTCTCTCGCTTCCTCAACATTCATACATCGTGTCATGCACGCGCGTCGATTTCTCTGACTCCTCACATGGCCGACATTCAATATTTGATTTATTTGATCGTGCCACGTTTTCCTCGGTCTTCCCCTATTTCTGGTTCCATTTACATTCTTTCTTCATTCATTCTTTCCATGTGTCCAAACCATCTTAATGATCCTTTCATTATTTTGTTCATGACACCATCATTCGCACCGCATTCACTTCTTATATTTTCATTCGACACAGAGTATCCACACATTCGTCTAAGAGATCTCATTTCAACTGCATTTATTCTACTTTCATCCTTCTTTTGCCATTTCCATGCTTCGCTTCCATACATAAGGATCGGTAGAAGAACAGGTAAATTTATATAATACCTGAGTATTAAAATGTTACTCGACTTTGTTTTGTTGGAGAGAAACATACTCGTAGGGTTTCAAAATTGGTTCGTAATTTGACTTCAAAAATTTAAGTGCTGTAAAGAATTAATTGGTAGTCAACTTTAATAGACAATCATTGTATACATACAAATATCAATATTATTGTTCAAGTTAGTTTGAAAACAAACTAACCATCACGCCGTCTCTACGAAAAGATAGGCAGAATGAATGGACTGCCACACTGTTCTTTACTAATATAATTCTTCGATTTCTCAACATTCATACATCGTGTCGCACGCACGTCGATTTCTCCGACTCCTCACATGGCCGACATTCAATATTTGTTTTATCTGATCGTGCTACGTTTTCCTCGGTCTTCCTCTATGTCTAGTTTCGTTTATATCGTTAATATATACTTTCTTTACCATCATTTCTTTATTCATTCATTCAATGTGTCCAAACCATCTTTATGATTCTTTCATTCTTCTTAAAGTGCCCTGTCAGGTCCCCCTGACGTTGGCGATCACTCTGGTAAACTCCTCCCTATCCTGCGCTGTCCGGAACATTCTTTCATTATTTAGTTTAAAATCAGGTAAATTATATAAATTTCGTATTTTAAAATAATTGTTTTATCGTGACTGATAAGTAGTGTCTAATTAACAAACTTACCTTAAATCTGCCCTTAAAATTCAGAGACTCGTTAATTTTGCTGGTGAAGTTTGAAATTAATCTTGAGAATACCTTTTTATAGCTCGGTCTGGTTTTTAAGTCGAGTTATATTTCTTCAACAAGCTGATCTTAATTTATCTCTGCGCCCTAACGAATCTATTCTTGAATTCTTCCTTCTAAGTTTTACTGTAGATTTGTTAAATGCTCGTGTCACTTCAATCCAGATATAGAGTTTCTTACTGGGAAAATGAGAATTTCAAAATCTTCTTTAAAATGAAATTATCTCGTGTACGTCAGATATTCGGAATGAAACTTTTTATCGACTTTTTATTTCTCTAGACTTTTGGATGTTTGAGGCTTTCATTTAACATAACCAAAGCGTATACTTCTCTATGTTTGTATATGAGTATTTCGGTAGCGCGGATTGTCTGAGAAAATATCGTAAACTTCATTTGAATAAAAGGTGAGGATTGAGATAAAGAATTTTCTTTTGGTGTTTCCAGTATATCTCGAGGATAAACACCCAATTAAACTTTGCGCAAGATTACGCTAAATTCTTCTTTAAATTGATAGCCCCCGCATATTAAATTTTCTCTCGCGCTGAGAGGAGTTGCCGCGAGGGTCTCGTGACATTTCATTTTCATGTTAATTGCAACGAATTGGTAAGAAGTTGCAAAATTAAAATATCGCCCTAGGGTAAATTTCTTTATTATAAAATAGTATTTTTTCATGACATGAGAAACCTTGACAGTTTGCAACATTAGCGTGAATGGTGAAAATTTGGAGCAAGTAGTTAAGTTTTTGTATTTAGGTAGTATGTTTACAAGATATGGGAGAGTGGAGAGGGATATTGAAAGTAGGGTTGGGGCAGGCAACAAAGTGAATGGTGCACTTAAAGTTGTCATCGCAAACAAAAACCTATCCAAAAAAGCTAGAATGGCAGTGCACAATGATGTTCTTCTACCGATCCTTATGTATGGAAGCGAAGCATGGAAATGGCAAAAGAAGGATGAAAGTAGAATAAATGCAGTTGAAATGAGATCTCTAAGACGAATGTGTGGATACTCTGTGTCGAATGAAAATATAAGAAGTGAATGCGGTGCGAATGATGGTGTCATGAACAAAATAATGAAAGGATCATTAAGATGGTTTGGACACATGGAAAGAATGAATGAAGAAAGAATGTAAATGGAACCAGAAATAGGGGAAAACCGAGGAATACATAAGGGTCATGATGGTGTTATGAACAAAATAATGAAAGGATCGTTAAGATGGTTTGGACACATGGAAAGAATGAATGAAGAAAGAATGGTAAAAAAATTATATGTTAATGATGTAAATGGAACCAGAACGTGGCACGATCAAATAAATCAAATATTGAATGTCGGCCATGTGAGGAGTCAGAGAAATCGACGCGCGTGCATGACACGATGTATGAATGTTGAGGAAGCGAGAGAAATCTGCCAGGAAAGAAAAGTGTGGCAGTCCATTCTTTCTGCCTACCCCTTCGGGGAGACGGCGTGATGGTTAGTTAGTTAGTTTTACTAAAAATTATTTCAGTATGCAGGGGTTTTGTGTTGAGACATATACGAGTATTTATTATGAAATACAAACAACATCTTTCTGTTGCTTATTAAATTACCCAATGTTAGCTAGAAACAGTAAACTAAGCATCGACAATAAACTCCTGATATACAAAACGGTTATAAGGCCGATCTTCACTTATGCAGCCCCAATCTGGGGCTATGCAGCTTCGAGTCACATACAAAAACTCCAAATCCTGCAAAATAAGGCTATCCGTTTATCGCTTGGTGCGCCTTCATGGACCAGGATTACACAACTGCACCTAGAATCGGGAATCCCGATGATAGATGAATTCATTCTGAAACTTGCCGAACGTTTTTACAAAGGACTCCCTTCACATCCCAACCCCACAATAAAAGACCTCTCTAATTACGACCCAAACACTTCCAGCCGCCACAAGCGCCCAAAATCGATTCTCCTTCAGAGGAACACTCCGGGCCACACAAATCATGCCCCCGAATAAACTAACAACCCACCAAATCACCTTCCAACGATGTTCCCATCAGACGTTAGAGGAATAGCCACATGAGCTGAACCTCTGTAAGCCAGAAGATCTAAGTCCAAGTCCAAGCTTATTAAATTACTTGCTTATAAGTTGTCTGTCGTCCACTGCTGAACGTATGCCTCTTTCAAAGCACGCCACTGCCCCTTATTATTTTGTTGTTTATGAATTATTATTTTTTTAATTTTGGAGACAACCGCCTAACAATATTATAGATTCGTCTACGCAGTTCGATATTAATTCAGTATAGAGCTATTATCCTGGTCGTTTTAAAATTAGAAGGTATTTTTCTTAATTAGATTCCACTTGTCTATGATTTATATTGCCCTATTATATTTGTATTTCCTTAAATTTATGTGTTTCACGCACGTCTTTTCCCCAAACAATCTTTGCACAATAAATCTTTTTATCCGTCCTTCATACATCGTTTGCCTTATCAGCCCTGGACCTGAATATCTGATGTTTAGATTTTATTCCCATTGCTGTCCTCGTGTAAACCTCTCAGAAAGGGTTTAACGATGCTCTTTTCAACGTATTTATTGAATGCGGAAGAGTAAGACATTTCTTATAAAGACATAGTTACGTTTAAAGTTCATTATTTATATCTGGAAGAACACCAGTATGTTGTTGTTTACGTTTACGGTATGTGTTTTTAACACATTTAATTAAAACATTTGTTTGTGTAACATCAAGCTGTGTAAAAAAACTTTTGATGAAATTTGTTGGTATGTATACGCATATTGTTTAGAACACCGGTTCTCAAACTTTTTTAGTGACTGAACCCTTTTGAAACTTGAAATATTTTACGGAGCCCTAAAATAAACCCGCTGCGTGAGTGTGTGTAGTGATGAGTATCGAGTCGCCACATACCTATTCGTAAAAGATAAATCGTTTTGTTTGCAGTTTTTGATCGTAGCATGATTGTAGATTTATTATGCTGCTTGTCGCGACAGAGCCCTCGCAGAGTTTTTGTGGAACCCCAGGGCTCCACGGAGCACACTTTGAGAACCGCTGGTTTAGACTATAAAATTTATATCCAAGTGTAGAGATGATTCCCGTTCTCTCGGGTGTTCGCGTGTGGATAACAATATTGTTGAGTGCTCGCCGCGAGTGATCCGTAAATCCGGTTGCCATAAAACAGATCCCCCGAAAATGCCTACCTGTTTTTTGCCAATGCCAATAGCGTTTAAATAAAGTGTCTTTTAATTGAAAGATTTAGCATCTCACCTCAAACAATTACTGTTATTTGCTGTAACCGTCTCCAGGGTCGGGATTTGTACTTAAAATACAGAGTTCACGAGCGACGTCGGGATTATGAGCTCAAGCCTCACCTGGGGAATTATTTTTACCGAAATGTTGATTGTATTATTTTGTTTTATTCAGTAAGGTAATTGAGCGAACCATACCAATACAACGTACGCAGTTGAAGTAAAATCGTAACTTTTATATTCATTACGTTATATAGGATATTGAATTACTAAATCAAATCGTTCTTTTGGTGCACCAACTGGGTAAATAACAAGCAGTAATATATAAATTTTATGTGACATACATTTATATCGATTTGGTTCTCTTTTTTCGTGGGGAAAATAAGTATGATATTGATCTTCTTCTTAACCTCAAGTTTGCACTTTTATATATATTTTTTTTTTCATATTTTTATACATATATTAATTTAATCCATAAATTTGTATATTTAAATAAATTTTGCTCAATTTTCGTGTTGAATGGGTCACAGAATGAGAGCTTTGCATTTGCACCCCTGGACGTAGACCTCCTCCATCTGTTTCTATGCCTGTCGATCCTGTATAACATGCATCTGTGTCGTGTCGGCAGTCTGCATTAACACTGGAATTCCATAATGACGATGAAAACACTGCGTTTTTCGCCTTTAACATTATTTTTCTGGACAATTTTCGAAGGCTTTATACCGTTATAATCGGAAGAAAGTCAAAAAGTATTATTTATTGATTATATATTTTTTATAAAATAAATCAATTTAGAAAATTCATGTTTTTATTGAAAACTCATGAAGGTAGTCCACCATGAATTATATAACTGACTAACTGATCTAAGGGAAGCTGAGGAAGACATGGCACGACCAAATTAACCATTAATATAATCAATACTATAAGGCGGCCACATTTGATGTCGGAAAAACAATTAGCGTGAGTGATACGATGTATGTATGAGGAATGGCAGTCCATCCTCTCTGCCTACCCCTCCGGGGAAACGGTGTGATTAGTTAGTTAAAAAATACTATTATTATATATAACATAATATTTAAAAATATTTTTTCAATAAATCATAAGCGCCTATATATTTTCTTGGTTATAATAAACTACATATAAAAATTTGTACTATTCATATTTGAAAGATTTTGTACGTCTAAATATTTCCACGTGCAATATTGAAATATTTTCTGTCAAGCATCCGCGTCCTGAATATACATATTCCTTTTCGTGTTTTAGAATAAACCTTCAAGTTGAATTATGTAAATTGTGCGCAGGTAGGTTTTTATATTATTTTCGGGCTAGGAATATTTTCACCCTTCCATTCCCTTTGCGATTTCATTTCATCCTTTACTACGATACACGATACAGGTCAACTTTATCGAATGTTTGACAAGATCGACTGGAGTAAGGTACGCGTATGTTATGCTTGTGTTTACACGCGAAATGTCGTTCTGTTATACGTGTACTAGCGACCATTCTGCCTGGCGTCTGTAGATTATATAATTTAATCTGATCGCCTGTATCAAACACTATCCATTACGAAGTACTTGGACGATGGTGTAAAATACGAGTACTTAAACCAGGCTTCGAATCTGGAAGGGTTGAAACTCGATTTATAAATTTTCATAATAATATTTTTTTTTAGGAACACCAGAATAAGAGAGATATGTGAGAATGTTATATAAGATGGAGTAGACAGAGAAGGAGGAACTGGTACGGTCAGATTCAAAGAATGACTACCACCAGATTCTCCTATATTGCACTACATAATCAGACTCACGGGACTGGTCCTCGTGTAAGACCTCCTAAAAGTTGGAAGGACAGCTGGGAATCCATCTCACTTGAGGATCAACGCTCTGAAGAACAGACCATATAGGTCTATAAGCAAGGAAGAAGAAGACAATGATGACTTTTTTACGGTCATCAATATAAAGTGACCTAACATATTTACTTAACGTCATTTAAATAAGATATTTAAGCTGAGAAGGTACACTGAATATACGTATATATTTAATGAAATATAGTGTTTGTCAATATGATTAAATACATTTTTTGGAATGATGGGTTTGTCCAATTCTCGTGGGGTCTTTATTCAACGAAGTTTTGAAGTGTATTTGAAAATATGCAGCAAACTCCGAATCGTCGGTCGAAGAGGTCACCGAGCACAAAAACATTTCTAAGATGCGAATTATTTTATTAATCGTGATTTTTTACACACACGTAAGATATCATTTCTGTAGTTTTCAATTTCATTTTAAAAAATATCAATTTCTTGTTTTTTCTTTTATCGAGTTTCCCATTTTACTTAACAAAGGTAGTAAATTTGAACGTATTAGGTATTCGAATAATTATTTTTATGTTTGCTGCATGTACTAACAAATTATATGGAGCGTTTAACTAATTCCTCCTATTACGTCTTATTTTATAGCCGTGATCGTGAAATTTCTCTCGCCAGATGTGTATTTTATGACTTCGGTTACTTTGATGGCTGCTGGAAGTACCAAAAGAACAAATTCTCAGGGTGTCTCCCCAATGATGCCCCACGTTACGTCTTTATTAACTCTTTGTGGTCGGTGTTGATGATGCTAAAAACAACGATCATGTCAAGTACGAGTACTTTGATTAAATTCCGATTACAGTGAGAAAGGTTTTAAAAAAATCGTTTTAACTGACATGAAATTTGTTTCCACATACTCGTAGTATCAAATATACTTTGTCGTAGTCTCTATTTTTTCTGCAATGTATTAGTTTATGGCTTCTATATTCGCCATAACTTTGTGTTGCGGATGTTTAATGTCTTTTTTTATATACTTTGTATACAACACACACTTTATTAAAAAAAAAAAAATGAAAAACCTAACACGTTTCGGACACACAAGCCATCAGTGAAATTATATTATCATCAGCCGTCTGTCGTCTACTACTGAATGCCACCGCCCCCTATCCATTGCCGCTTCCATCCATTCATGTCCAGTAATCCTCTTCAGATCGTCGGCCCAGCGGGCAGGGGGACGTCCAACTCTGCGGAATCCTCCGGAATCCGGAATAATATGTAAATATAAATATTAAAAATATATATATTTTTTAATATCTGTCAAAATTGACCACATTCGTGAATTTTTATATATTTTTTATATTTATATAATATCACTGATGAAGGACTTGTGTGTCTAAAACATGTTTGGTTTTTAATTTTTTTAAATAAAGTGTGTGTTGTATACAAAGTATATAAAAAATAGAAATGAAGTGTTTTTGTGTTACATTTTGTTTTATCAGTAGTTGCCCTGTAATGCGAAACATTTTTGCAGTGAAGTGGATTTTTGTATTATCACCTTCATGCTGAAATAATTACGTAAAAATACGTTATATTTTTTAGAGTCCGACATATTTCGTGTTAGTCGTCATAAAATACAAAATATATTTAAATTTTGCACGATTTTACTTATTATTTACATTTTCCAACACAAAACGTACCAGCATTTCCTGAAAATGTAAATAGGACGCATTTGTGCGTAGATTAGCACGGTTAATTGAATAATTTTGAGATAATGATGATGACATTTGTATAGCGTCATTTTCGCCAGAGACATCGTTAGTGTAAATGTTTCAGAGATCGACTGTAACATACCGACCGACTTGGACACTGCCGGTGGCACGATACCGCTAAGAGGGAGCTAAGGTTCTTTACTTACCATGCATACATTAATTACCCTGAAGATGGCGACTCAAACGACATTCGAAACGTCGGTCGAAGATGATCAAATCAAATCAAATCAGTTTATTTTCTCAAAAGATCTTACAAACTACAATTATAGTTGAGAACAGGTAAAATATAAAAAATATATAATACCAGGAACGCATGAGAGATGGTTTGACATTAGGAATACATAATACTCTCCAAAGTCAAGAGTATTTGTCTTCTGAACGTACTTTCACGAATATGAAAGACGTCGATCTCCGAAGCGATCATGTTCAGCAGTTGGATTGCTCTCCCCACCGGCATCATCAGAGGCAGGTTGATGATACCACGAGATACGGCCTAACCCAATCCAAAAGTTACGAAACTTTTGTTTATCAAATTATTAATTCTGTACCATTTTAGTAAAATTGTATTCGTCACCTAAGAGTCAGGAGAACCAATTAAAGCATTGGAACACTTAACTGTTCATGATTTTTAGGATATACCAATATTACACCAATATTTTTGTTGAACAAATTACCCACAAACATTTTTTTTAGTCATAATCTCTTCCTCAAATCTTTCATTGACGTTTAAGGCAAAACAAATCATTTACATTTCATGTTTTATACCTCTTTACCGTAATTCCACAGAATTTTAGTAATGCATTGTTATAGGTTTGAAGATTAGAAAAATGAAACAAACGATAATTTTTCAAAATATTTTATTCTCTCTAATTTACAAATGTATAGTATAAATATTCTTAAAATATCCCATTGCCTCTAAAGCTACATTGGTAGAATAAATAAATAGTAAGTTTCAATATGAAGTGTTTTATTGTGTCTGAATATATTATATATTTGGTTAGATATAATAATACACAGCGATGTAAGACTGCTAAATCAAATCTGCTCGTTATAATAAATATTATGTCATAATATTGATAAAGTATTTGACTTCTCAACTGATAAGCAGTGTTATTATATGATTAGCTATTATTTAATACGAGTTACACTTATTCTCTTACATGTTTGGTTCTAAAACTTCAAACTCTTCGAAAACCATTTCTCCAAATTTACTAACATTTTTTTTCTCTTTATTCTTTGGGTTGTCGGCGTTTACGTAATAAAACTTCTTTTCGTAGTTAGTTGGGTCATTGAAAGATTTAATCGTATCTGCCACAGATTTTTGTTCACTCGCTTTAGAATCTGAATCTTCATTCGCGAGTGCCGCCGTATCGTGCTTTTCTTTAGTATCATTACAAATTTCGTTTGTTGTTTCATTTTTTTTCATCCCTCCATCCGAGTTGTTATTTTTTGAAGAGTTCTCTTCGCCGATAGCATCTACCATCGTTATCTGACTTTTGCGCTTGTATTTTTGTACGTCACCGTTTCTCTCGACGATTTGGTTGTGCGCTTCTGCTTTTTGTTTAACGTTGTTAGGTGTTTGAGTTTCATTATGGATATTCCCATCGCTTTTTGTGTGGGTGTCCTCTTTTTCTGAGTCATTAAACGGTGAAGCCACCATTCCTTTTCTGTAGCTTTCGATTCTACATATTTTAGTTTTGACGGAGTTTTCACTGTCGTAGATGTGAAGGGGATCGTCGTATCCTTTCTTACTCCTCGATTTGTAGACTCGCCTTATATTTTGATCTTCGCCGGTCCCTGCAAGCTCCAGTCGGCTGCTGCAACTGTTCGATTTTACCAGTTTGAATTTGAAACCTAAATAATTTTCGCCTTTTCCATTTCCACTGATCGGTCGCTCGGTTCGCTCGCAGATTTCATTTTTCTCTGTGATTTCATTGCACGAACAACACTTACTGAATCTATCCGCATCCGATACGGAAGCTGTTTCGCTTTTATTAGCATCAGATGCAATATCCAAACAAGCACATTTTTCTCCGTTGCATTTGGTTAAACACATTGTACAATCTCTACAACAGTTCCTTTGAAGACCTCTGATTTCATCCATTATGGCTTTAGTCATCGGACTCACAGCTGGACCACTATGTTCATCTAGAACCTTGCCTCCGTAATACGTGATGGAGGTGCCGCATTCCCTTATTTTTTGTAATATATCTTGACTTACATATTGACTCTCATAACATAAACTGGGATTGAGCGACTCACACAAATATTCTTCGCTTGACGAACTGTATATGTTATCGGTGTTGACTTTGTTGGATTGGAAGGGACTCAATGCATCCGTGTCATAGTCGTGATCATTATTTGAACTTAAATCACCGCTGGACACGCCGCTCGACAAACTCGCTGAATCCCACTTCTTTTGACCGTAGGAAGTATCAATAGTCAAAAATCTCATTGCCTTTTTGCGTGTCCCAGTTTTATCTAATTTAGAATCAACCGAAAGATTTTTGTGAGAAATTGATCGTTTCGACATACTGCTTGTTGAATCACTCAATTGGCTGGGGTCCGAACCCTCTTCTGGTCGTCGCATTCTTAAGGAACCTTCAAACAGATCCCGAACTTTTTGAACAGTATCCGGGTTTGGAAGCTCTTCTTCTATTATTTCCTTGTTTACACGAATCGGGTGATAAAAAAAGTGTCTCTTTATTCCAGATATTTTTTGCTTTCGCTGTTTGTTGTCTTTTTCTTCGGTATTTTTGGTTTCTACTTTTGATGTGGCCCCGGTGATTCGGCACGCATTAGATTTTTTATTAAAATTATTCCCGCCATTACTAGGCTCAATTTTGGTTCGAACGGGTTCAATTATCACTATATTATTGTTGACTAACAATTCCTGAAAACTGTAATCCTGTAAATATTGTAACAAACCGTCAAACTGTGCTTCTTTTTTATAGTTCGCTATCAAACTATGCCGGAATAAATCTGATTTCATCACTTTGTATCTAACATGGTCGAAATCTGCAGTATCTTGACTGTAGCTCTTGGATTTAATCAATGTTGTGTGTTTGACATCTTCGTCCCCATATTCTTTATTGCCTTTTCCTAGTTCGACAATTTCAATGTCTGGCGAAAAGCTTTTGAACTCAGATTCATTTTGCTTCTTTGGATCATCGTCGGTTGGATGTGTATGAATTTTTGCTAAATTATACGTCTCTTGAAGCGTATCGCATGTCTTTTCGATAAATTTACTAGAATCGCAAATTATTCTTTTAATTGGGCTTTCTTCTATGACGGATTCTGCCTTTTCTTTTTCTGGGCCTTCTTCCTTTTTCCACACGTCTCTTTCGGCATCGCTTTGAGTTTTCTTAATGCTGTCAACGATTTTAACGGTTTCAATAGATTTAACGATGTCTTCTACGGAAGTAATTTGATTCGCGTAGTTATCATCTGGCAGGCATTCTCGCGAGCTTTCAACATTTTCGTATACATTTTCTTCCGATTCAGCTTCATCGTTAACTTTATTTTCTATTAATTTGGACCAGTAATTTTTAACAGAGTGTAGTTTTTCTTGGTATTCAATATCCGTTTTTACGACATTGTCAATTTTTTCTGTTACATTAAATATGTTTGATTTTGCTGTAATTGCACCATTTGATTTGCAATTCTCCTGTTTGTGTTGCGTATTTATTCCTTTTATTAATCTATTTTCGTCGTTTTCGCATGTATTATTAGATTTTATTTTAAAGCCTTTCTTGTGTTCTGGTTCCGGTTTTCCGTTTCTATTGTCAGTTATCGTCAGCACTTGTGGTCTCGACATTTCGAGGACTTTGTCACTAAGTATTTTTTTATCTTTGATTATTAGTCGTGCCGGCGGCCTTTCAAATTTATTTTGTACTGCAGCAATTTTAATACTGCGGTCTTTTTTTACTCTCGGAATTTGCCGAACAACCGGTTTTTCTATATTTGTACGTATTATTTCCGATGAAATTTCTTTCGTGCCACTTCTTTGGTTTATACCTTCTTCCATATAATCCTCGTCGTTTGAATCAAAAAATTCCAGGGGATTATTTAACGGTTCATGTAAATATTCTTCAAGAGCGGATAAGTTATCCGGTGGTAGGGAATCCGAGTTGGTTTGGTCTCTAAACGAATGGTCGTCTGATACAGATGGTTCTACAATAATGGTTTGATGACCACTTAATGGTAAAATCGTGATATTAGTTCCCTCTTTTGCTTTACAGTTAAGAATGTTTATTTCCTTTGACTTAAAACTATTTATCCTTTGTATTTGTTTATTTTCTCTACAAACTACGTCGTATATTGTTGACGATAATGAAGATAGCTTTGTATTCGATGATAAATCGAAATTATTCGATGTACTTTTTGTGACAATGGTCTTATTCGATGGATATTCCTCGTTGGGTGGACTCGGAGGTGCGAGAATGTCGGATGACTGTACTCCGGGCTTGGGTTCTCGTTGCCTCAGAGAGTAATGTTTTGTTACAGGATTACGTCTTTTTTCTTTTATGAATTTAGTATTATACGTATCATCGATGATTATCGTTTCTACTTGGGGGTCCTTTTCAAATATTTCTTTGTGTTTGGAATGTTTCGTTTTGTCGTTTTCAAGATTTCCGCAATTATCTTGTTTTACTAAATTGTCTGGTATTATTTTCTTTATTTTAACGTTATTTTCCGATAGTATTTCCGGAGAATCGTTTTTGAATAATTTTTTCAACTGATTGATATTTTCTTTTGAGTTTTTCAAGTTATCAATTTTCGAAGAATAACAGTTATTTCTGTCTACTTCGACAACTGGGCTTTCAATTTGACCAACTTGACAATTTTTAAAAGCTTTAGGTTTGCCAATAAAGTTATCTGAATATGTTTCCGCTTGTAATTTTTGCGATTCGTAAAATATGTCTTCGTATATTTCGGGAGAATTTTCTTCTATATCAGCGGTTGGTTTTTCTGTTTCATTTATTATGTTTAAACTGTCTTCATAAAAGTCTGTGTCAACGACTTCAACGGCATTTGATTCAATATCTTTGTTTTCACATACAATTACAACTTCCTGCGTTCCTTTAAGGCTATTTTTATTCTTATTAAAACAAGTTTTTCTATTTTCTTTGTCCTGTTGCCTAAGTTTAGCATCAATATTTTCCGATCGTTTCAAGCTTTTGCTTATGTTGATATCGGGTAATGAGAAATATTGGTTTTCTATAAGAGTAGTGACGAACGGTTCGGTAGTAATGTTTTTTGACGAGCTGCTCTGCCTATACAGCGACCTTGTTTTAAAGTCTTCGTAGGGCTGTTTATTCGAGGAATTTAGATCCGGTGGATACTGTTTTTGGTATTTTTCTATCGCGTTCTTATATTTAGTTTTTTGATCTGTTTTTTTATTTTTCGATTTTATTTTATTAACTTGAGTGTAAATTGATTTCAGATCATCGAATGATTTGCTATTAAAACTGTTGCCCGCGCTTTGCAAATTCAACGGAATCTCCACAAAAGCTTCACTGTACTTTGATTCGCAATACTCATCTATTTTATCTGCTAGAGATACCGCCAAATTTTCTAGTCTCCTGGGCGAACTTTCCGGAGAATACGACGATAGTGTGATATAAGATGTTACGCTTATATTATCCTTATCTGGAGGGGTTGTTACTCGTTCTACAAAATTATTTGTGTCGTCTTCTAAATTAATAAAATCTACGGATTTAGCCTTTTTGGTTATCGTTTGTGTATTAATGTTATTTGCACATTTTTCATTTTTATTTATAAATGTGTTGTCGAACGAGTCGGGTTCGGTGCCTTCGCTCCTCGCTTGTTCGAAAGATCGGCTGTTTGTTTGCGAGTGTTTGGCGCGCAAACTATCAACGCTACTGTTTGAAGACCGAACGCTGTCTGATTTGAGTCCTTCAATATATTCGGGCAAATAGTAATCACTGGTGATTTCCTTATTTATCGATTGCCTTTCGGACCGAATAAATAGCGGCTTGCCTCGCTGGGCTTTGGCTAGCGAGCGTATGTCGTGATCTGTCGTGTCCGGAGAGGACTCTTTGTAAGTGTTCGCCTCAAAGTTGAAGTGTTTATGTATGTAATTGGAATCTAAACTATCGATTTCGCTTGGGTTCCGGGAATATGTAATTTCCTCAGACTGCTGGAGATTCAGAAGCCCCCCCGTTGCGTTTGCCCAACCGTTTTGATGTTTAATTTCGGTGTTAAATATTGGAGGGTCTTCATACAGACCTTCTCCCGCCGCGGGGCCAGGGTCGCCGGGCCGGTGGTTCGGGTTATCCGAGACGTCCCCGTAGCAGGAGCTGTTGGATTTATTGTAGATTCGTTCGAGCGTTTCTTCCTTTGTCTGGTATTTTGATCGCACAAACGCCCTGAAAAAAAATGTCAAAATGTTTTATTTTTGTTTAAATACATGATAATTGTATGATTTTTGCCGTTTGAAGTAATTTTTAAGGTCAAATCGCCTACTGTATATACGAGTATTATGAAATAATGTACACTCTTCATTAAATTAAATTGAAGATAGTCCATTGTTTTGGCCGAAACACTATGATACCTTAACATTTTAAACTGTTAAATTAAATAACTTTGCTTTATGCATCACAATTGTATTTTATTTTACGTGACAGCTGTTTCGTCAACCTATGTTAACATCATCAGGTGTTACAATAATATATCAAAATGATATTTTATTGTAACACCTGATGATGTCAACATAGGTTGACGAAACAGCTGTCGCGTAAAATAAAACACAATTGTGATACATAGAACAAAGTTATTTAATTTAACAGTTTAAATTGAAGATGTTATTTAGAAGATTTATCACGACTTTTTTCTTTTTAAATGTATAATGTTAATTTGCCTAAAATGTATTTTTTGTTATTTTTCGTTAGAAAATATTCGTATTGTTAAGTTAGTTTTATATCATCTATAATACTGTTGTAAAAATTTTTCGATTCAGTTTGTCTGAAACAATTATGAAGGGATTTCCTCATTCGCACTAAACCCCCCGGGGTTTGTTTCTACTGCGACTAAGAGGTTTAAATAATTGAATACACATTTGATTTAAATGGCGTAATTATTATTTATCAGATACTGGTGGTCCCATCACCCACCATCCCCCATGGACTGGCAAATGGTACGTTACAGTGAACAAGGTGCTTTCGAATAACCATTTTCAACGAATTTTGAATGTATCCTATACATGGCTTAGGATCGGTCCAAAAACATTATGTCCTTGCTTTATAATTATCCCACAATATATTCAAAGTTTAGTTTTCCTTTAATATATGTATTACGCTATTTCATAACATATAGAAATACACGCGGTACGATTAGATGAATGTTATTGATTTAGAATATGATTCGTCGTGGGTTTGGCGATAAATATGGGTTATTTATAACTTGGCAAAAGCCTATGATATTAATATATAGAATTACATTATTTTATCGATTTCCACGTGCTATTTCGTATAATTAGCAATTTTCAAGAGTTCTAAATCTTGATATAACCCTCGTAATTTTACGAAATGTTAACTAATTATGTATTCAAGTGAGTTTACGAGAACATTCTGGGTATTACAGAATATATTAATACATTTTGATAAAAAGAGAGACTTAACTTAACTGGCATAAAGGCATCGAAAGTTGATAGAAATTATAAAAAAACATACTTAAAAATAGAAGTTTATATGTTAGTAGAATAATCGGCAGACGGGAACCAAATGTGTCTCTTTGCCTATTTGAATGCAGATCTTCAACGATGAACGTATTTAAAATGCTTATAAAAATGTAAATTTTATAGTACTTAACAACAACAGACAGACTTGCCTTACCCAAACTTTCCTAGGAAATGCATGGTCATTGATTACATTAAAAATGACCTTTTAAAACTGTTAAATTAATATATCTTTGATGTTAAGGTAGCGAAAATCAGATGCAGCGTTCACATTTAGATTTTTAGATTTAAAACACGTCTTAATGCGCCCTTGAGGTGATTACATCACAAAATCGGCGGTATAAAAGTTAGCATATTATTATTATTATAGTGTTTCGGCCAAAACAATGGACTTTTTAAAAATGACACTGTTTGAATTTTAGTAACAAAATTTATAAGATTAGGTATTATAAAATATGATATCTATTATTCAGTGTACCTAGCTGTAATCGACATCCAAAAACAAGATTTTTGGATATAAATTTGGCTTTGTTGAGTTTACCGGCCGCTGGGTGAGTACTACTTTATCAAATGTGTAATACCTCTCTTTGAAGAGCGGCCGATCGGCGAGTCTCGCTCTCGGTATGAGTGGTCCCGTGCAGGCCTCCTCCCTGATGACGGCCAGGGAGCGGGAGCGGCGCAGGCCAGTGCCGGGCGCGGGGGCGGGGGCGGGGCCGGCTGTGGGCGGTTGGCACGCAGGCGGCTGTCCGGGGGCGGCCGGGGGTCCCGAGGGAGCTTGCGACTGCCACCACCGCTCCTGAGCCCGGGCTGTTAGATGTCTGGAATTGACACATTAATTCACTAGATATTCATAAAATGTCGCCCATTGCATTAGTTGATCATATGAAAGAGCTAAACTAATTTAGAATATATACGGAGTGGCATAAAATTATCCCTTCGCTTTAACATAATTTTTAAGAGTATAAGAATTGGTTTTACATATATTTTATTTATTGTATAATATATAAAAATATAAATATTAGTATATAGTATATAATAACGATGTAAATGGAACTAGAAATAGAGGAAGACCGAAGAAAACGTGGCATGATCAAATAAATCAAATATTGAATGTCGGCCACGTGAGGAGTCATAAATCGACATGCGTGCATTACACGAGAGAAATATGTCAGGAAATAAAAATGTAGCAGTTCATTCATGTCGGGAAATAAAAATGTAGCGTTAGTTGTTAGTTAATTGAATTTTAGGAAACAAAAACTTCAACCTTAAGTTTTAAAAGAATTATAATTACGGTATAGAAATATGGATTTAATTTTTTATGAATTAATTATTTATTAACTTAGAAATTAAAAATGTAAAAAGAATCTCTACAATGTATATCGTTTTACGCCATCTTTAAAGACTTCATATTGCTTGGAAAAACTGTTTTGTTTTAAATAAACCAATGATTTTCGGTTTATAGGTATACGAGTATTACTATAAACCGAAAATCATTGGTTTATTAAAAAAAAACAGTTTTTCCAAGCAATATGAAGTCTTTAAACTCCCATATCTCCAAAATGTATATTTGCACTTATCTCGGTTTTATACTCACGGTGCGATATATATTCATATTCTATACCACGGATACATATTCCTAAATATGGAGGAAAACAACCACTTTCTGGAAGATTAATCGTATATTAAGGGAGTGACATGTCGCTAAGTCATTCTCTATCAAATATTAATGTCATTTCACTTCTTTAAAATACAATGAAATTTCTATAAAACGTTTTTTTCCTTAATATTGAGTTTTGAGCATTATTCAAGCAAAATTAAATAAACTCGCATGGTTTATTGTGGCGATGTGGGTTATATAACCCACATTATTTGTCAACAAATGTTAGTAATTAACATATCGCATATTTCTCAAGTGACACAAGTCAGAAATTTGTTTTGACTGTGTGTCACTATGGAAAAAAAGGGTCACTTTTGACTAGTGCCATGATATGCTGATTATTATATGGAGTATGTATTTTAATCATGATGTATTGACATAATAATAAAAATACGTTCTCGATAGAATAAATATTTTATTGAAATTTAATATAAAATTCTAACACTGAAAAATAAAATGATAAACATATGTAAAGTGTCTTTCTAGTGTGACACTAACGTATTTTGACTAGTTATACTTTAAAATACTAGCATTTGTATACCGTGATATATTTTATAAAATCTATTCAATAAAATGTTTAAACTTATCATTGTAGAAGAAAGTATGTATTGATTTTGATATCAAAATTAACCTTTTTCATTATTAAATTCAATACCCTACAAAAAATACTTTCCAAAAAAAGACACTGTAGAATCTTGAGTGTCTTTCAGAGAAATCTGAATTTCGTTAATCAACACTTCTCCCCAGAGCATATTCAAAATTTCATATTCTGAGTTTGTTAGAAATAATAAATACCAAGTTGAAAGAAAAAATTTTTTTTGCCGTATTTTTGATTAATCTTGATTTATCATTGTCTTTAGTTTTGATCTACTCATATTTTATTAAAAGTATATTTTCTAGTAAAGTACTTTTCATTATTTTAACAAAGTATTTAAGTTTAGAACGAACGCTTTTAAATTTTCACGAACGAAATGGTTAAATGAATTATTTCGATAAAAAATATGACTTGTTTTATAATTGTCTTGTTATTATATTATTTAATAACTTTTCCAACGTGCATGATAGGCAGATTGAATGTATAGGAATCTAGAGAATAATGTAAGGAAAGAAGAGTTGCTGTTTCTCTACCCATCTTTCAAATGGCGCAATGGTTAGATAATTGTTTTTAATAAGCACATAAATTTTGAAGTTGTTTTTTTTTACCTTTCAAACGATTAACTTTTCATGTAGAAATATGAATAGGGTTTGAAAATTTGAAAATATAAAAAATAATCGTGTTCTTTTTTCTTCTTGATTTATCAGATACCGCCTTCAAGATATAAAATGATTGTGTTTTGTTTTTAAAATAATGATTTTTGCAAGAACCATGGTAACTTTTAATGTTTTATAAAGTCATGGAAATAATATTGCATTATTCACTATTTCATTTCTTGAATAAAAAATTTACATCGATCAAAGTTATGATATGGATTAGAAAATACTTAATTATATCTTTATAACATCTGTCAAAACTGATCATATTTGTAAACAATTTTATAATATTTTAAATATGTATCACTGAAGAAGGACCGGTTGTCCGAAACATGTCTGATATGTAATTTAAATTTTTTCAAAAGTTAGTGTTGTATATACAAAGTATATAAAAAAGAAAAAGACAAAAATAAACTACAATTTTATTAACTTCATAAACTGACACAGTGATAAAACCTTTCATTAAAATATTTAGTATGCTTTTATGGAAAGACGAGGTAATGGTCTAGAAAGGGAATAAAAGCGTCATGGTTTAAGTCACTGAACTCATATATAATAGTGGTGTAGACTATGAGTTGATTTATGGTTATCGCATTTAATTAATTAGTTAATAACAAGGATTCATTCACGCGATGAACACATTCTTTTGATTCATTAGCGCTATTAAATGAAGGTTTTTTAAAGAGCTCTTGATCCGTATTGAAGTAAAAAATGCATTTTGCTTATTATGTATATTTTTGTTAAAACAACGTTCTTTATTGGTGTCTATCCGATATTATCCGTATCTTTGCCTGAAATTATTTCAATGATTGCCATCATGTTACTTATAATATTGAAACCGATTGGAAGTAAATGTGGTTAAAACAAAACGTGTATATGACAAAGTATAGTTATAATGAGTGTCCGCAAAATTAAAACCGATAATATCCATATTAGAAAAAAAAACTGATATCGCTTCTGTGAATAACTAACTAACTAACTAAAAAAAAAGAATGGACTGCCACACTTTTCTTTCCTGACATATTTCTCTCGCTTCCTCAACATTCATACATCGTGTCATGCACGCGCGTCGATTTCTCTGACTCCTCACATGGCCGACATTCAATATTTGATTTATTAGATCGTGACACGTTTTCCTCGGTCTTCCTCTTTCTGGTTTCATTTACATCGTTAACATATAATTTTTTACCATTCATTCTTCATTAATTCTTTCCATGTGTCCAAACCATCTTAATGATCCTTTGAGTATTCTTTTTTTGTTTGAATATAATGTTAAAAAACGATATTTTAAATATGTTTGGTATAGTTTGACGTGTTTTCATCTTATCTGACTGCAATTAAATTATAATATAAATTCTACTTCAAATTAATTTCTGAATGTGTTAGTTCCGGCCCTAAATAATTTCGCATTACGATCGCGTGAGAAATGTTGAAGTTTTACGAGCTCTGGTTCCCGCCGTAGTATCAGAGTATCACCCGTGAATGATGATTGATTATAGACACGCACTTTTACGCGTATCCTTTTACAAAACGTAGCCATTGAGTTTTCCTACCGAAGGGTGAATGAGTGTAGGATGCTCAACCCAAACGGTTCGTCTGACAGCTGATTAATGTTCCCGCGCTCGGATAGGACTATTAGACTCGTGTTGTGAGGGCTTAGCGCGCCTCGTGTCGGATTCGTTGTAAATAGAGTTTTAATGGGAACTTATAGTCAATTCTGTCTGCTGTAGTTTTTAATATACTCACGGTACGTGTAATTTTGTTTTTATATATCGGAACCCAAAGTGAACTTTCACACAATGAAGACATTTTAGTAAACTCTCATCATGTTTTAAAGACATTATACCTTCCTCGATATAAACTACGATTCTTCTGACAGAAATGATGCGAAGTTATTCCACCTTCGAAACTTGTCGAAAAAATAAATTCTTAAACTTGGGACAAACACCGCAACCCCGTGTCAATAAAAGTTTGCAATATGAACCAATGAATAACGGTAAATTATACAATTCGCACTGTCTGTGCCATAGTTTCTCAACCTTTTCTGGACCGTTCCCTCTCCCATAATAGTACGAACCAAATATAAAAATATGGCATTTTTTAATGTATACAAATACTCGTAGACAAATACTGGATTTTACCCATTTGGTAGCATATATACAACTTTCAAATAATTGTCAGACGTGGTGTTCATAGAAGGGCGCAATGGAGAATGTTGTATTACATAAAGCGATCGCTTAACCCAACCAATGACAGGTCATAAGTCCTGTAAACGCCTCGCCCACCATATTCTGTTTCCAGATAATTTACACCTTCGTCTCTATTGAGATACAATTAATTCTTTATAAAAATATGGTTTAACCGTATCTATTATATATCTATTCATAATCATAAAGTTGAAAATAAAAATATGTTATTATGAAATGTAACAGAAATGTTTACGAGATATCTAGATAATCTCTTATGATAATTGTTAATTCGTGAAAATAGTGTTTTTTTCAAAGTATTTCATTATTTTTTTATTAAAATACATACTTCACTGACGTCCTACTTGACTACCTCAGCGCCCCCGATTTACCTCTGGACCCGCTACCGCCCCTATGGAAAGCTCCAACGTCCTCTGGGAGACGGTACCGCCCCCAACGGGAACCTATGGTCTTAGCAGTACTCTGTATGTATTGTATTAATATGTAATAGCACGCCCTCGTGTTAGCTATACATGTTGATTTTGTATTCATTTTAAATTTTATTCTATCAAAACTAATATTTTTTAACGATTCACAACGGATACTAGTTTCAATCATTTCTATAAATATAATATATATTTGCCAGCAATGTGACGCGTGTTTATCAGTACATATTTTTTTCTGGCCGAAAACCAGCAAATAACTGTCTCCCAATTGCTTAAGTAAGATGAATGAGTTCACTTAAATCAGTTCTAATTATGAAATTTCTTCAATCTCGCATTTATTTTTCCTACTAGTTTACTTTATGGGTTTGTTACAAAGTTGCGCTTGAAAAATGAACCGCTCGGGTATTTTCTTTCTGGCCTCTTTGGTTAACTTCTTTTATAAGTTCAACATAATTTCGTACTATGAAATTTTTAAACGTGAAAGCTTTCTCTGAAAACTAATTTTAATAAAGTGGAGGCATTACTCGGTTGATCGGTTAAAATATCCTGAACGTCTGAACATTTCGTGCGCAATACAGATAAGATTATTTTTATATTTCATTCCAACGTGATCAGTGTTTTTATAATTAGATCGATTAAAATATGTACTTAATCCTTTCGTTTAGAAAAAATTTGAACTTGTAAGGGTTTATTTTGTAAATTTTGTCTTTTTTTATGACAGTTGAAAATAATCATATTAATTTTATTGATCGATATCATTAAGCCACAATGAATTGAAATGTTTTATTCTTGCTTTCATTGTAGATTTATAATTCGCTTGTATAATGTTATTTATTGTATACCCATGTAATTATTATTTTCTTATGTACACGTACAATTATATTTGACCGTTCCACTTGACGAAGGTAAAGTACTCAACTTTCAGATTGGATTATTCTGTCGAGATAAACGAAGGGTCACGTAGTACTTTTATCCTATTGACCGTATCGGTGTGGGTTTATGTGTATTTTCCTAGCAATTGGAATGTTTTCTCGACATTTTGACCTCTTCATGTTATGCCCAAACATCATCAAATTCGACATAACTAGGCTGCTTCGCAAGAGTTAATTGGATTTAGCGCCTTTATTTATGGACGATGTGGTGGCGTGCTCCGCGGGGGCAGGGGTGGGCGGAACGGGTGCGAGTAAACTTTTGACTCGCATAATGAATGCGGGTTAACTTGCGGACTGGATTCTTTTTCCCGATGTAAAAGGAATACATCCTTTTCCCACCGTAACGCTTTTTCTTGTAACGTGTACATTGTGGGGCGTGGACATAATTATGCAGTAGACTTTCTTTACTCTCGCTTGATGTATTCTTTTTACACCGTTAATTTCGGATTTGCATGTATAATATTAGAACCCCTTTGATCTGAACACATGAAATGCCAGCTTATTCACATTTGAAAATGATTAGCGTATTTTGAAAATTTAAACACTTTAATGCTTTAACATTACAAAGAGATATTTGAATTTCAAATGATTTCCCAATATTAGAGATCATTGTAAAATATTACGCTGTATTAGGAAAAACATTGTTTTTGTTCATTTTTATTGACATAATTTCAATTTACCGCATTAGATATACGGTTCAACGGTTTACTTTGTTTACTTTATGCCTTTGTAATTTAGCGGTTTGTCCGTTTCACGCATTTTCACTATTTGTTTTCATTAACTACAATATGATGATTTACTTTTCTCGCTACCTAACATTTTGGGATTCTTCTACCCTGTCCATTACGTTTCTTTATCCTTCCTCGTTTTTCTTTATATCTACATGTTCGCTCACGTTTATTTTTTACGGATATCATTCGTACAGCTTTGAGATTTCTCCGTCACAAAAGTTTTCTTTTGTAAATTAAGAGTACATGGTGTTTTGGCGCATTTCTTTACAATTCGGCACGGGTTCCGCAGCCTCATCACCGTCTGATGAGCTGGAAGGACGGAAGCGGGGTCGGGAGACTGGCGTTTGAACACAAAATCACAACATAGACGGACAACGTGATCTTATTTGGTGAGCGAGTTTTGGTGGAAGTGAAAGTGATTCAACAGATACATGGGTAGCATTTTCTTCCGACAAACTTTGTTTATTTGTAAAAATATTCATTATATAATTCTCTTCGGTATAAATGGCAAACGCATTGACGTATTATGAATTTTGTTGTATTTTAATTTTCAACACTTTTAACCTGATAGCGCGGCTGGCTACATTTGCAGTCCAAAACTGGCTTAAAACTGCGGCAGACTACATTAGGAGCTACTTAATTGTACATCCTTCCTACTAAATTGTACGTCATATTATTATAAACTTGGACTATTGGACTATGGAATTGTGGTTAGCGCATTTTGAAAATTGTTGTATTAAATTTTTTATCACATTTTACCCGAAAGTGCGGCTGACTACATTTGCAGTTTAAAAATGATTTAGAATTGTGGCAGACTTCATTGTGATAGCTTACTTAAATGTACCTTTTTAATTTGATTCTTTGCTACTAAATTGTGTGTAATATGATAAACTGGGGTTATCTGCTTGAGTTGAGTTCACGACCATTTTTTTTTTACTGCAAATGAAGCCAGCCGCACAATGGGGGTCAAAACGAATTAATATACTCGTATTTGAAAAATATAATGCTGGTGCACTTACCTATAGTACTCGTCGTCGACCCTCGGCTTGGGCGCGCGAACGCGCTTGTTGGCAAAGTCTAAGTTCTCGGCGGGGTTGTCGAGGTACTCGAGGTCGGCGCTGCGGGGCGGCACGGGCGGCGGCGGCTCGGGCCGGGGTCGGTAGGCGAGCTCGAGGTCCGAGACGGAGCGCTGCTGCTGGTAGCGCAGCCGGGCCGGCCAGCGGATCCGGTCCGCGTGCTGGCTGCGCAGGGAGACGGCCGAATCGACCGAGTGCCTGTAATTTGTAAGTGTTACGAACAACATAATGAAAGGGTCACTAAGATTTTTTTGCATGACACCTTGAATGTTGAGGAAACCAGAGAAGATCGTCCAGAAGGAATCCAGTATAAACTCTGCTGGACAGTCTTCAAAGCGCTACATGGAATGGCTCCAAATTATATATCCGAACTCTGTATAACGGACAGCCTAAATACAAGGAAATCCACACTTCGCTCGGCGAACTCCTCGGCAATAGTTGAGCCAAAGCGTTGCCCTAGTACACATTTCGGGGATCGAGCGTTTGCGATAGCCGGTCCATCAGCTTGGAACAATCTTCCTTCACACCTCAGATGCACAAATAATCCGACAGACTTCAGATCTAAGCTGAAAACCCATATTTTTCATATTTAATACCCAATTTAAAACTTGCATTTTTTGTTCTATTATACTTTCTAATCGATTGCGAATATCAATCAGACGCATCGTTCACATTTAGATTTAAAACACGCCTTAATGCGCCCTTGAGGTGATTACATCACAAAAACGGCGCTTTAAAAGTTAGCATATTATTATTATTATTATTATTATTATTATTATTATTATTATTATTATTATTATTATTATTATTTATATTATTATTATTATTATTATTTATGGCAGGAAAGAACAGTGTGGCGGTTCATTCTTTTTTGCCTACTTCCCTCCGGGGAGACGGCGTGATGGTTAGCTAGTTTTAAAATAAAGAATATTGGATATTTAAGATTGATTTGATTTCACAACAGTTGAAAATGCTATAAAGAATGTCAACATTCCTCATAAATGTTTATTTAAAAATACTTTGTTGCGGTGGGAATTATGTCCTTTGTTAAGTAAGGAGCATCAATTATAATTAACAAACGCTTTTTGCCGTTCAATTGTTTAACAGTTGTACCATAATTATCACGTTGATCTTGCGATCTTTAACAATGCCAGATCGTCTAAAGAATTTTTTTTCTGGATGACACATAAGTTTTATATTATTTAATTTGAATAAAACGTTCTAGTGAAACTAAAAAGCGACCCGTATAAAAAATTACAGGATGATTTGTGATATTCTTTAGGATTTTATACGGTATATTTCCTAATTGGAAGGGCCCTGAACGATGGCGGCTCAACCGAAAAATTGTACGTAATCCCTTTGGTATAATTGCTCAATAGTTAAAAAGTTGTGATACGCTGTTTTTGAAACCCGATTTATCCACTGTTTAAGAGTCACAAGTCGAGCGATATAAATTTCGTAATGGTTTTCTTGCGTGCTTGTTTGAAGTACGGGAGTGGTATGGGAAAATTTCTTAGAAAAATGTTTTTGTAGCACTTATAGTTATTAACAATTTAATTTATGAACTGTTTTATTAAAAACACTGTTATAGAATATCACAATTGATTATATTTCTTTTGAAATAATCGCAACATTGTTTCGCTAAACGATGTTAGCATCATCAGGTGTAACAATGATCAATTTAATTTTCTAGTTACATAATTAATATATATACCTTTTGTTTAATAATTTAACAACTAATAATTTAACAATTCATAATAACATTGTTTTATTTTACAGTGCTACAATAACGAACGTTCAATTAGAATTTCATTTTCTACTTCTCAGTCGTATTCCTCATGATTGAGGGTCGTGTCCATCCTGTATGCTATTGACCATGGCACGCCATGCGCTCCTGTCACCCGTCAGTCTCCAGGCTGCAGCTAATTTGAGACCAGTCAGCTCCCTGATTTGATCGGACCATCGGCTAGGAGGTCGTCCTTTTGGTTGCCTTCGTTCCACTTTGCCCACGATGATGAGCTTTTCAAGGTTGTCCTGATCTCCAGTCTATGGGTCCAAAATATTTTAACACTCTAAAAGCACATCCGCGAGAGTCTTGCCCTGATACCCAGCTGGTCAATGATTAACTGGTTTGTCTTTCTTACCGTCCAGGGTATTCGCAGCATTCGTCGTCAGAACCACATCTCGAAAGCATCAATTTTGTTCCTCTCCGATGTTCAAATAGTCGAAGACACCATCCATTAAGGAAATGGAGAAAAATGAATTTAATATGAGATGTATATTTAAATTATATATTTTTTTTATTTTATAATTCTGACTAGTTAACGTCTGGTATTCGCATATTTTGTATTTACATACCAGGAATGATGTATGTAAAAAATATCGTGCGTACGTAAGGAATGCAATCTCGCTTTGATGACTTCAATTTGTTTTATTTTTTCTACGAAGAATGTAAAAGAGGCCGATTGAATTTTTTGAATAAATTTGACGTTCGTGTTTTCGGCACGGATCATTAATTTTCTGCGCTGCCGCAACTTTTAACGTCAGTTAAATGTTTATGGATTGGATAATGCGATTGTCTATGTTCTTATAACACAAATTGTCTAAACGCTTGTCTATTTTCATTTTAATTTTTACCGCTGTTATTGGCATTGACAAAGAAAAACACAATTTTTCCATAGAGTGTTAGTTCTGTTTTCAGCTTGCGGGCGAGCTATGAATAAATTATTTTATTTTTGTCTGCTCATCGATCGATCATAAAATTGGAAACGATGGTATTCATTATTATAATTTTCGTCATTTAGTGTACATAACATTTTTGTTTATAGCTTGGGGAGTAACATACGATTAGCTCTTTTACGTTGAATCTTAAACGCTGTATCGATTAAGTTTTATTATAGAAATAATTATTTTACGTTTTCTCACGTTCTGCTGTATAGTATACGAGTATGTATATATTTTTTTCATGATACTCACTTCTATTTTTTTTACAACAAAAACCTACAAACAGACATGTTTCATGGTAACATTCCCTTCTTCAATGTTAACTTTAACAGTTGATTGTGATTGATATACGAGTACACTGAAAAGGGTGACGTTTACTGACACATCAAGATTGTTGTGAAAAAGCAAAGCTCTTTACTTTAATTCAAATATGAAGTGAGAGTGAAAATAATATGTTTTTTTTTGTAATCTTTTATTCGGAAATACTTTTATACAAACTTAATTTTATAAAATGTTTAATGGGGAAACTAGAAACTAAACGAGTGATTTGTGTGCACTTATTTAACTACCGTACCATAATATAATTATCACGTTATTATGTTGTACTAATTGTTTTGTATCGAAATCACGTGTTAAAATAAAAATAAACCTTTTTGCACACTAATCATAACTGTAAGTATAATGGGCGGCTTTTTTTTTTTTATTACTAATGGAATTCGTGATTGTAAATTTCGTCAACAATACAATCATACCCCGTGGTGAATAATTTCTATTATTATTGGTCCCCGTCTCCGCCCCCGCCCCCAAACTCGACACCTAGTCCTACTTACGATCATTAGTCACATGTCACAGAAGCAACACGTGGTTAATTCAATATCAAAAACTGCCCACCGCAGAATCCCTCCCTTTTGGAAACTTTTGAGCCTCCCCTAATTTACATACTAATAAAATGTTTTTTTCCTGGCGCCTTTGTGCTCGCCTAATTGCGAATTCATTGAATAATAAATATTTTCATTCTGTTAGTTGCAAATCCTGGGAATTGTAAGGTTTTTACAGTGCGAAAAAGAGGTTCAAATATTAAGTCACGAAATTGTTGATTTAGGTAAATTTTCATTACTTACATATTTTTCATTTTTTAAATTTCTATTTTTTTTGTTTATTTTTAGTAAAAACATTATTTTGTCGTCACAGTTTAGTTTAGAATATCCAGCTGCGTGTTTAGAGGTGCGTGGTGGTAGCATTTTGCCAGTCACCTACCGAGGAGAGTGAATAAGTAAACAGCAGTGGTCTAAAATCGACACATGTGCCAACTATGATACGTGCTTTGGGAAACTGTCATTATTTAATAGTATCGCACTAAGTTGCGTGCTATCAATGAATATTTGCGACATAATGTAGTTGTTATTTTATCGATTTGTGTGTATGTAAATTCTAGCGAAATAAAGATGTTTATATTTAAATTTTCGCTTACGTGCGGAATTGAATCATGGATCTGGCAAAATAAGAATAAAAGTAAAATAAATTCAGTAAAAATGAGATCTCTTTGACGAATGTGCGCTAATGATAATAATGGTGAATGACGAGAATCAAATGCAATTATAAGAAGTGAATGCAGTTCGAATAAAGAATTATGATCGAAAAATGAAAGGGTCCTTAATACGGTTTGGATACATGGAAGGAATCAATGAAGAAATGAAAGTAAACAATATAAATATAACAAGAAATAAAGGAAGACCGAAGCAAACGTGGCATGATCAAATCAATCAAATATTAAATGTCGGCCACGTAAGGAGTCGGATAAAACGACGTGCGTGCACGACGAGAAAAGTATACAGGCAGCCCTCGACTTTCGCATTTAATTGATCCTGAAAATGTGCGCGAATGTTGAATGTGCGAAAGTAGAGGTCACGTAAAAAACATCAAAATGGTGAATATTCAGTTCTATATTTTATTAATCACATACATACATAATAGAATAACGAAACAAATAAGACCCCCTTTTTTTCTTTTCCTGATAGAGAGTGTATTTTTCGATTCCCCTTCGTACTTGAGATATGGTGTACGCTCTGTATTGGGTGGGATCACATTCATCCATGATAAATTTTTATCAAGATGCATGAAGGTTTCATTCATATTTTTTATTGTCAAAGTCTTAACGATTTCAACCTTTTCTTCGCCTTCATTTTCTATTTTATTTGCTTCTTGCTGTTCAATTAGGTATTCATTCGACAAAGGTTCTGAATGCGATTCGTTTAAATTATCAATATCTTCGCAAAACACGTAGTGTCAGCCCGTACTGCAAAGCAAGACTGAAGTTGTTTCAAACGTACAAACGAAGATGAGAGCGACTGCACGTGAGACACAAGTGAGCGATCGTTTTTCTAACAAAAAATGACGATCGAAAAATGTGCGAAAGTCGAACGATCAAAAGTCGAGGGCCGCCTTTATCAATAGTGGCTCATTATTTTTGCCTACCCCTTCGGTGAGACGGCGTGATGGTTAGTTAGTTTATTTATTGTTTCTTGGACAATGATGCAAAATTCTACATTAATTAATTAATACGAATAAAAACGTCTGCTTGTTAGAGGTTTTATTATAATTTATGGGAATGACTTGTTTCGCTTTTCTCAAATGGCTTAGAAAGGTTATTTGAGGATGCTTTAGAAAGGCATTCTGATAAAGAAAAACATTTATAATGGCGAAACATGTCATTCCCATAAATTATATTAAAACTTTAAAAAATAGATTTCTTTCTTATTAATTAGCTAATACAAATATGTATCATAAAGTTGTTTACTTCACTTACACAAAAAAAGTATCATGAAAAATTAATAGTATTTTGATTTCTTGTAAGCGATTCAGTACGCATGGCACGCCATGGTCAATAGTTTACAGGATGGACACGACCCTCAATCATGAGGAATACGACTGAGAAGAAGAAGAATTCTTTCTATTCGATGCCGGAAAACGAGAAAATCCTTGAACTTCTATCGACGTGCGTCTAGATCACGATTTATATTGGGACACTCGTTTTAGATTAAAGACATTCAAATCGTTCACCTGTCGAGAAGAGTAAAGGGCGCTACGGCGCGGGGCGGCAGGACCTTGTCCCAGTGACGTGACCTTCAGCTCACATCTCACTCGAACCGGTTAGAACTTCACGGATTTGTCACGGATTATTTTCATTGAAGCTGTAGACTGGAGATTACGTCAAGCGAAGACGCTGTCGGCGAGCGGGGCTCGTGCCTGAATTGGCACAACCTTCCAATAGCGTGAACATGCAACTAATCTGTCTCTAATGGGTTTCTATTCTAATATGCTTCATAGTGTTATAAATCGCTATATGTGCACACTGCGCAATAATTAAATTATAGTATATATTTTTTTTATAAAATCTACATTTTAAAATTAAGTTCTTATTTTTCCTTGCAATAAATAGACTTATGTGGTCTGTTCCTTTTGTGAGGTGAATACCTATATACCTATCTGTCCTTTCATGGGAGGTTTTCCACGAGGACGAGTCCCGTGAGGCTGATTATGTAGTGCGAGGGTCTAGTGGTGTCCATTCTTTGGACATGACCGTACCAGTCCCTCCTTCGCTGTCTTTACTACTCAAATTAAGTAAAACACTGAACTATTCGATTGAAAGATTCAATCGTTCAATGCTAACAATTCCTTTTCCCTCTTCTGGGCCGATAGTTAATTTCGCAAAGCGTGTGGAAAACCATTAAATAGAAGAGAAAATAACCAACCAATGCTTTTGGAGAATTATTATTGAGAAATAATTATGCAGCTATGGACTGTTTCTTCATGGTAAAAAATACAGAATTCTCCACGCAATCAATACAGTTTCTTAGTAGCAATTTATTCGAACCGGCAAGAGAGGCACGCTCAGCTTCTCCGCATTATTTAGAAAATCGTTTTCACCGTGTTAACATACGTATACATCATATTTACACATCGCCTTGTTTGTTTATTAACCGATTTATTTACACTGTTTGCTTCTTGTCTCTTTGGAAGTTTATTGACTCGAAGCGATCGAGTAACTCAATTTGACAATAAACTATATTACACGACGATAGAAAGTACTGTAAAATTCGATCGATATTTCTTGTTGACGTAATTTGCTGTTTATTTATACTAAATCAATTAGTTAAACCTGAAGTTGTAGTAAAAATATTATTTTTCAAATAATTTCCTTTATTGTTTATTTTGGATTTAATAACAGATAATAATATTTTTAAAAAAGATTTTATTTGCCATTGAATTTAAGTACGCAACCCACTATTATGGTATTTTTACGATAATTTATAAAATTGCAATTTTGGTTATTAAAATGTAAAAAAGGTTTCTTGAAACGTTGAAGATACGTACTTAAAATTGATGAAGATATTTATTATGGTTACCGCAGATGTGAACCGATAAATCCTTTTTGCCTTTTCCGTTTTTCCGCCGTAAGGTACATTAACCATTCCCTGTTAAAGTGTTTCACCGGATAGTACTTTTCCTCAAATATCTACCGTTTCCGGAAGAAGCAGTGATTATGAAAATTTCCTTATTATGATTTATTTAAAGCGATATTCTTTTTTGGTTATTGCTATGAAAAGTCGCAGCACTAAAGTGTCCGTCGTAATTCAGATTCCTTTTTGGAAGCCGAGAAAAGGAAGGAAGTCTTTGTCCCATTTATTTTATTATTCATATCCTGGCCGTTTTAGGGTAAAGAATACAAATATTTGTATTAAGGCTCTTTTTCTGTATTTCAGCTGTTTACTTTATAATGTGTAAGTAAACCGAACGAAATAATAGTAATATATATTTTAAAAATATAAAAAATTGGAAGCCCCCTTTAAAAGTTTATGTATTTTTTTTATCGTTTTTCTTCTGTGTTATGCACGCTTTTTATAAGATAATGTCCTCCTACCGTGTTTTTTGTGACTATTTAAATATTTTGTTTCGGCGTCATTTATTCTTGGTGATTATTTTACGGCAGGTATTCATATTATATAAATGTTCACAATTTTACCTGGAAAGTGTTTCATTTTAAGAATGTTTTTTTTTCCTTATTTAAATTCAGATTTATTCATTTTTTCGTGCTCCGTTTCCCTGAATATAAAAATACGTACATTCTTTTATGAAAAGTTTGTTAATAGTAAACTTCCTGAATAATTATTTTTTAACCTCCCGTTGCTTAACTATATTAAAACGGACACTTTTTGGATATCGTACTTGATATTTTTTGAATGAGTTTTAATATGATATCACACATGTCTATAATCGTAATCTTTTTTTTTTAATATTTATTTGTTGAGCTCAAATAGCATAAATTATTTCACATTTTTTTATAACATTTATTTCGTATGATTACATATATTTTTACGAATTATTCGTTTTACCCTTATCGTGGGAAGGTAGATATAGAAATGAAAAACATCCTTATTATACATGAAACAAATTCAATGCCACGTTTCTTTTCATAACTCCGAAACTGGCTATTGTTTTCGTGACGGGAAAACCTGCGGCCCGTTTTTACACTTTTTGTTTTCCCTCAAAAAAAAACAAAGAGTGCGAATCTGCCCGAAACATATTGTATGTTATGTCGCCTACTCTGTATCCGGCCACTGTACGATACTTAGGTACCCGTATGTATACTTACGGACCATATGTAATGTACGTACGCGTTTTAAAACTTCACAACACGTGATTTGTCAAAGATTTAGAAACTGCTTTGCGGTCGGTTGAGACTTATTGAATATGCCATCAATCACACGGGACTTTTATCCACGTGATAACAGAAGATTGAAAACGTGATGCTCTTATTAAATAAGTGCCGGTATAGTTGCCTATCGGAACAATAAATGGCAAGCGATTCTAGAAAACGTTTCATCAATAATTTGCCTCGGGTCACGGTCGAAGGCGACATTATTTTGATGAATTTAATATAACACAAGTTCCTTAATATCTGTGTTTACGATAATGGCATTCATTGATGAAGCATTATGATATGTGCTGCTTCTTATGAAATGTTTTGGCACTTTGCATAAATGTTTTGCATCCATAATATATTATTTTTTGTACACAAGTCACTAATATTCCAAAATAATGTGTTGTCCAAAAATAATTATGACAAGTATTACATGATTGCTTTAATTGATTTGAAAATAATACAAGGATACAACGATGTACTCGGATTCGAACATTATATGTGCTTGTATTTAATTTTTTCTATCACTTGCATTATGACAACGCATTATCAATCAATAGGTTAACTTCGTGAATCTGAAGTGATGTATTATGGACTTAAAATAATCTTCTCGTAATTTTATAATATATAAGTTTATTACGACCTGTCATCACACTCGAATACGTAGGTTATATTTTTGGTAAAGATAGATGATGATAAAGATGTCGGATAAGCGAACATTGTTTTACTTGGTTGAACAAAAGTCAGGGGCTTTAACGTGGACACGTTCATAGGTAGATACTTTTGAATAAATTATTTTTATTTAAATTCTATAAATCATTGACATTATATAATAACATATGTATTATTTGTATCGATGCATTTAAATTTGATCCAATAAGAAACCGTCCTTGTATTTTATGTATATTTTATATTATGGATTAATAATCGAGTGTTTATAATGTATTTAAATGAAGTAATACATTTGTTACTCGCATAACAGATAGGTATATAGTTTTTATTTTATATCTTTTGTTGTGTTTTTTATTATTTACATATGAATTACTATCAATAAATTTCAATAACCAATATTAATATGTTAAACTCCGTGTAAAGTATATAATATAGAAAAAAACTGAGGTTTTCTAGAAACTTTATTACATAATATTTAAAGGTGGTTTCAACTTGCTTGTCGTTATAAAATTAAACATCTCTCCCATAAAATATAAGAAAACAGTTATAAATAAAACGTACGTTTTTATATACTAAACACTCGGTGAAGATTATATTTTACCGAATAAAAAATATTGAAGTAATTAATCCGAATGAAAACGTCTGTTTTCTCGAAGTTTTATTATAATTTAAGGGAATAACGTGTTTTGCCTTTCTAAGGCATCATAATAATATTTGATAACGAGACGAAACATTTCATTCCCATTAATTATAATAAAACTTCTTGAAAACAGATGTTTTCATTCGCATTAATTACTTCAATATGGAGTTTCACTTAATTGTTCAAGAAACGATAAATATTGAAGTAATTGAAGTAAACGATAAATATTGAGTATCTATATACTTAACAATTATTTTGATATCTTTTCTATTTATAAATAAGAAAATGTAGTGAATATTTTTGTTAATATTAAAATCCCCTGATGTTATGTAATCTTGTGGAGATCCCACTAATTGCGTATTTCCTTCTGTAGGTAAAATGCCGGCTAAACACAAGGTCACCTTTAATGTCCCATTGTTGTGAGCAGAAAAATACTACATACAGCTTCTTACTGTTGACATACATCGGGAGATGATAAAAAATAATATGTAGTTGACGCGTTATTATTTTCAATCATTTAAATAGGTACTATTTTTTAAGAGGTATTTTACAATTAGGTGTGGCTTAATTTTATTTTGTAAATTACGTTAATTTGGATGATGCACGGTGCTGACTTTGGCCTTCCGCTTATCTCCGGCCAGGGCGACGATCAAGATCCTTGGGGCACCGTCCGGGGTCCACGAGGTCACTCCCTTGTTCCATACTCATATTCTATACCAAAATTTCATTGTTATGGTAAATTATCTCACGACGAACATTTGTTTCCGCGTATTATATGCGCGGATACTTTGATTACTTTGATTGTGCTTACTTAGTGCTTTTCAATAACCTGTTTGCGTTTCCGTTATACATTGATGACTCAACGTGTGAATTATTTTGTTTGTTTTTAGTGTTAAATTTAAATACACAACGTGATAATTTGCGAGGAAAATGTGCACTCAAGGCTTATTAAATCACGTAGCAACATCTGCAATTTACTACCTTCGTCTTCGTCTATGCTATGAAAAGTTATGACTAATTTAATAGCACTTTATGTAATACATTATCTTATATGTTCGTTACATAACGGCCCTTATATTTCAGTGAATTTGAAACAAAACTGTAACATATTATATTGAATTTAAAAAATATATATATTAATTGAATTCTACAGTGTTAATGCCTTTTACAATTTTTATTTATAACAAGCGAATATGAACTCTAAAGATTAGACTCAGCGATCGATTATTAAGGTCTATATTCGCCTGTACTACGAAAATTATCAATTAATTTATAAAGTTAATTAGAGCTCGATTAGTAACAAAAAACAGGTCGTTTGGACCCAATTACTGTATACAATTTTTTTTTTTTTAGCTATTATATTGATTCTCGTGACATGTGATAGGTAGCCAATCTATCGCCATTTTATTGTCACTTGAATTCTACACCAGACCAAAGACAGTGTGACAATCACACTGCCATCACCGGGAATCGAACCCAGGACCTTCGGCATGGAAGTCAGAGCTTGTAACCACTCTGCCACGAAGGTCGTCAACTACCGCCGTATTCCACTTAATCAATTCTGTAAATGCAATTTCTGTTTGAGTTCGATCTGCTGGCTATTTGTCGAGTAAATGGTCTTCACAATAACACACATTAAGTTTTATTTATATGTAGATATTTTAACTTTCAGATTTCCTTTTTATTAATATATTTTCGATATTCTAGCAATACTGTTGTTTTTAATTCTTAATATGTCAATACTGACGTTTTAGTTTGTTTTTGAATGAAATAATTACAAGAAAAGAATACTTGGCATTGGATATTTTTAAAATCTATATACTTAATTTTGAATGCACCAGACAATGTCACGATGAAAAATGTTTTCATTTATTGAATTATATTAGCTGAACGCATATCACTGGTTTTTCGTGACTTATTAATGATCAAAATGGCAGACTCATTGAATGGTCGTATACCAAAGACAATAATTTGACCTCTGTAAAGATTTCACTTGGAACTGAACGAGTTTACTAAATGGAAGTTAACCTTCGTACTGATTTTTTCGACCCTCTGCCTTGATTTATTTAGAAAATATATGGCAGTTTTTTCCACGTTTTTTTAAACACATTTGTGTGAAGTGGTTCACGTCTATTAATTTCTCTCTGTTGCCACTGCTGCGGGTTTGGCTAATCAGGGCAGTGTTTTGCGCAATATTTGTTTCGGTCAAACAGAGCCCGTATGCGATTGTTGACTTTTAGATAAATCCCGTCGGTTCAACTTGTTGTGTTTATGTTACTCTATTACAAAGGAACATCACCCTTTGGACATGTTTCAAATGCAGCCTAGATCCGAATCACTAAATAATAACTAACTAATTAACAAAACATCACGTCGATTCACCAAACGGATAGGCAGAGAGGATATGTCGACACATTATTCTATATTAAGTACTTCTCTCTCTTGCTCTACATTTATTCATGAATGAAGAGTGTCATGCCCTAACGTCGTTTTTTACAACTTCTGACATTCAAATTTAAATGATTTGTTTGTGTTATAGTTTCCTCGTTCTTCCTTAATTCGTTTTATTCGTATAATCAATATACAATTTCTTTACCATATGCCAAAACAATCTTAGTGATCTTCTCATTTTTAGATAAACGTGACGAATTTTTTATGAATTAAAACCCTTTTTTTCACTTTTGAGTTTATTTTTATCGACATGTTTCGAAGGCTTTACTCCTTCATCATCGGGAGAACGATATAAACAGTTTATATCGGTCTCCCGATGATGAAGGTGTAAAGCCTTCGAAACATGTCGAGAAAAATGACCTAAAAATGAAAAAAAAAAACAGTGTTTTAATTCCTAAATATTACTATTATTTTGTTAATAGCGAGAGAAATTTAGACATCATGTCATATAAATAGAGAGATATTATTTTATTTATTATACTTTATCCTTTTTTGTCGTTTCAATTTTTCATTTTTATAGACAAGGGTCGGTGCATGAACTCCGTTTAGCACCGCCATTCAATATTTTTAGATATACTTGTTGGCTATGACAACTTTTATTGCTTGTTCAATAAACCCTATTCATTCGTCTACCCTTTGTTACCATTTCTTCCAAACATTCTATTTCTTCCATCAATGTGATTCATAATTTGAATTACAATTAATTTTCATGTGGTTTATTTAGTCACATGATTTATATTGTTTTTATAAATTGAAATTGTAATGGTATCACACATTAGCATCTGGTAAACCATTATATTTTAGCTTTATTAGCTGATATATAATTAAAAATGTCTCGAAGTAATTTTCCTATTTTTACGCTCGATTACGATTCACATTTATGGTAGTTTAACACCTAAGTAAATATATTTTGAATTAATGCCGGATACGCTTGGAAAATTTTCGCAGCTTTAATTACATATGAATGGAAGTAATTAATTCAGCAAATATTATTTTCTTTGATAAGTAATAAAATTATGCTCTGGGAGATGCGTGATGTAACGAAAAACAAAATGGTGTATAAAACAAGACTATAACGTAGATCGCGAATCGTTACATTTCATTAATAATTAATTTAAAGTACGACAAACTCAATAATTGTTTTTAAATTTATGTATCCAGGTCTGATGTTAATTTTAAAACATTACTATAAAACAGATTAAGCGGTTGTCATGAAATAATTTCTTCGTAATAAATTCATGCTGCTCCCTGGTTAGGTGTTTTTCTATTTATTTTCTATTTGCAATGCTAAATGCACGAGCAGTCATCTACAATAACTTATTTTTCATTTTGTTTTGTGTGCCGAGAACAGACAATTGTGCCACAGATTCTTCTTCAAGATGCTTCTGTTGTAACCGTCTCAAGTTATTATTTGGTCAGTAATCTATTAATTCCAGAATAATTTAGTTGAACTGAATAACGTTTCTCGGTCTCGCAATCTTCTGAGTTGAGGCAACAATATCGTCATATTTTTCTCCAAATATTAATGATCTTTGAGTTAAGTGTAAGATGTTACAAGTACAATAGTTTCTGTACAAACTTCAGGCTTGAGATGCCGTGTCGAGACACGAAGGTCACCTGGACGCTGACAAGGTGATTAGGCGAGGTATCATTTGGCGACCTTTTGTTTCGTACCAGTAATGTCATGTCGTTAATTTTTGTATCTATTGATTCGATTCGTTCGTTTAAAAATGTTTTATGATTTTATTGTCTAAAATTACTTTTTGATGGTAAATGTTCCATTATTATGTTAACTTAGGAATTTTTTTATGAATTATAACACCGTTTTTTCCATATTTTAGTTTATTTTTCTCGACAATTTTCGAAGGTTTTACACCTTCAATTGATCTTTTATATTATTCTCCCGATGACGAAGGTGTAAAGACTTCGAAATATGTAGAGAAAAATAAACAGAAGTGGAAAAAAGATTGTTTTAATTCGTAAAAAACATTCGTCATTATTCGTTTATCTCAACAGAAACTTGAGGATTTGTTGTTATTTTATTAAAATGAAATGAAAATGCATAAGAAAATAGCTTTACGATTAAATGTAGTCCTATTTCAATATCTTGAAGTTGGCGGTCGATGTAAACGACACATTAAATTGGCTCAATGTTTTCGTATAACGCCAGGTGGCATGCAAGTATAAAGGGGCTGTTATAACAATATTATTATCGCTTTATTTCCCCCTTTCCGTTATTACGCGTGTGTGTTCCCGCTTATATTTTACACCTGCTTCGTAATAACCTGATAAAGTTGAAATAATATTAGTTTTTTTGCTTACGCATGAATACGGCGGTGAAACTCAAAAATGAACGTTATCAAAATCTATAAAAATCAGTGTAATCGTATTCATTTGTATACTAATATAGTTTTCGTGATCATAACAAATAATATATGTAAAGTTTTCCGATTACATATCAAACGGTATATTTCAACTATTATCAACATTTTCCTAGATATATGATTTTTCCTAGTATACTGACGAAAACGAGATTTAAAATTCTTTATACGCGCAATAACAATCGGCATTGTATTAAATTTTTATCTCGACCAATAGGTTTGCAAATTATTATAATCTATGTTCAATTAGTTGTCATTGTTTTAATTTAAATTCATAAATATAATCTTTATATCTGCGGTCTGTTGACATTTAGCGTAATTCATTTACATTGTTTTTAAAAACCATTAATTAATTTGGGTAGTTATGTACGCTCCGTATCGTTTATTTTGATCCTCCAGTAGTGAAAACAAATAGTTTCAAGCATTATAAATTATGTAATAATGTTGTATCTTTCAAACATTCAAATATTTAAAATTTACCTATAAAGTGTTGAGTTTAGAAATCCGACTTTTTTTCAAATCCGATTGGGTAGTTATTCACTGAACGGATTCACTTTCCTTCACGAGCACCACAAGTTTTGGATAATCACGCGACTGTAGGAAGTTGCTACTAGTGTAGTGCACCCTCGCCCGGTCTTACGAGTGCGAGTGAAGGTAGTATGGCAATTAACCCGGCCGATCCATAGATCACTAGATCAGCAGGTGAGATGGGCTTGCGCGCGCCTGTGCGACTGGCGCATGCGCCGCGGCGGGTCCCGTGACAAGGTGCGCGCGCACTCAGGCGAGGCCTCCGCTGGACAATGTATCCACGTACCTATACCACATCATGCATGCATTATTATTAGTACCTACTTCACTCGCGTCGTGTTATTTGTGTACATTAGCTATTTGTAAATGAATTATTTATCACGTATTAGTAGTGAGATCTATTTATCACAATTCTAAGCCGTGGAAACTGTATTTAATAAAAAAGTTTTTTCATAATATCATTTCTCACGAAAGCCTTTATTTTATTACTTACTTTTTTCGCCAGATGAATTTTCACTTATTTGTTTATTAGTATCAAATTTGCAGGTATTTAATTTTTTTAGTTTTAAATTAGAAATTTCGTTGTCATAAATTCAACTAATTTATATTATATCTGCAATTAGACATTACACATTAATCAATCCTTAAAGTGTCAATTCAGGATAACATCAAATTAGAAGCACAAGAGTAACGATAAATTTGGACGAATAACATTAAGCCGGTTTACTAAATATGAGTATTTTTAAGAACTCGATCAGCAGCTTGTTTACCCTCCACACCGGAGTCACAGGAGGCAGGTTTTTTCTATAATCTTAGAAAATAAACATTCAAACAAATTAAATAGTCAGTTTACTATATTTGCCGAGATTTTCTAAGAATCCCCAACTATTTGATATTATTATTTGCACCGTTTTCAAGTTTTTCCGAATTTTTTAAATCATAAATAATATCAGATATAATATTGTACATACTGTACGTTGTTTGTATTTGAAATGTTTTGTGTACAAAATATCAAAATGTATTTCTAACATTTTTTTATGTCGATGTTTATTTTTTATAAATTATCTGAGTAAATATTTTGATTATAAATTATGTTTTGTTTTGTTTGCGAGTGTGTAGTAAAAAGGTTTCGAAATTTGTTAGTTTATTTTAAAACAGAAAGAATTAACATTTTAATCGTCTTACTTGAAAAATTATATCTCCTGTCTAGATTTTTGGTTACGCTTATAAATCTCTTGAATTTTAGAGGTTTTGTGCAAATTTTCCTTCCGGTAAACTTTTCCTCTCGCCCGCCCAGTGTTAATCTCGTTGCTTTTCAAAAATCATTTTTAGCATTTTCTTTAGAAAATCATTTTCATACGCAGTTTTCCGTTTATACGGTGCCACTTCTTATTTTTATCTAGTCCTTAGTCACAGTTGCAAATTTATAAAACAATTTTGATTTACCATCCAAATTTTAAATGTTTTTTTTTTTAAATTCTAGCGGCGTTTGAGATGTGGACATATCGAATAGTATTGAAAATTTCATCCTGATACAACAAATTGTCGTGGAGTCAGCGGAATACGATTGTCGTGGTTCCACAACATTAGCGAATAGACTGGCATAGGAATTGTGATTCTGACATGCAAAAATATCCAAAATGCAAAGACGTTGATTATCGTAGACATTGTTATTAACCTACTTCCAATGGATCGAAATAACAAAAAATCGTTTTGATTTTATCCATTGGATGTAACTAACTAATCTTAATTAAGTGTATTTGGTTGATTAGTTACGTCTAAAAAGTATACTTTTGTATTTGCCATCACTTTGTGTCTTGGGCGTCTGTGAGAAAATGTTTGAGAAAAGTGCAAAGAAGTGTCGTTAAAATACAATGTTTATTTAAAAGTTATTTAATAATATGTACACTACTCATTTTGCGTTCAATATTCTATGTAGGACGCTTATTGTAATATTGTCTATATATCACTTATAATGATATTATTTTAGTCCATTGTTTTGGCCGAAACACTATGATACTTTAACATTATAAACTGTTCAATTAAAAAAACTTTGTTTTATGTATCACAATTGTATTTTTTTACGTGACAGCTGTTTCGTCAACCTATATTGACATCATCAGGTGTTACAATAATATATCAAAAGTTAAATTTTCGTGATTTTTCGAACATTTATGCGTTTTTGTTACTATGTTAATTTGAATAATTTCTTTGATATACGAGTATATTTTTTAATTTAACAGTTTATGATATTATTTTACTTAAAAACTACCAAAGTAGAGTACTCTATCAGATATTCATGCATTGCTTATTCAGTCCACTTGTTTATTATCAATACTGCGCTTCTCTTTTATGCATACGAAGAATAGGACGAAGGGTTATCTTTGCAGGAGATGTAATTATTGTAAATATTTCAGAACCTGTGCATGGCGGTTCCTGCCATTAGAATATTCTATTTTGATACATTTTTGATCTGATATATTCTTAGGTGAACCTTTTCGAACTAGGCTGCTTTATTTTTATGCCCTTTCTTCCAACCTTAAATAACGATTCTTGGTGTCATAAAATTTATACAAGACAAACTTACGACATCTCACGGTGGAATCCCTTATTTAAAATTATAAAAGATTTTTCAAAAATTATTTTATTAATCGGGTGGTGTTCTAGGGAATAAAACGCTTGGCTCCTGATTGAGGGGACTTGTGTTCAAGCTTGACATGATCAGATTCCTTCTTCATAATCATGAGCTATTTTCTGCTCACATTGAAGATTGTAAAATAAATTCTAATATTATTGGTTTAAATCCTTGGTGTTAGTCTTTTTTTTTAAACTTTATATTGAAGCTCAGAAATCTGACAGAAACTGCTGAAACCAGTCAGCGAAGTAATGAAAATAATTTTGGACGTTTGTATTTTTTCCGCCAGATTCGGTACCGGTCCAAAACCGATCAGCGAAATAATGAGAATGACTTTGTCTCTGTATTGTTATATTTATAATCATGGCGAGAAAAAAATCTGAAATAATAGAAGATATTCAAATACACGAGTATAAAACGTTTTAATACATATAACTCCATGACTAGTAACATTTTGTTGAATTGTTTTCCATATATATTTAGTTAGTACCGAATCGGTCAACTCTTTTAACGGAAATATAAATACGTGAATGGAAATATCGCATGACAATTATTATTGTAATATGCATATTAAGTCACAGAGCTTTAAATTTTTATACGAGTATAGTTGGCCCTGTTAATTTATTTTCTTTCTTTGTTTAATTTCTTCCTCAAAGTTTTTTTTATACCGATTTCCTCAGTATCCCTTACATCAATAGACTTGTAAGACTATTCTTATGCGTTCCTAATTTTGTGAATAAAGTGATTGAGGTTATGATTTAATTGAATTTTTAATATATTGTTAATTGGTCGAGTATTACCTATCTGAATTGTTAACACGTGGACTCAAAATATTAATGTTGGTTTTTGAAATATCTTTGTAGTTAATTGTAATTAATTAAAATTATATTTTGAATAGTCCAAAAAGCCCTCAGCATTTCCACAAAATCAAGGAGAAAAGGCCGCCCAATGGCAACATGGTGGGCTAACATGGAAAAAGAGCTGCAACACGAGAATCTGACAGTGCAGATGAGCCACGATAGAAAAGTTTGTCGTCTTCGTACGAAGAGGGCCGACCCTAGATGATGGTAAAAGGGAAAGGGAAAGAAGGAGATGATATTTTGAATACGTTAAGCATTATATTATTGCACTTCTAGTTCCTTTAGTTTCAGCAGCTCGCTGCCACCACTTAACATATACTAGACTATGGTACCGAGCTGCCGAAACCGGTCTTGCGGCTAGAAGAAAAATAAGTGGGAAATAACTTAATATTTTTCATGATGTTTTATTTTTTATTACCATGAATGAAGCTGAACCAGTAATCAATAATGAGTACCGTAGCTTACCAAAAACGACTGGGTCTTTTTAATCCCTCTTAAATATCTCAGAAATATTAAATCATTTTGCGCTGTTGGTGGTTTTGGAAGCATAATAAATTTTATTCAATTTAAGAGGATTAATAAAATATCTGTTGTAAATAATTATATATAATACGATATTGAATCGAGATTTTATAGGTAAATTTGTATATGTTTATGCTTTCTCGGCAAAATTGTTCCACTCACCTATTTGAAATCATGGAAAACGATTTTCGTTTATCACAAATTAAACATTTCTTCCGACTGTACTCCTTTCGTCGGGTAACATTTATTTATTAAAGTTTCTTTCGCCCTAGGATTGTTCCGCAATGTATCAAGATTATGCTATAAATAAACACCTCCTTATTTTACAACATTTTTATTGACTGTATTTTCTTTCGTTTCTTAAATCAGGTTTTATTGTGTGATTTCGGAACAGAATGTGTTGTATTGCTTTCAGTATGTACACAGTATGGGTGAATATTATATGCCCTGTACCTATAAATAAGGTGTGGGGTCGGATTTCGCTGATTCCCAAAGCGCGAAAGAACACTTTGTGAAGCTATCCGTGATTACGGTCACGTGCGCTAGTGATGTATGGGTCGCTTCAGTATCTTCGAAGAGTTTCGAGTGTATATTTGTACTAATGTAGCGTAGCCCGGACACTCAGGACAATCTTTTGACGTGTTTTTCGAAATCCATTAAAAAGTTTTGTACGTAGCTTACTTTCTTGTCAAACATGTTATGTGTCGCTAAATGGATTTTGAAATATAAACATCTTTACATGCAGTTGGACGTACTCGTTGCTGAGTAAAGCAAGAAATCCCCGTATGCCTTCTATAAATTATCGAAAAATAATCTAAAACGACATTTATATTTTATTTTTACACCAATTTACTTTTTTTTAATGAAATAACCGGTTTAGCTTCCGTCGGAGGTTTGACGGGGTTACAGAAACGAACTAAAAATGTATTAATGAACTTTCTAAATGAGAGTCCAAAATATGTTAATGTGGCCATTTTTGTACGCTTTATACGAAAGTAAACAAATGATTCCTTTGCCTAGTATTCCCTAATAATGTTAATTGTATTAAAAGGGCCATTAAAGGTTTTGAACACATGGCAATAATGAATGGAGACAAAGTGATTAAGAAAATACATGTTAACAGTGTAAACGGAACAAGAAATAGAGGAAGACCGAGTAAAACGCGAGACGATCGAACCAATCGTAAAATTGTTGGCCACGTGATGAGTCGGAGAAATCGACATGCGTACTTGATACTCTGTATGAATGTTGAGGAATCAAAAGAAGTATGTCAGAAAATAACAGCGGTCCATTCTCTCTCTCTACCTCTTTGGGGAGACGTATTTTAAGTCAAAATGTGTGCTAATAGTATATTCCGCGAAAATTTACTCAGCACAGTAACTTGGAACATTTAAGGGTCGAGCGAGAATTCGAGCTTTGCATTTATCTTAAGTTTTAAGAACCAAAATATTTTTGTTCTTATCGACTTCATCATGTTAGATATGTATGTCTCTTGCTTCTTATCTTAAATTATTAAAGCATTTATGACTTTTTGCTGTTTTAATATGAACTATTTATATTATTAAACCATTGTAATAACATCATTGTTGAAGAAACAATAAATAAACAATGTATGTTCACTGTCTAGTAATAATATAATATTTTGTTTTCCGTTATGTTTGTACACGTATTAGATTTCTTCTATTATAACGGGTTTAAATACTCGTAAACCATTATAGGAAACATTATTTTATCAAATTATTTAACTTTCTTTATCTCAATGTCTCAAAGGGATTTATCATACTACAAAAAGCAAACAAATAGTAAAATTAACTATAATTTTGTTTGAGAGATAATCTATGTTAAGTAATGTGGGAGGGTAGTACGACCAGTCACCCGTAAACTTGTCCAAAAAAATAGGTGGCTTCTAGCGATGGTAATAGTTAATAGTCAATCTATATTTGTATTGCAGCTGTTTATAGATGATGCCTTTTTCGTCTAATTAGAATTAGAAAACTATATCGGAGGTGGATGGATAACATTACGGCCTTGGCAGGTATTGATTAATTACATTAATGATTTTCATGCATTCAAAAATGTTTCGTATTAAAAAAAAACGGTCTCTCCACATCGTGTTTCCACAAATCATTTTCATCAGACGCCATCTTTCTTAGCCACATCAATACCGTAAGGCCACTGGTGGCCGATACATAGGCGCACCATCAATAACGTAAGGCCACTTTCCATTAAAAATGATTCCAGTAGGAATTTAAAAAAAAATATTGTGTGGCTAATGACATCTATACATTATCTCTGCAAGAAAAATTACCCTTCTGACGTCGGTCGATCTTATTGAAAAAGCGATTTTTGTAGAAGTCGAGCACTAGGGTTACCACTTATGGTGAGATTGATGTAAAATATCAAAAAGATATCACTTGAAATAATTAAATTTCAAGTGATAATAGACAAGAACTGATACAACATACTTTGATTTTTTAATGTTTGCTTTCAATATATTTTTTTTATAAAAATGTGAAAATTATATTTATATATGCTTGTGACAACCCTGAAAGAAAAATCAAATATACGAAATTTCGATAATGCAACTTGAAAAATTTAAACTTGATGTATCATTTAATAGGTAAACATTAAACATAATGCATAAAATCCATTACCCTATTTTTTAAATAATTATAAACATGCGGTATATGAATGTTCCTAAGCTTAAAACATCACGGTGCTAAAACGGTTAATGTCAAAAATAAAATATTATTTATTGTTCTTTAATAATTAGATTAGTCGGCTTCAATTATGCATAAATGATAATTAATTTATTAGTTTATTGATGCATCCAACAATCGGTCGCTTTGAATTATTATAATAATAATTTTAAAAATATTCACTATGTGCTAACTCATGCTGTTTTTTTATGAGACGGTATGTAGAAAGAATGACCCGCCTGGCATTTTTCGTTCGTTTTTTTCTACATCAATATTCTACATACTCGTACATACATGCCGATAGTTCTGATTCTGAAAATGGCCTTTTAGTATTTGATATATTTTTGCATGACACGTTTTCATCGGTCTTCATCAAAATCGACATCCATTTACACTTGTTTTGTATACCATAAATTGTTTCTTCATTCAATTACTCCATATGTTTAAACCAAGTATTCTAATTATCTATTGGTATAATTATTCTAATTAGTAGTCTAAGTAACCCATAAAAAATATTCGATTGTCTTTGTATTTTGTAATTGTATTCTGACTTCACGTTTTTTTTATGAAGATACTATACATTTTCTGATATTATTTTTCTTTTTTTCGCAGGTAAGATACTCCAGAAAGAACAGCTTGCAACATCTGTGGATGAGCAACATTAATCAACGGTTGAAACAAATTAGCATCGCAGCTAGGTTCGTCGAAATCCTTTACATATATCGTTAACCCACAAGACGTGTGTCAATATTACGTCGCGTGGAAAATTTATTTTTGCGGTTTATGGCGGACATCTTGAAATCGAGCACTCCGCTTACTCCCCTTTTATGATGGGTGACTAAATCGTTTTGTTGGTAGTGCCCCGTGATAAAATCATCGGCAAACAAGAAGTCACGAAGTTATCCAAACAGCAATTAGCGGCTGAAGTGACGTCATCAAACCGTAGCTCGGAGGGAAATGTGGGGCTTAAATTGTTCCACACACTGGGACAACGGTTCGACTTAGATCGATCGCTCTTACCTTGTTACACGCCGCCTCCGCCCGCCACCGGCTTAAGAATGGCGACGAACGGATGTACGGTTAACCCCACAATCGCAATAAGATCAGATTTAAGGTGATTTTACCCAAATTTATATGAAATTGATGTTTGATTAATTTCACGTGCTGGAAAATTCTCAGTAACCTTCCTACAGCAATTTTTGCTATCGGTTGATTAATTTTTTATTGTATTTTTAAATTTGACAACCTTTGACGGTATGTATTCCCGTAATTGATTATTAGCGAATTTGCAATTAAGAATCGTCATTCCACGTATTTTATTTGTATTTGAGAAAAAAAGAAAATTAAAGACAAAACCAAGTAGAATTAAAAGTGTTTTTTTATTAATAATTGTTCCTTTTGTATTACATATTAGTAATATGTATACTTATATTATGTATATGTTATATAACATTATATTATTTAGCTTATAAACCATCGTGCCGTTGATTCGAAGCGTAGAAAAAGGACGAACCTTCAAACTATTTGACTTCCGGTTTTTCTGACACATCACATTGATTACATTTTAAATTGAAATACTCCATTGTTTTGGCCGTAACACTATGGTACTTCAAAATTGTAAACTGTTAATTTTTTTGTTTGTTTTTTTTTTGTTGACGAATCAGCTGTCATAAAAATACAATAGTGATGCATAAAACAAAGTTTTGTTAATTTAACAGTTTACATTTTGAATTTGATAGATTTGGTTATGCCACTTTTTCCTCAGTTTTATTCGATATAGTGCTCCACTCGCATCAATAACTTAAGGTAAATATCTATCCAAATTATTTTAACGATCTTTTTCTTATCGTCATTGCCGTCTATCGTCCACTGCTGAAAGTAGGCCTCTTCCAAAGTGCGCTACTGTCCCCTATCCATAGCCATTCTCATCCATCCGCGTCTACCATTATATTTATAACTCTTTCGTCCGTCCTGCATTACCTTACAATTGTCTGAGAGATTTCGGTTTTATTCTGCTATCCTTAATTTATTGTTAGCTAATTTAGTGTTTTACTTTCACACATAGGGGTCGGAACATGAATACCATTATCGACTACCATTTCATATTCATTATTTACGTAAATTTTTACGTATGTATTCACACATGTATTCAAATGTTTTAAACCATTGTTCATTGTTAAATCTCATAAATAGTGGTCTTAATGAAGGATTTCATATTGTGCTTTAATAAAACAGTGAAACTTTCCTAGAGTAACGTGAATATTATGAATCCACTTTCAAACCTTAAGCTGTCGCGTGCTTATAACACTTAACTGTCGTGGGTCGAAAGATTTTCCGTTTTTAGTGTTAATCCGAAACCCTGTGAAGCGGTCCCGTACCAAGAGGTAGAATTATATTATATTAAAATTAATTTTGACCTGAATATTTAATGAGAATCTCCACTGCAGAATACACACCGAAATTTTCGGTACGTTTTGTTCTCGGGAGTGTCATGACGGGAATACCTCGTTGTATATCGCCCTGCTAGAATGCCTTCATAATCTGACATTGCGGCTTTAGAATTCGCGGATACGGTCGTCGGATACACATTCCTCGCGTGTCGTGTACGACATTGCTTGTTGGGAAGTAATATTTGAGGAATTCTCAACTCCTCACTAATTCAACAGTAGGCTGCTCGGCCAATATTTTTTTGAAAGCTCCTTGCATGAAGAAAGTCAAAGATTATCTTTAACATAAAATATGTTTTATATTGAACGAAACGACCCGAATTTGTATAGAATGGATTAGGGATGCAACAAAGTGAATGGTGCGTTTAGTTGTTATCGCAAACAAGAGTAAAAAAAAGCTAAGATGGATGTGCACTATTGTGTTATTGTACCGACTCTTATGTATGGAAATGAAGGATGGAACTAGCAAAAATAAAAAGTAAAATAAATGCGGTGGAAATGAGATCTCTTAGATGAATATCTGGTAAAGCTTTATATGATGGAGTGCCAAATGCAGATATAAGAAATTAATTATGTTAAGAACAAAGTAACGATAGTTTCATTATGATGGTTTCGACGCTTAATAGTGAAAAAGGATGCAGATGGAGTAAGTATAAGAGGAAGACCGAAGAAAACGTGGCACGTTCAAGTCAATCGAGTTTTAAATTTTGACTGCTTGGCGATTCAGAAAAAAAAATACGTGCGTGCATCACACGATGTATAAAAGTTGAGGATACGGGAGAAGTATGTTAGGAAAGAACATTGTGGCGGTTCATCCTTCTATCGGCGTACATTTTATATTCAAACGGCGTGATGGTTAGTTAATAAGTCATATTAATAATGTTGGTATTGTTAATAGATTTTGAAACAAAGTGAAGGAAAGTTTTTGTGTTTAACAATGTTGTCATCCCTTAGCGGTATGGCAGCAGTACGGCTACAACGTACGGCATGCACGTGAATATCTAGGTCATTGACTCTCTTACGGCCTTGTTTATGGCGACTTATGGCGTGCTGCGAATGCCCTATTCTAAAGCTTATCAACAGGTGCGGCCGTCGTTCAAAAAGGCAACGGCTCCCTCACTTTGTGTCAAGTCCAAGGATTGATGAAAAATTCAGTTGAAATGTTCAACTATTTCGTCGAACGGTAAATATAGTAATGGGTTTTCGTGGTTGACTTATTTTGGCCCTCGATTTCGGCCAGGACGCGCTTACGAAATAATGCTAACATGAGTTCAGTTTTAGTAATAACAACGAACCCTTTGGAACACGCGTGCCCGATTTTTGTATTATTCATATATTAAATATTAGAAAATATTTCTCCACACTTCTAAATAGTGATAAGAATGCTATCGTGACCGAAAACAACTTATTTCAATTCTTGGTATTTTTTTTATACTAAACCGCTTTCGCTTCGGGCGACGCTTTAATCTGGAAATACATTGTGGGGAACTCTGTGACTACTGAACATTATTTCCCGTGTACTTTTGCTTAGCGCGGTAACTCAGAACTTTTAAGGGCCGAGAATTCGAGCCTCGCATTTCTTGTTCCTAAGTTTAATGAACAAATATTTTTGTTCTTATCGACTTTATCTTGTTAGATATGTCTCTCGCTTCTGAGCTTATATCATTATAACTTTACATATTTTTTTTAACGTACGTTTAAATATATATTAACAAATTTTTACAGTTAAATATTACTTGGTCTTCTTGTAGTATTCGCTATTTCTTGTAGTTCGATTTTCAGCATTTCCAGATTTTTTTTGGTCTCTGCGATTAATGAATATTTTAACCCTAGCGGCATTTTCCTGCGCCTCGTAAAATTCCAATATTTTATCGTGTTTTGAATAAGTAATTCCCTACACTACCCGCCGTAGGGAACTGCGGATAAAGTTTCCCCACATCATCTGGGATGCGGCAAGCCACCGCAGCTTATTAAGTTCACTTGTTAAGCGGCTCGAAGGGCTGACAATAATGGCCAGGTTAAGTCACGCCGAGTCCCGGAGCTGTAAACAACTTGGCGACACCCCTATAATTCCCTCGGATTATTTTAACTCCGAAGTGCGTTTGTTTTACAGATTTTACATTTTGAATAGTAAATATCACCTTTCGGATTAATTGTAATCGAACGTTATTACGTATTTAAACGATTCGACGTACAAATTGTTCAATATGTATTTTTTTTTATTTCGTTTCGTTTCATATCAGGCGTTTACGAAGAATCTACAAACGTTTTATCGTATTTTCACTAAACCTCATTGTTGAAAATTTCCTCTCGGTATTTATTAAAGGTTTTTAATTTAGAAATATTTCAGAAATATTTTGTATTTAGTCGTGTTTTAAATCTCTGTTTCGTGGAGTTTTTATCATTATATATTTTGTGGGAATGATATGTTTGTATTTGCTAAGGGATTGTCACATCTTAGTAAGGCGAAACATGTCATTACCATAAAATATAATAAAACTTCTAGAAAACGGACGTTTTCATTAGTATTATTTATTTAATATGGAGTTTAACATCATCGTTCAAAAAACAAATAAACAACCGTGTTGTATTTGCAATATATTGTTATTCTTATGTAAGAGTTAACATTTTGGTGTTTGCATACATTTGTATGTACACCTATTTATTTACACTGTAAGCACAGCCAATTGTTGACAAATCACACAGAGTGTTCGACACAGCTACTTTACCGACAAACACTATTTGAAAACGGGATTAATGTGTTCCTTTGTGAGTATTTGCCTATTCAACGTAGTCACACTCGTCAAGGATCGCACCAGCCGGCCCCTTGAGCTCGCCATGTCAGCCGCTTGCGCTGTGTACTTTGCATATAACTGGGGGTACTTCGGATCTTGTAAATATTTGAATGCGAATTGTTAAACAGAAATGATGAAATACGCCCCGGTGAATTTTACGCTTTCCACACAATAATATCTTATCTCGTGTGTAACTTAGTTTATTATCGCGTAATCTGTGTACATAGTTATTCCCTTTCTAACTTTATCATGAATCATTTGATTTGTAAGCCAGTAACGCCATTCATCCACCCGATAGCTCGGTCTCTTATCTCTGGCGCTACGCGTCAATCCTAATATTAGTTTTATTTCTCTATTTTCGTATTGTGTGTACATATCAACGGGAACCTTCATGTTTGATTTCTTGCTTATTTTCTGACAAAACGTCTGTCATGTTATATTTTGATGGATTATTGGATTTCGCAGGCGTGGCCCCTGAAATATTTTATGAAAGGAACTTCACTCTGGGGATAAATTAAACTTCTACTTTATTATGGAAGCACACGATAAAGTTATCCATTTTTTGTGTTTTTATGGATGTTTGTGTTTTTTTGTTAAAACACACAATCATAACTTGCAGCCGGAGACTTTTTATGTAAACAATGTATCAAGAAATAAAAATAAAAACTATTATCCATAATGTTTATATTAGATTAAATGGTCTAGAACCCGGCTAAATACCACATATATCATATTTATACATACAATTATTCACCTTATTTTATGATTTTTGGCCGCGTTATCAAAATGATAAGCGAAAATGGCCATTCACAATGAAATTCTGGTTCCAACTCTTATGTATGGAAGCGAAGCATGGAACTGGCAGAATAATGACGAGAGCAGAATAAATACGGTAAAGGTGAGATTCCTAAGACGTATGTGTGTTAAAACGATGTACAACATAATTTCAACTGCTCATATCAGGAAGGAATGTAGAGCGGAATAAAGCATTATGAACGAAATTTTGAAAGGATCACTGCTTTGGTTGGGCATATGGAACGCATGGATAAAGAAAAAAATGGTTAAGAACGTATACGTTAACGATGTGAATGAAGTACGGAGTCAAGGAAGACCGAGCAAAATATGGGACGACCAAATAAATGAAGTTTCAAAGATCGGCTATGTTAGAAGTCAGAAGAATCGACGTGCGTGTATGTCTTACTCTATGAATGTGGAGGAAACTAGATATGTGTGTCAGGATAGATGATTCTCTCTGTCCAGCCTTCCGGGGAATCGGCATGATGGTTTGTTATTGTATAATAGCAACATGTAGCATTTTGATAGTGCCCCCATAATGTGAAACTAGTCACACTCTGATAACTAATATCTTTCTATTATTATTATGACCACAAGCGAATTTTAAATATTTTATTTGATAGTCCATTGTTTTGGCCGAAACACCATGATACCTTAACATTTTAAACTGTTAAAATAAATAACTTTGTTTTATGTATCACAATTGTATTTTGTTGTACGTGTCAGCTGTTTCGTCAACCTATGTTGACATCATCAGGTGTTACAATAATATATCAAATATCAATTTTTTGTGATATTTTGAACCTTTGTTTGAAATAGAATTTTACGCCATCGCTCAAGAAACAATGAATAATTTAAAATATATACAGTATCGTTCTTACGGGAATTTATTTCTTCGATTTCTATTGAAACTGAAGCTCCAACGTGAAGTGAGGAAATGTATCATCTTAAAAATGCATTATGCATGAAGCTTTCAGACTGTGGAATGCACCCCATTATGTAAATTTTGCGTCATCCCTCATGAATAACCCGTGTTCGGGCATTAAGTCCTTCCTCCCTTAATTGCATGACATCATTACTGAAGCTCTGGTGTAGAGAAGATTATAAAAAGACTAAAAGTCTGCTTCTCGGCACAATATTGTACCTGCAACGAGTAAAGTACTTTAAGGTATCTGATTTATTATATAATTAAATAAGAAAAAATAAATATAACAATTTTAACGGTCTTGAGTTAATGCTGATTTCGCGGTACTTGTAGTCGATTGCTTTTAAAATTAGCACCTATTTTTATCTTGAGTCGCTTCAGCGGATCGTGTCGCATTGTCGGCCACGCTCGACGTTTGGAATGATCGTCTTGTCATTTCCCCACCTTCCATAATCACTTTTCTTCGATTCTCCATAGATGTCTCTTGCACAACTGAATATACAACCTACACAGTTGGTATAACGTATTGCCAGACATCCAAAAGTATTGTTTGAATACAATAAATGAAATATATACACGTCTAAATTTTGGTAAATCAAAATACGAAGATTTCATTTCTACTGCGTATATTCTACTTTCACCCTTATTTTGCCAATTTTATTATTCACTTCACTACATAAGGTTCGATACAAGAACACCATTGTGCACTGCCATTTCAGCTTTTTGGATAGACTTTTGTTTGCGATGTTTACTTTAAGTGTACCATTCACATCTTTGCCTGGCCTGAACCCTTCTTTCAATATCCCTCTCCACTCTCCCATCCTTTGTTAACATACAACAAAATACTACCTAAATATAAAAACTCATCCACATGTTCCAGATTTTCACCATTCACGCCAATGTTACAGATTCTCATGATTTCTTCTTTATACGCATTTAATTATTGCCAGGAGAACAACATAAAATATTATATTAAATTAAAAAACAAGTATACGATTTTTTATTTTTCTCCCGATGATCCATTTGCTTCCTTCGAAACGTATCATTTAGGCGGATATAATAATGTTTTCATTCTCGAAAATTCAATATCCAGCCATGTTACGAATCTATGAATAAATAGCATTTTTTAATATTCTTTGCTCTTCCTATATTGAATCTTTGATTTGTTTTCCTATTTGTCTTTCGTTTTAAACCCGGTTTCAATACTAAAATTTTCCCTGGAAATTGACTATTGAATTCGTAGAGCATTTGAGCAAAAAGTACTTTTTAAGTTTGTACCGCTCTAGATCCATAAATCTAGGATTTCAGTGTTAACAAAGAGAATACTTCCAACTTCCGAGGTGCTGAACGTAGACAGAATTCCTTTATTAATACCCAAACTTAAACACTGCCTGTTTTAAGTTGGGCTTTGTATGAATTCTGTGTTTGGCGTCCATTTAGATAGTGTGCACTTTTGGTTTTGTAATTATTTTGTTATTACGCGGTAAACAATACCATTATATTTAAATACCTTTATATTAAATATTATGCAGCCCTCGTTATTAAAAATTCTTCATAAATTTATTTTAACTTACGGAATGTCGTGCGAAAGCAGAGCATTACTTATGCCGTGTTGAAAAGTGATTATTTACGGTGTAAGCGGAGTGGGAGGCATTTTTTATTCTTTCAGTTTTTTTTGTTTAGAACTTCGCACTAAGATTTAAGAGGTATTTTTAAAGGGCAAACCTGAATCCGTACCTTAATAAATCCACGGAAAAAGAACTTGATTTTCTTCAGGGATTTATTTAACGTCTTTCAAATAAGTAAGCATTGTGTAAAGGGAGAAGTTAATATTTTTCTGTTGTATCCCTTTTCCGATTGTTTGCGCGATTAATGATTTCCTTCTCTTATTTTGTAACAAAGGGTTTTTATTATTATAGAATCAGTGATTTTTAAATAAACTTAACCTATCGTAGCAATTGAAGTATTTTATCAGCATTATCGTTCGTCAATATTATACCATCGATTAGTATATGGGCTGGTGTTTATGATAATTATCCTCAATTGATGTTTTTAATTATGTAGATAATCTATTCAGGTTGCTATGCCTATTTATGATGCTAAAATACGTGTTAAATGATAATACTAATTTTGTATTACATGTGTACATCTAATAATGGCACTGTTATACGTAATCTTCTGATGAATAATGTCGCCCAGAGAATGGGCTAATGGAGAAAGTCCCTGTCTCACAGCGCAGCGCTTCCGTAGCTATTGTATCCTAATAATAACAATCTAATTAACAATTAATCTGGTTTAATTATCAATTTAAGCGCAGATCGATCGTTTCAAAGTATATTGTAATTATCAGATTTCCTAATTATCGTTTCCATCACATCCTTGAATACGTGCGATTTACTTTGTTTAAATTTAATTAGTGGCTGTCAAAAGTTATTGAAAAGCGAGTTTGATATCAAATTTCCCCTTAAATGAATAATATATTACTTGAAATTGATGTATAATATTACATATCTTGTTAAGTTTCTCAAGCTGTGTGCTTTGTTCTATAAATACACAGCAATGTTTATAACCTACCCTGCTCTATGCATACGAAATCTAGGCACTTTGGGTTACCTCAAAGAACCGCATCACGCTTACTAGATGTATTTGTACAGACGAATTATGTGCATTCTATGCACAGAGTAAATGGAAAATAACTTTAAATTTATTAAGATAAACAAACATTTTTGGACGCCGAAAATCAGTAAGTAAATATATTTTCTACACATGGCAACCAAATTGCGTCTATTCATTGATGGAGAAGTAGAATTGAGGAGATCAGCCGGGCGGCGTCAGAACTTCTATTTAAAAAACCTACGACGATGGGTGGATCATTTCAATCATATCTTGGATTATAGTTACGTCGCGTCGTCGCAATAAGAAGAGTTTTGTTATTGAAATTAAAAAATCGTGTATTGTTTACTTTTATTGTACAATTTAATCTATATATATTAAGTTAAAGTTACCTCTTCATTGGGCGCTAGGCAATTGATTTTATTTAAAAGGTACAAAAATATATACCATAAAAATAATTTATTAGCGTACTTCTTCTGAATTATTATGTCGACAGATGTTAATTTTATTTATATATAATAATATTTTGTGGGTAATACTAACCTTTGTATACAGGAACATGGAAAATATTGGGTGGAAAATATTTTCCTTCGGTCCAGTTAAGAGTAAAATTATTTTGTTAGTGGGATTACCGTATTTGGGCTCTCGATTGAATTTTAATAGTCCATGTCTCAGAGATCCATTTAGTGAAAAGCGCACATTTATCTACTATCTTTATTCATTACCTTTCATTCTATTAATATAGATTTTTATACCACCTCAATCTTGCTCAATAATGTCCCCCTTGTGATTCGACCAGCTTTTGCTACCTCGGAAGTGTGATTGTGAGCCCGGGAGACACAGAAAAGGATTTCGCTAGCAGGCTCAATAAGGCAAAGGGGTTTTTCGTAATATTTCGACCAGTTCGACGTTCCAGTTAAGAATAGGAGAAATCTAAAGCTTTAAGATTTTCAATTACGTATGATTTGTATGTATGTGTGTGCGTTAAAACTGCACACAAATACATACAAATCATACGTTATTGAAAATCTGCAGGTGTTTCAGCTCAATATTCAAAATCTTTTTGTTCCAGTGTCAAATGCCGTTCTCTAGGGCATGGCAGGCGAAGAGTCAGAATAACAAATCGTTGGGCGCAAATAGTGATGGATCGTTCACACACTGAAACGGAACCCAGCTTGCATGGCTCAGGGTGCTCTAGACTGGTCCCTTCTGGGCAGAAAGAGGAAGCGAGAGAGAGATCCCTGCAGCTTCAGGCGTCACTTGATTGGAATGGTGTAAAGGATCAGGCGTGCGTTAGTCTGTTTGATGGAAAGATCGTATATGCATTACGGGGGTGTGACAGAACAAGAAGAAAATGACAAATATAGATTTTGATTACGCGTACATCATGACAGTATTCCCATATGTTAAATTCATTATGTTACGTTTTGTGTTTTTTTTTCGGTCTGTGAGATCCGAGTGTGCGCTTAGAATAATACGTTCGGAGCTTTCTTGTGCGATGTGAGGCGATTGGCTATTCCTGACTGAGCACAGCCGTAAGTAGACCGAAACGGCCTGTGTCGTGTGGGGAATGCGGACGCGGTATTGCACCGGCGAATGACATCTGGCTCATTCAGGTCACCTGCTACAAAGGAAGAAAGGATTCGTTAGTGCGAGACTATGTCTACGGAGCTTTCACTTACCCCCTTTCTAAATCTTAATGTGCGTAGAGCATGTTGCAAAGTTAAATGATGCTATTGAAGAGATACATCAACACATTAGTTGACTTTATAATGATTTGTAATTAGTATTACAAAGTTCTATGTTTATTGTAATTATCTTAAAAGTGGGAGTTTAAAATCAATTGTGATACAAAAACAAAGTTATTTAATTTAACAGTTTAAAATATTAAGGTATCATAGTGTTTCGGCCAAAACAATGGAGTGTTTTAAAATCACTCTAGTTATATTTTAAGGTAAAATAGATAAATGCAAATTATAAGTAAATGTATCATAACTCGTATTCCGGTCCAATTATAAAAAAATATAAAGGTACTTATCTAACAACCCATAAACGTTAAATAAATAATTATGTTTCGCCCCGTAATACAATGAAACGTTTTCAATTTAAAACCGATTTTAAATTAAAGAACGGTATACAATGAAAATGCTTTTTTATTTTTATATTTGTCATTATTTCATCAGATTATAAACGTTGTCGAGACAGTAAATCCGTCTTTAACAGCCTTCAAAACACCCCTCAAACTTTTTTGATGTTCAATTACAAAAGGATTTTCCCAAATTTATAGCGTTTCGGAGTTAAATTTTAATCTGTAATTATAATATCTTTTTATTGTATAAACAGACCGAAAGCATTATTGAGTAGATTTATCCATAGACTTGCATCCAGAATGAAACACATTATTTAAAATGTTCTCATAAAGGCATTGTATATGTTTTATTGTTTATTATTTTGTGTATTTAAATTTCGAATTATCTTACAATGATATTGAGATTCTTTCTCTTATTCATGCTTAAACAAATTTAATTATTATAAAAAGTAATTTTAAACACTTTTATTTGGAAACTTAGGCCGCGATTCTCAAAAAGAAAGTGCTTGTATACTAAATACATAAAAAATAGTTTAATTAACTTTTATTTGTTTTTATATATATATATTTTTTTTCGTTTTATCGAACCAACCAGTTTCATTCACGCCAGAGCTTCGTCAGGTTTACAAAAACAAACTCATTGTTTTAAATTATTTTAAGTAATGCCACACCACAAATTAAGCGCTTCATATGAAAGTAAATTATTATATATAGTATACTTCGGAACATTTCAAATATAACGTGTTGGAATGTATTTTTTATTTATATAAATGTACGAGCACATTCGTGTATGAAAAACGATCTAAGTGTCTACTGAAAGCGGTTTAAAGCAAGATATACGAACATGCGAGAAGTCGATTATCACATTCGTTTAGTGAACGTGCGGCGGGCGTGGCGGACTCGGTTCCCGCCATGGCAGATGAGATGCTTTATATCCGCCTAATTAATCGCGACACCCTCGTCATAATTACTTGTTAGAATCGGTTATCACCTGAACATGATAATTACAAGATCATTCTCGTAATAAAACGTCGGCATAACTCACACTTCTGTCCGATGGCACGTGCGAGAGTATTGTATCGTGAATGATAAATCACCTGTGATAATTATATTTCACTGTACTTATTTCTAATAGACTAATAAATCCAAAAGAATTTCGGCCTCTAATACGATTTTTATTTTCGAGGTTTTTATCCATTTCTCTCAAAGTCTACTGTAGCGGTAATCTCCCCTGAGGCTTATTGTACGGACTCCCTGTCCCTCAAATTCCTCCCTGTCATCCAAGTCTTCTGAATAATAAAATAATCACGTTTATTATGATTAAATTTATGAAATAAAATGTACATTGCGTTTTATCGCAATCAATTTTTGTTACCTCATTTTATCATATATAAAAAAAACATTTTATTTTGAAAATTTGATAGGAACGTATCGCACGATTTGTGTCTTATTTGCTATATGTATCCAGAATCATTTTAAAAGTGTCTTTAATACACTTATTTGGTGATTAAAAAAAGTGCTCATTTTTATTTATTTATTTAAATAGTGGTTTGGATTTTACTCTATTTTTCTATTATTAAACATTTTCTAAAGTTTAATATTAGGTCCTTACATATGAAATTGGCGTTTTGCCGTACTGGCAACTTTGATCTCAAATATCTTCTCTTTGGTTAGGAATTCCAAATTCAAATTTATACAGCTATTTACTCAAGTATTTGTGTTTCGAAAATTATAATTCATTTGTTTTTTTTCTTTGCGTCACTCAGTTTACAAAATGGAGAACTTGAAATATCGCGTTATTTACGAGTACGAGTTCCACCGTGGCACCAGTAGAAACGGCTCGAAGGAGGAGCTGCAGAAACGGCTCGAAGGATTAATGATGTGTATGGCGACGGTGCCGCAAAAGAAAACAAAGTGCGTTTTTGGTTCCAACGTTTTCGTTCTGGAAATTTCGACCTGCAGAACAAGCCCCGTGGACGGCCGGAGACCAAAGTTGATAATGAAGAATTAAAGGCTACTGTGGAAGCGGATCCATCGCAAACCACGTCCGAGTTAGCTGCAGGCTGCGGTGTTAGTGATAAAACTGTTTAAATCCACTTGAAGCAAATTGGGAAGGTGAAAAAGCTTGAAAGGTGGGTACCTCACGAATTGAGTGAAGCAAACCAACAAACGCGCGTTGACTGCTGCGTTGCATTACTCAACCGGCACAATATAGAAAGGGATTTTGAATCGAATCATTACCTGTGATGAAAAGTGGATCCTGTATGATAATCGGAAGCGCTCATCGCAATGGCTGAACCCTGCCGAACCAGCCAATCCATTCCCAAGCGAAAATTGACTCCAAAAAAGTTACTTGTGAGCGTTTGGTGGACTAGTGCTGGTGTCGTTCACTACAGCTTTCTTAAATCTGGCCAGACGATTACGGCAGATGTCTATTGTCAGCAACTGCAAACCATGATGGAAAAGCTAGCTGCTAAACAACCGAGGCTGATTAATCGCTCTAGGCCACTGCTGCTTCATGATAACGCTAGACCACACACTGCACAACAGACGGCTACCAAATTAGAAGAGCTTCAATTGGAATGTCTAAGACATCCACCGTACTCTCCGGACCTTGCCCCAACAGATTACTATTTTTTTCGAAATTTGGATAACTTCTTGCAAGGGAAAAAATTCAACTCCGATGGGGCAGTCCAAACCGACTTCAAAGATTTTATTGATTCCCGTCCGAATGGTTTTTAGTAAAGGGATCGATGAACTACCTATGAGATGGCAAAAGTGCATAGATAGCAATGGTACATACTTTGATTAAATAAATATATTATATTTAAAAAAAAATCAACTTTATGTTCCTCCCATACAAAACGCCAATTTCATATGTAAGGACCTAATATATAAAAACACAACTAAGATATTATGGTGAAGAAGGTATATATAAGCGACGTGAACGGAGCTAGAAATAGAGGAAGGCCGACGTGGCACGATCAAATAAACCTAATATTAAATTTCGGTCACTTGAGGAGTCGGAGACATCGACTTGCGTGCATGATGCGATGTATGAATGTAGAGGATAGATAAAAGTATGCCAGGACAGAACAGTGTGGCGGTCCATTCTTTCTGCCTACCCCTCCGGAGAGACGGCGTGATGGTTAGCTGTATAACATTGATTAAACATTATTTTTATGGTAACACAAATTCATCATCAGCCGTCTGTCATCCACTGCTGAACGTAGGCCTCTCCTAAAGCACGCCACCGCCCCCTATCCATTGTAGTTGCATAAAAATATCGTAACACAATTTGTAGTTGCAATATAATATCTTACCGGTTTTGTGTGTAGCTTTGGAAAGTCATGTGTTTGTATAAATTATTGTTTTCATGCAATATGAATACACAATGTAAAGAAAGTACATATTATGTTGCAGAGTACCCTAACGCCTAACATACATAATGTGAACTGTTGTGGGGCCGTAGAGCTTCAGGTGCCGTGTCGTGAATTTCCAGTTACTCTCAAACTTTCCAACAACACCAGTTTGCGTATTTTCAAGTTTTAGCACCATTGTTCCAAAATATATTATACTTTATAGGATTATAAAATAAATTTATTACGTTTTGCGAATAAATAACACTATATTTTTCGTAATCGCTATTTATTCAATAAATTAATATATCATGATAAAATTTTGTCAATCACACGATTAGTCATTACATCGTGGAAATTTTAAATTATTTGGTATTTATCGGTATTGTTTCATATTCTTTATTTTTTACTGTGGTATTAAACAGTAGTAATAAAATCATTTTGATTAAAAAGTTTTTTTGAGATTTTTCTGTCTATGTACGTAATTTTTTTTTGTATTTTTATTATTATTAAGTCCGTTTTATAAAATAATTTAATGAAATTCGTTATTTGAAACGCACAATAAATTTATTCCGAAAAAAGTGTTTAAAATTCAGTGCTTTAAGCTCGTTTCCATTTACAGTTCATATCTCTGACCGCTGAATATAAGTCTTTACCACGCTTCGATCGCAGCCAGAATCAGGTTAACATAAATCGTCTCCTTTTTCAAATTTGATCCGTTGTTTTGATTTTATCTCTCCGTGCCAAATAATAAATTCAACGACTAAAAGAGCTTTTCTTTGGTTAGTCGGAGATAAGACTATTTTCATATTATATGAAATATTGTGTTAAGACTTCATTTAATAATCGAATTCTCACTGTTGCGTTTATGATCCTAAATGTTTGTGCATTTTCTGATAGTCATGCATGCAGTAAACTATTAATTTCATTGAAAAATATAAATAAATTTAACAAACATTACCACCATTTTATTGAATTAGATTATATTTAACCCAACTATTGTTAGACATCACTTTAATAATAAAAATATATTCTGGATATTTATGCAGCCAGCTACAAAAGTAATTAAAAAAATTAAAATGATTTTGGCTAAAATTTTATATCATGTTGTTAATTAAAAAAACTAACCGTCACACCGTTTGTCTGAAGGGGTAGGCAGGAAGAATGAACCGCCACACTGTTATTTTTTGATATGCTTATCTCACTTCCTCAGCATTTATTTATTTATTTATTTATACATTATACACAAATGAGACATTACAAACGATAAAACATTTAGGCGACTCATTTGGACACAAAACGGTATTACAAAGACAAAATAAAACAAAACAACATGAGACCAAAAATATTATACATATCAGAAGGAATCCAAATATGTCGACGTCAGTGAGGTAGTACTCTTTCCAGAATTTGCAATATTTTTTTTTATGAATACTGCCTCACTGACACTGAAAATGTCCAAATCCGAGATGATTAGATTCAGCGTCCGAATTGCTCTTCTCATTCATTCTTCGTGTCATTTACGCACGGCGATCCGACTTATCGCTCTACTGACATAAAATATAATATAGATTTGATCGTGCCACCTTTTCCTCGGTCTTCTGCTATATATACGTATATATATATATATGTATATATATATATATATATATATATATATATATATATATATATATATATATATATATATATATATATATATATATATATATATATATATATATATATATATATATATATATATATATATATATATATATATATATATATATATATATATATATATATATATATATATATATATATATATATATATATATATATATATATATATATATATCGGTAGTGAAAGCGCGGAAAGAAAAGCTGAAGGAGGAAGAAGGGCTCAAAATGACAAACAACTTCCAAGCAAATTTAAAAATGTTTTGGAAAGAAGTTAAAAAAGCCCGAAATCCTCCTGATAGTGGATGTGTGAAAGCAATTTTAGACAACGAGGGAAGAATGTTAACGGAGAGTAAGATCATACAAGAAAGATGGATGGAATATTTTAAGGAGATGTATGGTGGTGATACAAGCGTGATCGAAAATATGACAGCTAGTGCGAGTGCGGGACCTATGAATGATAATATTGAAAAAATAAGTACGAATGAGATGAAAAGATCCGTGAGTGCAATGAAAAGTGGAAAAGCTGTTGGGTTTGATTGTATTGCCATAGACTTTATTAAAAGCGGTGGCGAAGTGGTTTCTACATGGTTATGTAAGTTATTTAACCAGTGCTTGGAGGAGGGATATACGCCGCTAGACTGGAGGAGAGCAGTAATTATGCCCCTGTACAAAGGAAAAGGATCGCGTATGGAATGTGGAAACCACAGAGCTATTAGTCTTTTGAGTGTCGTTGGTAAAGTCTATGGCAGAATTTTAATAGAAAGAGTAAGAAAATTGACGAGTGACAAAGTTTGGGATGTGCAAGGTGCCTTTATGAATGGCAGAGGATGTATGGATCAAATTTTTGGACTTCGTACATTGACAGAGAAGTTTCTGGCCAAAAATCGCAAACTTTTCTGTGCATTTGTCGACTTACAAAAAGCATATGATTACGTTAATAGAGAAAAGTTGTGGAAAATATTGTCTGAATATGGAATAAGTACAAAACTGATCACGGCCATTAAGTCGCTATACACGGAAAGCACTGCTAGTGTCAGAGTAAATGGAGATCTTACAGCCTGGTTTGATATCAATAAAGGTGTCAAACAAGGTTGCGTAATGTCCCCGTGGTAATTTAATCTGTATATGGACAATTGTATGAGAGAGCTGAAAGGGTTGGATGTAGGTGCCAAAATGAGCGGAGTGTCAGTAAGCTGTCTCTTGTATGCGGATGACGCTGTCCGACTTGCTGACAACGAGCATGAACTACAAGTCCTGGTGAATTGTATGTATGAGGTATGCATGCGAAATGATCTGATGATGAATGTTAATAAGTCCAAGGTAATGATTTTTGAAAAGGAAGAAACCACGACAGTCTGCAACATTAGCGTGAATGGTGAAAATTTGGAGCAAGTAGTTGAGTTCGTGTATTTAGGTAGTATGTTTACAAGAGATGGGCGAGTGGAGAGGGATATTGAAAGAAGGGTTGGGGCAGGCAACAAATTGAATGGTGCACTTAAAGTTGTCATCGCAAACAAAAACCTATCCAAAAAAGCTAGAATGGCAGTGCACAATGGTGTTCTTCTACCGACCCTTATGTATGGAAGCGAAGCATGGAACTGGCAAAGGAAGGATGAAAGTAGAATAAATGCAGTAGAAATGAGATCTCTTAGACGAATGTGTGGATATTCTGTGTATGATAGAGTGTCGAATGAAAATATAAGAAGTGAATGCGGTGCGAATGATGGTGTCATGAACAAAATAATGAAAGGATCATTAAGATGGTTTGGACATATGGAAAGAATGAATGAAGAAAGAATGGTAAAAAAATTATATGTTAATGATGTAAATGGTACCAGAAATAGAGGAAGACCAAGGAAAACGTGGCACGATCAAATAAATCAAATATTGAATGTCGGCCATGTGAGGAGTCAGAGAAATCGACGCGCGTGCATGACACGATGTATGAATGTTGAGGAAGCGAGAGAAATATGTCAGGAAAGAAAGGTGTGGCAGTCCATTCTTTCTGCCTACCCCTTCGGGGAGACGGCGTGATGGTTAGTTAGTTAGTTAGTTATATATATATATATATATATATGTATATATATATATTTTTTTTTTTACAAAATCATTGTTTTGGAGTAACTTGATCACCTTAAAACTAAAGACGCGTCTTATTAAAGCCAGTATAAATGCAATAAGAGTGAGGCTGGCCATTCTCCGAGGGGCGGGCCTGCCGCAATGCAGACCTCTGTTCGTCTCTCCCGCGCCCGTCGTCCCCCGCCGCCTCCCCGGGCCCCTCGCCCAGGGCAACAAGCCCAGATCACATCACACGGGGTACGGTGCGGTGCTTGTTAGATTAGGAGGTGAACATCGGATCCGAACCTCATTTCATATAAAAACCATATATTATATTATAAAATCGCTTTCATGTGTTGTTTGATATGTTAACCCCGCGCTATTCATATGCATTAGCACCTTTGTTACGAAACTTTTTATGGGATCAACATTCATATTTGTTTTTGTTGAGTTCTTTACACCATTACAGCGCAAGCCAAATCGATGTTAAGGGTATAGTTATCATTCATTGTTTCCAGAACATTGATAAAAAAAACTCCATATTAAATAATTAATACGAATGAAAACGTCACAAGTTTATTAAAATTTATGAGAATGACATGTTTCGCCTTTCTAAGGCAGCCTACAGGTACAACCCCAATTACTGTATTTAAATTGTTTTTAGTTATTATATTGATTCACATGACATGTGATAGGTAGTTAATCTATCACCATTTTATTGTCATGTGAATTCTACATCAGACCAAAAACAGTGTGACAGTCACACTGTCATCGCCGCGCCGGGAATCGAACCCGGGATCTTCGGTATGGCAGTCAGAGATCTTGCCATTCTGCCACGAAGTTCGACATTTGATAATGCTTAGAAAGGCGAAACATGTCATTACCATAAACTATAATAAATTTTCTAGAAAATAGAGGTTTTCATTCGAATTGATTACTTCAATACGGAGTTTTACATTATTCGTATTAATTATAACTCATGACGTGTGATAGGTAGCCTATCTATCGCCAGACATAGCTGTTACCGCTCTGCTGCGAAGGTCGTCTTTTTTAGCTATATTTTTTTTGCCCGAGAATTTAGCGTCCCATAAATTTACCTTTATATATGTTTTATTATATAATACGGGTGTGTCGTGGAAAGCTTTATAGATATTCGCGAATAATGGCGCTTTAGACACGCTTAGATAGTGATGATTTTTCGGCTCGACGGATACAGAAGGAAGAAATCGCTATACTCTTTTGTTCAATTGGGGTTTCCGGAAATAATGAATCTCTTTATATATTCCTACTATGTTTCTTCCCGCACTTTGAATGTGAAATATTTTCTTAATGTTGCTATAATATAGTTTTTATGCCAGTTACTTTATTTCAAAATCCATTTTGGTGGGTTTTTACTATTATTATTCGGCTATTTGGCATATTAATTATTAGAAAATGTGCAATCGAAACGCCGCGCCGTACCTAATTAATTTTCATAATTCACTGACGTTGATTATTTGCCATTTATATAAACGCCTCATAATAGGCTTTCAGAAATATCTCATAATTAATACTTTTAACCCATTTTATAACTTCAGTCACTAAAATTATGCAACTACTCAACTACCAAGAAAATGGAGACTGCAACGATTTTCGAAACGTCGGTCGAAGAAGATACCGAGAAACACACATACCCAAAATCCTAGAAGATAATATGTGATTTTATTTTCGTAGGAAGCACTTACTTTGTGGTTAGACATTTTAAATTATTAAATATGTAAAATGAGATTTGTACGAGTCATATCCAGAAAGTAAGTGTACTGAATTTTTGTAGGTTACAATTTTTTTTATTTAAACAAAAATTACGTGGTTACCGTAGTACATACGAGTATAATAAGTTTTTCGATATAGTCGCCATCCCTCTCAATACAGGTGGTGAAGCAGGGTATCAACTTTTTGATGCCTTCCTCGAAGTAGTTTCCCCCCAACCCCTTCGTCCACTTCTCCACCTTCTCCTTGACCTTCTCGTCGGTTGAAAACCTTTTTCCACCCATGTGCAGCTTCAGGAAGGTATAGAGATAGTAATCTGACGGTGCTAGGTCAGGGGAATGCGCGGAACGAGTTGATGGTCTCTCCTTGAGGCACATATTCAAATTAAATTATGCCTTGACAGTCCCAAAACGCGGATGCCACGATTTTCTTGACTGAAATTGTGGTTTTGAACTTTCTGGCGGATGGTGAAGAGGTGTGATGCCACTGTTGAGACTGCCTTTTGGTTTCATTCGTGTAGTATGCAACCCAAGTTTCATCTCCAGTAACGATGGAGCGGAGAAATTAATCTCCATGGAGTTTGCAGCGCCTCAAAAACTCTTGCCCGGCGCCGCGTATTTCGCACTTGGCGGGATATTGGATTGTCATTTTTCATGAAACGTTTTGTTGCGTCGACACTTCCAAACGTACTGACCTCGAACCGGTCTCGTTGCGGAGGGGAAGGGTCAGGCTACACGGAAGTGTAGCCAACATGTCGAAAATAAAATCCATTCGGTCCTGAGATCCTCAGCACACTTACTTTCTGTATATTAACTTATAAACTACTTCGTACTAGCGAAACTATAATAGTTGGCGTTATTACAATTCCGTGGTTAATATGTAAACTGTTATTTAATTTTATGTATGGAATAATATATTTTGTAATTATTGTTCGTTGTAAGTTATACGTTCATATTTTTTAATGTATAATAATATTATACAAAGGTTCTGGTATATTTTAAAGATACAATTTGGAACCGAAAGTGCTTAAACAGACACTTCTGAAAAATGTAAATGTATATTTAAAATACGATATATCTTTGTATATTTCCATACAAAACGAACCTCTAGGAGTATAAAAATGAAAAACGACCTACATAACTCTTGCATAATTGAGATATATTTTAAATTTATTTTGATCTCGAATTAAAGTTGTGAAATTTAAAAATTTGTTAAAATATATTTAATACAGAAATTAACTTTGTTTAAACCACTTTTTAATAAAAAATATTAAAATACACGAGATATTTCGGAGGATACCTCCATCTTCAGGTGTAAACATATAACAAAAACTAAACAAAGAAAGACAAAAAAAAACGCATTTAAAATTCGATTCGATAATATAATTAAGAAAAAAATAATTGAATTATTGTACCGAATTTTAAATGCGTTTTTTTATTAGTCTTTCTTTGTTTAGTTTTTGTTATATTTTTACACCGGAAGATGGAGGTATCCTCCGAAACATGTCGTGTATTTTAATATTTTTTTATTAAAAAGTGGTTTAAACAAAGTTTTTTTAATTCCCAAAGTATAATACAGAAATTGTTAAACCTATCTCTATGTTATAATATTATTTTAGCAGCGGTCTTAAATAACGATTCCACTCGGCTCCACTATTTCGTGATAAGCTCCGAGAGAATCAGATGAGTATAACACTAGCATTCTCTCTCCGAGACACGTTCCAATGCAAAAGGACTCTGACACGCCTAACGAACGCTCTGTGTATGAGATACGGTATTCATTTTATTTCTTGAAACTTGGAATACATCCAACCGCCGTGTTTTTTTAGTTACATGATCTCGAGTAAAATCTATTTTCGTTATTTTTGTGACATTATTTTTTCTTCAATTATATTATTTTAGCTGACAATACCTTTATTAATGTTTTATTATAAATACTTACATACATATTCGTACATATGTATTAAATAGTATATTTTTTTCCAAAATTTAAATACCTTGCTACATTAACTGTGGCCAGAGAGCAAAGTATACTCTAACTAACTAACTAACTAACCAACCATCACGCCATTTCTCCGGAGGGGTAGGCAGAGAGGATGGATCGCCACAATGCTCTGTCCTGGCATACCTCTCGGGCTTCCTCTACATTCATACATCGTACCATGCACGCACGTCGATTATACCGACTTCGAATATGGTCGCCTTTTAGTAATTGATTAATTTGGTCATGCCATGTTTTCCTCGGTCGTCATCGGCTTCTTTTTCTACTCACGCTACTTGTGTACAACTTTTTAACCATTCTACTCTCATCCATTCGTTCCATATGTCCAAACCATCTCAGGGATCCTTTTTTAATTTTATCCATGATGCAGTCTTATGCCTTACATTTCTCTCTTATTTCATCGTTCGGTATTCTATCATACAACATTTTCCCGCACATTCTTCTTAGTGATCTCATTTCTACGGCGTTTATCCTGCTTTCATCCTTCTTTTGCCAGCTCCAAGCTTCACTTCCATACATGAGGGTTGGCACTAGAACTCCATTGTGTACTGCCATCTTTGCTTCTGTGGATATATGTCTATTTGCAGTAATGACTTTGAGTGCGCCATTTATTTTATTTCCAGCACCAACCCTTCTTTCGATGTGTATCTCCATTTTTCCGTCTCTTGTAAACATGCTTCCCAGATATGTATGTGAATTCGGTAATTTGCTCCAATTTCTCGCCCATCGCACTTATATCACAAATCGTCATACATTCTTCTTTCTCGAAAACCATTACTTTAGATTTAGACACATTCATCATCAGGTCACTATTTTTGCATGCCTCATACATCCTTGACAATTAGACTTGCAATTTTTCTCTACTGTCAGCGATTAACACAGCATCGTCTGCATATAACAAACAGCTGACTGACAAATAATTCATTTTAGCACCAGCGTCAATGCCTTCAAGTTCTTTCATGCACTTGTCCAAGTATATATAGATTGAACAACCACAGGGACATCACACAACCCTGTTTTGACACCTTTGGTGATGTCAAACCAAGATGTGACGGCCCCGTTAACCCTGACACAAGCGGTGCTTCTCTCATAGAGGGATGCGACCGCTCGTATCAGTTTTATGCCCACTCCATACTCGGCCAAGAGCTTCCAAAGTTTTTTCCTATCAACTCGGTCATACGCTTTCTGCAGATCCATAAACGCGCAGCAAAGTATACTCAAAATCGGATTAAAGTAATATTATTTAATTCTTTAAATATATTCTTTGTACTTGCGTAAATTTATTTTTATTTTTGAAGCCGCTGCTGTGACAATTAAGTAAATGCTACTTTGTGATAAGATATTTATAAAATTTTAGTTGAAATTAATAGGTTTTTTTATTTGCAAAAACCTGTTTAGGTAATCATTGCTGAAAAAATTAATACTGATTTTGTTAGAAAATTGAAACATTATTTTTTTTAATTTTTCAGAAGTTTTAAAAATATTAGATAATTCATTGTTTCAGCGGAAACACTTACTTCAGAATTTTTAACTCTTTAATTTGGAACGCTCTAATAATAATCATAATTCATTAAAAAAATAGATCTCTTCGACAAAGTGTTTCACACTAAGATCTCTTAGTGTGAAACTCAGTGTATGAGTGTCGAATGGATGAATGCGGTGCGAATGATAGTGTTATGTGACAAAACAATAAAATGATCATTAAGACCATACAAGTTTACAGACAAACTAAACAAATGGACATATCAGACCTGACCAAATATGAGACCTTAAAAATTGTACACAGAGTGACCATGGAAAAGCCAACAGACAGCACCTACAAATTAATTAAAAATTCAGACATACACAGACACTGGACCAGGAATTGTGACAGATATCACTTACCGATTGCACGAACTAAGACAGGACAATCAAGGATATTGAACAATGGACTGAAACTTTACAATGAACTACCTAAAGACACAAGGAATCTCACTACAACTCAATATAAGAAGTGTCTGAAGCAGTACATAATTAGTGGTAGGATCTAGAAATGTAACCATATAACCCAATTGGGTTTTAAAAAAAATAAATTAAAAAAAAAAAAAAAAAAAGCTGGTTTGAACACATGGAAAGAATGAATGAAGAAATAATGATTAAAGAAAGTATATGTGATGTAAATGGAATTAGAAATAGAGGAAAACGTGGCACGATCAAATAAATCAAATATTGAATGTCGGCCATGTGAGGAGTCGGAGAAAAACAATGCGCGTCTATGACACGATGTATGAATGTTGAGGAAGCGAGAGAAATTTTCAGGAAAGAAAAGTGTGGCAGTCCATTATTTCTGCCTACCCTTTCGGGGAGACGCGTGATGGTTAATAAGTTGCTTAGTTTTTAATTTAAATTATTTAATTTATATGAATGAAATTGTTGCGACAGCTGTTTCGCCAATCAATGTTGACATCATCAGGTGTTTCAATCAACCTGAAACAGTTTCATTAAAAAAACTACGTAAATTGTGATATTATAACAGTGTTCCGAATTAAGCAATTAACAAAAAAAAATTATTGAACATATATTTGAAAATATTATACAACATTAGGTGCCTACATACATTAAAAAATATCTATCCTTATATTGTAAAAAAAGAATAGTGGTTTCATATTCTCATTTTTCTAAGAGTGATAACATGTCTAATGCTCAAATAGACTAACTCATTATAGGAATATTGAAACATGTTTTGACGCGGAAAATCTCGCATTTTTCTTTCGCTTCAAATCGCGTCTACTCGGATGATGGATGGTGAACACCAAAGCCCACTCCGTTCATCGAAATATGTATTATATTCTACATTATGTGTACAGTGATCCATTTTATTTACCGACAGTGAGATATTAAATAAATGGGTATCACATTACGTGCATCATCGCAGATTGTCTCCAATATTACACTTGATAAATTATTTCTACTATCGTTGCAAAAAAAACATTGTTTGCACTGTGGAATGTAAACTCAATTTATATCTTCTGTATTCGCCTTTACTTTATGTTTTGGATTCACATTTGAATAAATACATTTACACTTTGTATATTCATATCACTTTATTGAACTTATCGCAGGCATATTTCGGATGTGGCGATCGATAAAATTTGTGTCACATCTGAAGTGTATGAATAAGAATTGAATATAATGATGTTTTTTTTAAATAACTACTTCCAGTTTTTGTCTTTTTTCGTTAATGAGCAGTTTTGCCAGATCTGTTGAAATCTGTCGATTCCAGCTAGCCTGTAGGAACCGGGCTCTGTCGAAATAAAGAAATAATTGGAAGTTTTTATTAAAAAAAAACATTGTTTTATTTAATTATTATTTAAAATGAACTTCCATCAAAAGATTTCAGTTAAATCATAAAATTAATTTAAATTCAGTGAAAATAAAAGGTAAATTATTAATGTTTCTTTTTTTATGTAATATAATTTGTATACAACACTTACATTTATTATAATATTATAGTATATTCTTTATTTAATTGCTGGAGTGGCACCCAGGTGGTAGAATACCAATTGGACCACCAAGTATGCGATAGGAGGATGCAGTTGGGAGAGATGGGGCAAGATTGTTACGAGTGTCGTCAGATTGAAGGGTCGAAGCGGAGGACAGGAGGAGTTGGAGGCGAAGAATACTAGAGGCTAAGGCTCGATATGGGCTGTAGGGCCATCGAAGAAGAAGATTTATTTAAATCGGTTTAATTTTCTCCCGATGACGAAGGAAATCGACTGTATCAACGGTAATTAAACATGTATCGTTATTTTCGTGAAAAGGTAAATTGTGTTTAGATGCCTTTGTGTTATAATATAATAAAAAAAATTAAATGTCGAGAGAATGTCGAGAGAAATTAACTCAAAACTGAAAATAAAAACGCTTTTTAATTCATAAAAAAGAAGTCATATATCCGTATGGTTGATTATTTTTCAAAATCATAACGAAATACATTTTTACTAATTTAAAATTTTTATTTTTCTAATGATTTAAATCACGTAAATACAAAAACGAATGTGTATTTTTTACAGAACGAATGTCTTTTTTCGTAAATGTGTGGAGTGCTATTCTCTGGTGTAATTTACTGTGTTATTTTTTGCACAATGGAAAGTCTTACATTCATAATTCCGTCCCTTGAGAAAAACATGGGAACTTTTGTAGTCTTTGGTTACCGGTCCCCCGTGCTTAAAATGAAAGCTTTTTACTTTCGCATAAAACACAAAAGCGCATCTCGTTTTTGTGTTCTCATCTTACCCATACTAAATTTTAACCAGCAAAACGTGCAATAAAACAAGTTTGAAACAATTTCAATTTCATTTCATGTTTTATCAAGAGTAATTAAATATGTCTATCGTTATTTTCGTGAAAATGTAATTTTTTTCCAGGGCTTTGAGATATGTAATAATTTAATCTTTTAAACAATTCGCCGAAAATTCTTATTATTCATTTTTCAAATTTAGCTCATATTGTTATACTGTATTGTGTCGGTCTACCGACGCAAAACTTTATGCTGCAAAAACGCGTATTCTGAAACGCGGTTATTTTTACTTGTCAACATTTTTTAGGAAAAAAATTCCTTGTTGGGGACTCAACATGCGCTCGAAACCCGTTAGATACCTAAATCCTTCTTTTACATACATTACTCCGAGCCTTTATGGTAATCTGGTATTTGAAGTATAATGACGCGTTTGCTTTCAATGCAAAATAAACATATTTAAAAAAATTCTCCTATACGAGTATTGTTATTTTTTCAAATTTATAAGATCTAATCCTTTCCAGTACATTCAATATATTACAAAAATATTAATAAAAGTTGAGAACCTTAATTCACCTTGATATATAAATGTTTATTTATAAACATGGCAATCATAATATTTTATAAATATGTATACTCTTGAATAACTTTGTATTTTCACAATTCATGCACTTTTTATAAGTATGTTTCGGATCGCAGACGTACGTCCTTCCTGTTATTTTTACATTGAATAAGGACGTCTACGGTTCGAAACATGTTTGCGAAAAATGCAAATAGTGTTGTGAAAATACAATGTTTTTAAAAAGTTATTCATAATCCCCGAGAAAAAGTGATGGCGAATATAATATATAAATGTTTGTTTATAAAATGCGAAGAAGTTATGCATTTTTTTTATTCTCGCAACAAGGATATCCACATTAAAGTTGTTGATAGGTTTGAGTTTATGATGTTCGAGCAAATAAATTCCACGTTTTTTTATAGGACGTAAATGTGGGTACGTTTTCTCATTTTAACTCTCTTTGTATAATATTTGCATTCGACGCGTTTGAAAGGTGTAAATTTTAGTTAACAATAAAATATTTTAGCGTTTGTTCCATTTAATAAATATGTTATGATATTTTCCTATGTTTCCAAAAATGGCGTAAAGGCAAGGGCAGACACAATCAGGTCTAAAGTTCTGAGAATTTCTGAAATGAAGACACCGAGGATGATAGCAGGAACACCAGAATAAGAAACATATGTGAGGTTGAGGATATAATATAAAATAAGATGGAGTTGACAGAGAACGAAATGGTACAGTTATGTCCAAAGAATGGACACCGCCAGACTCCCTTTTTTTTCACTACATAATCAGCCTCACGGGACTTATCCTCGTGGAAGATCTCCTAAAATATGGAAGGACGCTGGAAATCCACCTCACTGGAAGAACAAGCCTCTGGAGAACAGATTAAAAGAATAATGTAACTAACTAACTAACAATCACGCCGTCTCCCCGAAGGGGTAGGCAGAAAGAATGGACTGCCCCACTTTTCTTTCCTGACATATTTCTCTCGCTTCCTCAACATTCATACATCGTGTCATGCACGCGCGTCGATTTCTCTGACTCCTCACATGGCCGACATTCAATATTTGATTTATTTGATCGTGCCACGTTTTCCTCGGTCTTCCTCTATTTCTGGTACCATTTACATCATTAATATATAATTTTTTACCATTCTTTCTTCATTCATTCTTTCCATATGTCCAAACCATCTTAATGATCCTTTCATTATTTTGTTCATGACACCATCATTCGCACCGCATTCACTTCTTATATTTTCTTTCGACTCTCTTATCATACACAGAGTATCCACACATTCCTCTAAGAGATCTCATTTCTACTGCATTTATTCTACTTTCATCCTTCTTTTGCCAGTTCCATGCTTCGCTTCCATACATAATGGTCGGTAGAAGAACACCACTGTGCACTGCCATTCTAGCTTTTTTGGATAGGTTTTTGTTTGCGATGACAGCTTAAAGTGCACCATTCATTTTGTTGCCTGCCTTAACACTTCTTTCAATATCCCTCTCCACTCGCCCATCTCTTGTCAACATACTACCTAAAGAATAACGTATTTTTGCAATATTTTCCATTTGATACGTTTTGCCTCCTCTCGAAAGTAATGTGGCAATATTTGGATTCTTGGTACATCACTTAATTGTACGCAAATCGGAACAAGACAATTTGGTAGGCAGGTATTGTGTCAAGCCGCGGGCTCGCGGGCGCCAGCCGGCGGCTCGGCATGTCGGGTCGGGGAAGTCCGGACGCGCCGTTACATTAGCGCCGTGACGCTAATTGCTTCGAACCGAACGTGACCCGATGTGACCAAATTCACGTTAAGCCAACATTAAAATTTACTTACAGCTGTATATCCGGAGGACGGATGGAAGTTTAGTAAAAAACTTATTTATTTTTTAAACGTTGCGCTGTTTTCTTTTGAGTATATTTTTGCATAGTTAATATAAACGTAAAAGTTTTCGTTTTACTAAAAAAATCTTATTTTGAGACTTTCTTTATGTACAATATACTATCAAATTTCTTTTCTATTTAAATATGATAACTTTGAGCTGCCTTATTTATGTTGTGAATATGTTCGTGAAAATAATGATGATAATAATAATAATAAATCATGTATATGTTTACGATCTAAATCATAGGTTCTCAACGGGGGCGGTACCACACCCCTAGAGGCCTTAGACCTTTCCATGGGGGCAGTAATGTGGCGTACTTTTTTGAATAAATATTAATGAATCCTTTTAACAACAACGAACAATTTAAGAAACTATCTAAATATAAACATACCTGATACATTCGATAATCTTTTTATTTTCAACATTGTAATTATGAATAGATATTGATAAAGTTAAATCATTATTATGAAAGAAGGGGGTGTTGGAATATGTTTTTCTTGTGAAGGGGGCGGTTGTCCAGAAAAGGTCTATGATCTAAATGGATCAAGAAATAGAGAAAGGCCAAGGCAAATCAATTAATTGTCTGCCACGTAAGGAGTCTAAAAAATCGATGTGCGTGTATAACACGATGCATGAATGTCGAGGAGGCGAGATAAGTTTGTCAGGAAATAACAGTGTGGCGGTCCATTCTTTCTCTTATCCCTTTGGAGAGACGGCGTGATTAGTTAATTTATATGTTTTTGAATTTGGCACATCGCTGATTATTTCGAAAACATTAGCTTAACGATCCGAGAAATTTATTACGTTCTGTTTCATTATGCTGTCTTTTGTTTAACTAACATGTACACATTAATGAAATGAGTGGAAAAAAATATTCGAAAATAATTTTTGAAGAGTTTTGTGTATACTCGTATAAGTACACACAGTAGTAGGCGGGTTGGAACTGGGCGGTAATGGGTCACGGGGTGCTGGTGGTGAGGAGAGATGGGCGCGTATAGCCGAATGGATTATAAATATTACGGTATTGTTTGTATGTCATAAATTAGACAATCGACGCACACCGAGGCTTTGTTCGCGCATTGAATGCGCGAAAGCGGGGAACGTTCACATTACTTCGTAACGTATTGAATACGAGAATTTCATGGTTCAGTGTATGGGACGTTTATGAAATGATGTTATTAATCACCCTGGTTTATTATTCCCGGATAATAAAGTGATTCAACTCAATACTTTATCAATAGAAATCCTTTAGTATGCTGAGATAATTGTACAACTATGGTACATACGAGTATGATCTAGAGTGACATCGATTTTTTTATTACATTTTTAGAAAAAAAAAGTATATGTGTGTATTCTTTTTTAAATGATTTTTTCTACCTTTGACATTATTTGTATCATAAACATAAATTGAATTGGTTAAAATGACTATTGATAAAAACACACTACACAAACATAACTTATAATCGTTATCTCCTTCGCAGTTTCAATCCTTCCTCCTCCAATGCGCTCGGTCTTCTGTAGCCCTCTTCAGCTCAACATAGGAGACGAAGGTCATGTCCTCGCACACCTGTTTCATATACTCCTGTCAGGGGCACCCCTTGTAATTTGTCCCTTTATAATTAATAATCTTCTTTATATAATTCATATTATGTATGAATTTTTGTACACAAAATTCTGTCGAATATATCTGAAAATGTAAACACATGTTTTCATCTCTTTAAATGGTTCGATGATGGTAATTACTTAATATGAGGGAACCTTAGATATGGTGGACCCAAAACTTACCGAATCATTTACTGCATTTGGAAGCTATTACAAAGGAAACCGCCTTAGGAGAAACTTATCAAAGCCACATCTGTGCGTTCCATCTGCGGAGTCGCGAAGTCGAGGCAAAATGCGATCAAAAATTATATGAGATGGTACCAATCTCCAGCATTGACATTGACCAAATTAACTTGACATTACGCTTGGCCGCACGCTAACGTACAAAATCCACTAAACTAAATGCGCTTTTAAAATTTCCTCCGTAACAGACTTTTCAGGAAGCTCACCTGCTCTGCCATGCTATTAAACTGATGACTATGTGTGCCCAGTCTGGAGCAGTAAAATACACATTGCTGATGTGGATGGAACACTCGATATAATATCCCACCTTACTACCAGAAATAGTCATATTTAAAGTCAGGAGAAGTATTTCCAGTAATGTGGAAAGGGGGAAACAAATTAATGACACCACGCACTCACTCTACAATCACGAATTAACAGTCTCGAGAATTAATTCTAAAAATAGTATTTTTAACTTCACTCATATGCAGTGGGCATCCGAAATCGAAAGATTGGTGAGTGGGAAAAAAAGCATTGCGTGCTCAGAACTACAATAGTTGAATCCCATGGAGACCTCACCACTCAGATAAGAGCTATAATGGATAAAGTCAAAGACTCTAAATCGACTGCGCACACGCGTTGCCTGATCCAATACTAGCAAAGTAGCAATATGGAATATTATTTGTGGTGAAGGGCGTATTGTGTGTGTGAGTGTGTGTGTGGCGCGGAGTAATACACGCTGCATATGATAGTGTCCATACTTCGGAAATTGAAAATAACTTTATTTAATCCACTAATTATTAATATGGAATTCCACAGTGTCAATGCCTTAGCGTTTAATAAGTTGATAGTGTCCATGTTGCGCTGCACGGATGAGGACCTGGCCCGCGCATCCAGCAGCGGCCTGGCTTGCGGACTATATAAGACTACCTTGTAAATGACACGATGAGTTGCTAATGACGCTAAAGCCATCGAAGGAGTGACTCGTATGTGCATGTCATGTTGGACGCGGGAATACTTTTCTCGTTCATTCAGAATATTTGTGACTGTCTTTTTGGTACAAGAAAGTGGTTATTGTTGCGATTTGTTGAGCGTGCATGTCTTAAATAATTGTCTAGTTCTAGATAACAACGCACTTGCGTGCATATTCCTAATTATTCGGTCCGTATAAAGTAACGTTTTTAATTACTGTTGCTTTTTAGCCATGCTTTTCTCCTAGTCGACTGCAGCCGTGTGCAACAGTTTGCGACGGAATTGGTATGCAATTATTTTTGAAAGCCGGTGTCTCCTACGGTAGACGCGCATCACGTTAGGCGATTTTGTTTGTGTATAAGAGGTTCAACCTTATCATGAAAGAAAACGATGATTGACACATTTATTGTTGTGTAGTAATTATGAAATTATGTATTCAATGTATACCTCTATATGCCTCTGCATACCTTTAAAAAAACACCCTTTATTTAACAATGTGTATAAGTTTTTTTTTTGAGGTATACAAATTCAAAATGAAAAAAAAACACATTAAAATAATGTTAATATCTATGATATTGGCTTTATTTAATGGATAATTTTATGCCATTATTATTTAAATATGATTTCGGGCATATGAGCGCCACGGCTAGCTCGAATGAAGCGCAATCGTGAAGTCCGATTTTCGACAACTTTATCGAGCAACTGGGTGAAATGGCAAAACGTACTGACTACAAATCAACTGTCAACTGTCAAATTGACAGTCTATAGAAACAATGTTGCCATTTAAAAAAAACCAAACCTCTAAAAAAAACACCCTGTATTAGAAAAATCAATCAAAGATTTTAATTTATAAACTAACTAAAAAAGTTATAAGATAAAAAAGTTTATTTATAATACTGTTGTAAATAATGCTTTAACTTTTTTTTATTTTTTGTTTCTTGAATAATAATACAAAACTACATATTATATAATTAATTCGAATGAAAACGTCTGTTAAAATGTAGCTACTTTTGACAATGTCTTAGACAGGCGAAATATGTCATTCACATAAAATATAATAAAACTTCTAGAAAATAGACGTTTACATTCGTATACTCGTATATATTTAATGTTTTGATCGCTGTACTGTCACTGATTTATTAAATATAAAAACATATTGGCGCCATGGTCGACCTTAATGACCGCCATATCAAAAAATCAAATTATCTAATCTACTCATAAATAAATATTATGTTTGTAAAAAACAAAATACTTACCCTAAGTTTTGAAAAAGCTTCCCGTATAGCAAAAGAATAATAAAAAAATATGTATTAAATATGTTTATTTTATGTTTATAAATTTAACTGGCGATTTGTATAAAGAGAATTTTTTCCAAAATATTTTTTGGTATTTAATTCATATTTTGAAATATACACGCAACATTTTTGTCCACAGAAATAAAATCTTTCGCATAGTCAGTTTTAAACGATCTTAGTACTCTAACATTTAGGGTTTGTCAAAGCAGTTTCTTTATGTGTTGATGGTGAAAGTCTCTCGTGACAACCCCATTTCGCAGTAACAACCCGCCATCATGCGTATCCTGCGACATTTTATGATTCCCAACTTGGAAGTTCTTATGTCCGAAGTTAGCAACTGTCTCGATTGACATGTTAAGTATTAACACCGTCCCTAGGAGCGTTTGACTGGTGTATTCTACAACATATTCTCTCGTGTTACTACTCGGCAGCGCCAGAGTTTGTTTGATCGCTCTATATTTTTTGCCCTGATTCAGTTGTGGGTCAGTGTTGGTGCTCTTTTAGAACCATCTTGATGCGGTCAGTGGGTAATTATAATATTTTGTTCCTTCTCACCGACTGCGGCTACAGCCTGGGGGAGTCACACGAATCGGATACGTTATGTTTAAGTGAATTAATTTTGAACAACATAATCAGAATATGTATGTATATCCAAAAAAGCTAGAATGGCAGTGCACAATGGTGTCCTTCTACCGACCCTTATGTATGGAAGCGAAGCATGAAACTGGCAAAAGAAGGATGAAAGTAGAATAAATGCAGTAGAAATGAGATCTCTTAGACGAATGTGTGGATACTCTGTGTATGATAGAGTGTCGAATGAAAATATAAGAAGTGAATGCGGTGCGAATGATGGTGTCATGAACAAAATAATGAAAGGATCATTAAGATGGTTTGGACATATGGAAAGAATGAATGAAGAAAGAATGGTGAAAAAATTATATGTTAATGATGTAAATGGATACCAGAAATAGAGGAAGACCGAGGAAAACGTGGCACGATCAAATAAATCAAATATTGAATGTCGGCCATGTGAGGAGTCAGAGAAATCGATGCGCGTGCATGACACGATGTATGAATGTTGAGGAAGCGAGAGAGATATGTCAGGAAATAAAAGTGGGGCAGTCCATTCTTTCTGCCTACCCCTTCGGGGAGACGGCGTGATGGTTAATTAGTTAGAATGAAGGCCTTTGTGGCAGAGTGGCAACAGCTATTACTGCCACAGCGAAGGTCCCGTGTTCGATTCCCGGCGATGACAGTATGAAAAAATAATTCTCGCAATGTCTTTGGTCTGGAAGAATTCGACACTAATTGATATGTTTTTAAAATATTTGTGAATAATTCGTTGGCTCTGCAAACTTTGTATTTGTATGTTTCGTGTATGTATTAAAACTTTTGCACCCAGGACAGCGCAGTTAGGATGTACTATATTTTGACAAACGAGATATCTTTTTAAAGGGTTGCCTCTTTATTGTTGTAGTTCTCTGTTTCATAGTTTGCTTCGTTATGTCTAAAAAGTATTTTCATACATTCGAAGTACCTTTTGTTAAAACTTATAATATTTGTACAAGTTCTTTCCTATGTTTTTCTTCTATGACCTAATGTTACGATCTAACCATGGATATTTGTGGATATTATTATATTAATTACTTAATAATATTTCGAAGTTAAGTAAATTTGAACAACAATATTATTTATTCTTAATATTAACATTTATATAATGTTTATTTATTGCTCATTTATCAAGCACATTAATTAATTCATCCCAACTGGGGTAACCCGTTCTAGGGAGAATGTGTTACATATTTTCGTCATTGGCTCTTCTTAGTTGCTACTGCCTTATGCTATTACTTAATTTGACAAGGAATTAATTCTCTACTTGTACTTGCACTCATTCACTGAGAGTAGAGAAATGTTTAAGTAAACATATACACAAAGATATCCATTATTCATGTAATTAAGACAGAGTACTTTCGTCCCCAGATGTCCGTCTCACAATTGCCTCAGCCATTTTCCATTTTTTCTCTGGAGCTACATAATCTCTCGATACGTAAGCCAAGCCTACCAGCAGGACGAAGTACTTTACCACCGATCCTCCCGCAAGACCTTTGATCTAAACTTATAATCAAAGTAAAATGTAACTCTATCTTTTCTACAAACAAAACCTTATACCCTAGTATGCGCTGTTTCTCGTACTGTTTAATATTTTCAAATGTGGACATCATTAACGTTATTCTTAACATTAAATATTAATTATGCAGTTTTACAACAATAAACAATGTTTCTTTTTTAACTTTGTGCACAGTACTAACTTTATTAAAAAAATTAAAATAAAAAAACAGACACGTATTGGACACAGAAGCCCTTCATCAGTGATATACAATAAATATTATATAAATATTACAAATATAAAAAAAAATTCATGAATGTGATCGGTTTTGACAGATATTAAGGGCTTCATTGTCCGAGACATGTATGTTTTTATTTTTTTTATTTTTTATAAATAAAGTGTTCAAAAAAAGGAACATTTTTTAATGTATCTGCAACACAAAGTTATGGCGAATATAGAAGAAATTTTACAAAATTGTTCAAGGAATATGATTTTTTTATGATTTCAATCACTGGTTTTGTTCCACTATTAAGTATATTTTTATTGACAAGTTTCTAAGGTTTCCTCATTGGGAGAACTAAATAAACTAATCATAATAAGATTAGACATAATAAAAGTAATATAAAAAACACGATTGTGGAATTCCACAGAGAAATTTCGCGTGAATTCAACCTCAACGTTTTAAGTTTATCATATTTTTGCGTACCAATTCGGTACTTTTTTGGAATAAGACTTTGGGACCTTTTGTCAAATAAGTACCGAATTGTAATATAAAAGAGTATGTATAGGTATAAAATAATAGTTGGCAGATGATTGCATCATAAGTTAAATTAAAAAAGGATCCATCAGATGGCTTGGACATGTAGAACGAATGGACGATAGTAGAATTGTAATAATGTTGTATACAAGCCGTGTGAGTGAAAAGAGAAGCCGGGGAAGTCTAAGGAAAGCATGGCTTGACTTAATTAATTAAATTCACAAAGGCGGCCACATTTGAAGTCGGAAAAATCGACGAGCGTGCATTTTACAATGTATAAATGCCCAGGAAGCTCGAGAGGTATATCAGGACAGAGCAGTATGGCGGTCCATCCTCTCTAATTTAGTTAGTTAATTAAGAGTGGGTTCCACATGGTAGGGACGATATTATGTATTTTGTATAAAAATATCCTTTCGGAAAATCTGTGATTTATTTTCAAAGAATATAAGTAAATTTACCTACATTTCCGAAGTAAATAGCTGTCTAATTTGAATAAATATTCAAAACCCAGGATAACGTATCGCCAGTTTAAATATTGAGACTTTTATAAACCGTTTTTCGCATCCACGAATGTTTGCTTTCTCCTTTGTTGGGACATTTTATTCGCTGGCAAAGGAAATCACTGGCTTAAGCCCATCTCCCAGAATCTGAACACGCGGCTATCGCAGATAAGCACCCTTCAGAGTAAATCTTCGGGCTGTAAATCTTTTATACATTTCATCATAACATGGAACTTTCTTTATTATAATATTATTACGTAATGATGACTGGAAGTAATATCATCGTTTTTGTTATTCTACTATATTAAGTATAAACTTTTATATTTAATATTTATTAAGTATAAACTATTTTGCAAATTCCTTGAATGTTTAATTATTTAAATAACATATTATATCTTCATATAGTATAAGGATTTATGAATGTAAATAAATACATTTTTTTGTCTTTTTTTATTGACTTAAGGCGTTAACGCGGTAGAATTTCATAATGACGATTTTTGTAAAGAATTATAACACTAAATAATTGCGTACATTTTCTCGGTTCGTATCAATATGATTTTGGGACCTTGGAAAAATCCGAAACGTCGGTCCAGAAAGTCGATTTACACGGATTTTCCCAAGATCCTGAAAAACGTATCAATAATTACACGTTTTTTTCCACCTTTTTTTTTCCCCCGACTTGTTTCGAAGGTTTTTCATCGTCGGGAGAATCATGTAAACTACTTATTCCCACCCTTGTCTCATTTATTTGGAATCGGCACTTTACGTATGGCGTCTTCAGGACTATCTGTCCTCGGTGGCGTCTGGTGGGAACCGGTTTTTCTAAAGACTCCTTTGAACTAGTATCTACGTCAACTTGGGCCTACAACATCCGATGGGTCGTTGGTTCACTTCCATCACTTTCCGTGGAACATGGTCAGCTGGGCGCCGCATGACGTGGCCTTACCATATCAGACGGTTTTCCTTAAGTTTATCCGAGATTGACCTCACTCTGAAAATGCGGCGGATCTGAATGGTCCTGATTTGTTCGAACAGCGTTTTTCGCCCCACCCATCTTAAGTATCCTCAATTCGACACTGTGCAATTGGTTTTGTAGTTTTTCGAGTGGCCAATACTCTCTTGAATCATATTTACTTACCAAAATATTTTAAACAAAATACAAGAACCCAAGCATGTGCATCTTAAAATTATACAGGGAGTATTAGGGACAGAACAATTACGAGAGCGTATTTTATAATGGGTTAATATTTTTAGACATGAAGCAAATATTGCACTCATTTAATAAAACACTTCGTTTATATTAAAAACACATTATCATGCACCATCGTGTAATATATAACATCATACAGAGATTATCGAGTCATACAGAATATTGATGAAATAATTTTTGATATTTTCTTAGGGCTGATCGTTTGTCACCCCTTTCAGTTAAATGCACAAGAAATTACATTCTTTTACGGTTTTATAATACAACATATGAAGATTTTTTGTTCTTACGTTGGTAGAGGGCAAAGTTATTTTTAGTACAAAAAAAAATTCGTCGTAAAGTTTATGTCTAGAGTAAGTATTGTCGAGGAGGTCCCTTTTTTAATGCGGAACCTTCAAAATTTACAAAGACCGTTTTATGCCATTGCTCGAGATCAGAGGGAACCCTAACGTGTTTGCGCAGATGGAAATGATCACGGCTAACTATTTCGCACTAAGCCAACTAAGCACGGGGCTTTATCTTCCTCCCCATCGCTGGAAGGTAAGCCTTACCAAAGGTCGTGTACACCACTGTTAGCTACTTTTTTTATGTAATTTTATTTTACTATCGATAATCTGGCAATTAGACCGTTTTCGTTCATGTTATTATAAAGGCTAATGAATGTAATATTGGAAAGCACTAAACACTAATGGGTAATCCGAATTGCCGTTAAACAAATTTTCCAACTTCCTGTCGTCTCATAACTGTAATTGGGTGTAGTTGTACTAAAATCACACAATTCAGAAAAATATATTAATTTAATTCGAATGAGTTTAGTTATTTCAACGATTACGATACCAATCAGCGATTGCAATACTTATATAATATAATAACACATAGAAACAATAAAATAAGGCTCATTTCATGCAACCACAAATATATCATAAATTATTAGAAAAATTAACAGTACATACTAATGAAGCGAAATCGACATTAACAATATTACATTTAACGTTACTTTATAGTATGTCAAGAATCGTATATTTTCCGAAAAATTTACGTTTCATCTTATAAGGGCGATACGTGTTACATTAAAAATAATATAATCCCTTCTATATTCACCATTGCATTTAATATCTATCAAAATAGTTTAAATATACATTTTGTATATATTCATATATTTTAAATACACTGATGACGGACTTATGTGTCTCGAAACATGTTTGGGTTGATGTGTAATTTTTACTTTTATCTGTATTTTAAAATTAAGTGTTGTGTTACAATGAAATAAATACTGTTCAAATATTATAATCCGTTTAAAAATGCATTTGTTAACTACGTAGCCAGGTGAAAAATGTCATTCTATCGCGTGTTTTGAAATGAACGTTTACTTCAGTATTAAATACTTATTGCGGACATTTATATCATTGTTTAAGTAGCAATAAATTAATGTTTAGTATTACAAACTGGTGTATCTTTATGATTATTCCTTATGTTACGAGTTTTACACCGCGGTAGGCTTAAATTTAGTAGTAATTTTCCGCCCCCAAGGCTGATGAAGTTGTGTAATGAAGTTATCCGCAGGAGAAATTTCCGGTTTAAAGACGTCACCTTAACCTAAATCTTGAAAAGCCGGTAGGATTGGGCCACCGTACTTTCACTTAAAAATGGCTTCATTCGATAGTACTCGTATGTCTTACTTAAGTTTTTCAATTTCGAGTAATTACTGCTAAATTCTATTCTTTTGTGCTAAATTATTTTCCCAAGTGTAATTATAAGATAGTTTTTTTAACGTTACCAAATTTGATTTTTATTTCTTGAATAGTTCGTTTTCTAGAAGTTTCGCTATGTTTTATGAGAGTGAAATGTTTGGCCTTGATAGGACATTATCCGTTCTCATATATTAAATAAGACAATCTGACATAATAATGAGAAAGAAATGTTTTAAGCCTTGGTAGGGCATCATGAACTGCCATGCCCTAGAAAGGCGAAATATGCACTGAGATAAAATATAATAAAACTATAGAAAACGGACATTTTCATAAATATATTTTAAAAGTCATGTTTTAATGTCGATGTAAACAATTTTCTTACACGGTGACCCTTCAGGCATCTTTTTTTAGTTATTGTTACTTGAATATTCATATAAAACTACTTTAGAAATATTGAATATAGAGGAAAATATACATACATATTCTGGAAGTTTTGTAATTTTTTGACATGTGACACAATATGAGTGACATGTTTCGTCTTATTTGATCATAACCAAATATTTTATATTACCCTTGAGAGATGAATATGTATTAATAATATGTTTAGAGACTTTTATGCTTCGCCTTAATGGAGTTTTATCATACAAATGAAAATGTTGCAAAAAGGTAAAATATGACACTCTAAAAATATTATAATTTCGGAAAATACTCGTATACTTGTTCTCTTAAAATTATGTACGAACATTATACACATATTAAAGTGAGGATTTTTTTATTACATAAAACACTAGTTTTCCGACTTTTAAGTTTATTTTTTTCGATCTGTTTCAAAGATTTTACAACTTCATCATCGGGAGAACGATATAAATTTCAAATTCGTCAGTATGGAATTCCATAGTGTTAACGCCTTAAGTTTGCCAAGAATTAAAACTTATTAAAGTTTAAGATTCTAAGGATAATTTGTATCTCAATAGTGACGAAGATGTAATTTTTTTTTGGAAACTGAATATGGAAGTTGAGGCGTTTACGTTTAAAAATTTGTCAGACGTGGTGGTCGTAAGAAGCGCGGAATGGGGAATGTTGTTAACATAAAGTGATTGCTTAACCCAACCAATGACAGGTCATAAGTCCTCTAAATGCCTCGACTACCATATTCTGTTTCCAAAAAAATTTACATCTTCGTCTCTATTGAGATACAATTAATCCTTAAAAAATGATTAACCCGCAATGGGTAAAAATCTAGTATTTGTATATATTAAAACAAAAAAATTGTTTGAGATTCTACATTCACTAATATTAATTTTTTATCCTACGTCGTGATATTTGCAATTCATATGAATTTATTTGATTTATGTCCACCACAGTTTTGAGGTAACTTTTAATTCAGTGAAAAGTGTGCCGGCCGCAGTATTACGTCTTGTGTGACCCCACCCGGCGTTTCCCACGAATATTACGTGTAAAGTACCCAAGTGGAGTTTTTCCAGCCTAATGTCCCACATTCCGGGTGATCCACTGACAATGGCCGCCCGCCCCGACCCCGCTAGTGCTCTATATTTACATCACCCGGGGGACTCGGGTAATAGGACTCGAACCGTATTATTTATGACAAGAAAACAGATGATCGCTATACTTAACATTCATGACGGTCGGACCAGTTCTGATTCCAAAATGAAATAACTCCTAAATTATTATTCTGAAGGATATTCTCAACATTTTTTTTATTGAAACATACTTACTTATTGAAAGTTAAGGCATTAACACTGTGGAATTCCAAAGTAATATACTTTGGGGATTAAAAAAAACTTATTTTAAACCACTTTTTAATAAAAAATATTAAAATACACGACATGTTTCGGAGGATTCCTCCATCTTCAGGTGTAAAAATATAATTTTTTTAATTAATCATTTATTAATTTCTATATAAATTATGTCTTTTCAAATGTATGTTTTTTTTAATTATAATTTTTTCTAAATTATATTATCATCATGTATTATTATTATTTAATATTATTTATTATTTCTTACTGTTAAAAAATAATTGTTAGTACCTACTTATAACAAATACCCCAGGTTAATTTTTAAATTTGAATTATTTACTATTCCTGTTGGTCCACCACCAGTCCAGTAAACGGGTATTAATGCTCTTCCCGCAGACAATGTGTTGATTATCAGATACCTGTTTGTGTTGTTCTATCCTTCTTCCTCCTTGCCGAGATCGCATCGCTTCTAATTGTTTTTTCGTATTTTTGCGTTAGAAATTTGAATCATTACATGTGCAATCCCACAACAGGACATTTCCTATGACAGTGAGGTAACGCACATTATATGCCAATATTTTATTTTGTGAATGATTTTTCTATTGTATAATTCATGATTTGAATTGCCCTTTTATTAAAATCTACACTGGCCTCATTCAGCCGCAAAGTACAATATGTTTTTATATATTTTATATATACCTTAAACGACTTTTTCTACAAAACATCTGTATAATAGAAAATGGGTAAAAATTACCAATATTATTTAATATTAATGGAAATGTCCGTTTTCTAGAAGTTTCATTATATTTTATAGGACTATCATTTTTCGCCTCGCAAGGGCATAATCAAATGTTAGCGTATAATAAAAGTGAAAAACAATTTTTAACTTAAAAACTATGAGATAGGCGTTTTTTATACATTTAAAATGTTTAATATGGAGTTTTTATCATTGTCCGAGAAACGTCGTAAATGTCGTATTATTGCGGTAGAAACGTCGTATTATTGCAGTCTGAAAACTTATAATGTATTTTTGTTGTAATTCCGTTTTTATTACTTTCTAGAAAAGCGTACTTTTGGAAGACGTTGAACATTTCACAAAAGATGTTTTCCTTTTGAATTTTCTGAAAAGCTTTGTCGCTTTTCGATGAACAGTACCCGGGTTATGATATTATAATGTAGTTAGGTGAAGGTATGTACAGAGTTGAGAGATGAATCTTGCGTCAAGCACAATAAGGATAGACTTACCGGCGCCTGCGGTGGCCGGCCCCGCCCCCATCCTCGGTGCTGTGGCCCGACCCTATCTTGACGCGCGGGCTGGGTCCCCGGGTTGAGTTGTCTCACTGCTCCCACTGACCGCCCGAATACTTTGTTTTTACCAATGTCACTTTCCCTTCTTTTTACACTTTGTCACTATTCGCCAGCCACTTTTTTATGTTTAAGCACTCTATCAAAGCAGTGTCGTATCTGTAAAAAATGAAACATTATGGATTATAAATTACGTAATCGTTCATCATAGTTTTTCGATTACCATTTAAAAAAAAACTTGGAACGTTATCAAAAGCTACAAACATGAATATATTTTTTTGTTTCGTGAATGTTATGAAATCAGTTGTGAAGGAGAAATAAAAAAAAAAGATCTTGAAAAGGCTACAATATATTCGGAACAGAGGTTTGAAAATTATTCAGTCAAATTTATCAATATTAAAGAATAATTATTTAAATATATATTTAATTGTGATAATTCAGTAGGTGATTTAGGAGTTATCCTCCTGTTTATGTGTAGGTGGGTTCGATCCTGGACCTTATTCAGATTTCAGATTTTTTTTTAAGTTTACCTTAAAAATCTGAAGCACACCTGAAATGAGAGCACCATTTAGTATTAATCAATAATTATTTTTTTATTTAATAAAATAATAGTATTTGTATCAAAACCCTGACGAAGCTCCGGCGGAAACGAAACCGGTTGGTGTGACCAAATAAAGTGGTTTTGATACAAATACTTAAAGTGTATTATTATTTTATTCAATAATGTCACCCCACAAATTAGGTGCTTCATACGAAAGTTTATTTTTTGTTGTCCTATTTTTTTGTGTATGTACGAATGTTAAATTAATATAACGCATTTTAAATTATATTCAAATATGAATTTACGACAAAAAGTGTTGATACATATAGAAGAAAAATGACACATTAACCGAACTCGACTGTGTAAAGTACCTTGGACTAACAATAGACAAACAACTAAAATGGACAAAACACATAGACAACCTAACAAATTAGCATCACTGTACTCCCTCTTCTACAAAATAAAGAATTAAATACCAAGAAAAGAAGAAGTTTTGATGTACGAAGCATATGTTAAAAGCCGACTGACATATTATAATGATTCCCTTCTAGGGGGTAGGAAATCTTAAGGGCATTGCTAGACTCCAAAGGTAACAAAATAAAATAATAAAATTAGCTTATAACATCAACTATCTTACCCCAACCATACAAGTATACAGACAAACAAAGCAAATGGACACATCAGACCTGACCAAATTCGAGACCTTGAAAATTGTAAATTAAGCTATCATGGAAGAGACAACAGACAGCAGCTACAAGTTGATCCAAACCTCAGACGTACACAGACACTGGACCAGGAACTATGACACATATCACTTACCAAATGCACGAACAAAGACAGGACAATCAAGGATATTGAACAATGGACTGAAACTTTACAATGACCTACCAAAAGACACAAGGAGTTTTACAAGAAACCTATTTAAATATATCTGAAACAAAATATAGTTACAAGTTAGATCTAAAAATGTATCCATAAAACCTAATTGTTTTTTTTTAAAAATATATTTAAAAAAACTTATCTATCATTTTGGTAACAATGAAATGAAAATGATGAAACCCAAACACACAAGTTGTGTATATCTAGCTTTTTTATATTGTATTATTATTTCATTTCGATTCAAACTTTCCGCGATTTGTGTTTTTTTTTAATGCGACATCATTTTACATCTGATTTGCCTAATTAATTTGACTTGCTATCGATTTGTTTCATATTCTGTGGGTATGAACTGAAAATAGATACCTCAATCGTATTTCCTTTGAACAGCCCCTTTCAAAAGCCACATTCATTTGTCGTCTGAAAGCCGAGCTAAAAGTATCTCAAAGGCGGTAAATTGAAGAGAACTTTTTTATTTTTTGAATGGAGCAGGAATTTGTTGGTTATAAAGAGAATCACACTATTACTATTTGAGCTGTTAACAGCGGTTGTGGGGTTTCATTTTATTCAACACATTGTTTCTTGTGTTTTCGTTTATCTTTACACCATTAAAGCTCGGTTGAAATGTTTTATTTTCCCACCGCTTAATTTTTTTTTATGCAACGGAGCAAAAGGTCCGTGCTCTGCATTGTTTCCATAATTTTTATTAATATATTTATCAAATAATCTAATACGTCATAGATAACTTAAACATTAAAGTATAAATTTTGGTAAGAAGCCAATATTTTGTGGTTTGACATATTTAAAAATTGAATAAAATATATTTTTTAAACACTTTGTATAAAACCACTTTATTTTGAATGAGGAGCGCCAACCGGTTTCACTCTGTAACGAGCTTCATCAGGGCTATACACAAAATCAGTTTGTGTATAGCCCTGATGAAGCTCGTTACGTAGTGAAACCGGTTGGAACTCCTTACTCAAAATAAGGTAGTTTTATACAAAGGGTTTTTAAAAAGCGTTTTATTAAATTTGTCCATGACATTAAATTTAATAAAGTTATGAGATGAAGTAGACTGCGAAGGAGGGTTTGGTACGCTTATGTCCAAATAATGGACACCACCAGACTCTCCTACATTGCAATACATCGCACCGTGAGTGTAAAACCGACGTAAGTGCAAATATACAGTTTAAAGATATGGGAGTTTAAAGATTTCGTATTGCTTGTAAAAACTATTTTTTTTAAATACACCAATGATTTTCGGTTTATAGTAATATACCAATATATTTCCCACATTATTTATAGAATAATTTTCTTGTATTAAGATAAAATTGTAATCCAATATTTTGTTCTAAGTGTATCTTATTCACCTCTGGGACGCTTTAAATAATGCAACTGTGCTTTGGGATGTACAGTTTCTATAGATCTCGTGTTATGTCTTTACACACTGTGAAGCACAAATATAAATGGTGCGTGGTATTTTTTGATTAAAAGATAACAATAAATTCTGGGCAGTGGAATTTGTTTTTATCGTCAATTTTTAAGGGTTTTCAAAGCTCAACTCCCGTTTGTGTGACTTGAATTTTCGCGATTCCATTTACAGGTCAACGTATATATTGTATATAATAAATAAATAATATACATACCAGATAAATAACTATATTATTATTATTATTTTATTGAAAAAAACTACTTTAATCATTACAGTGCGAGCCAAATCGATGTAAAGGGTGAAAAAAAAGAATATCAAAGGAAATATACATAGAACCTTATGAATAGGAATATGCCAGTTATTTCCTTGCTGCCCTTATCGTAAGGCTATTCACGAATTCGCCATAATTGCATCCAAAGAGGTCTATCTCTTTTGCAAACTCATTTAAAAGACGAATCGCTTTCAATACAGGAGAACTTCGAAGGGCTTCTGTGCGGCAATTTGGGGCATAAAATAATAATATATGCCCCCTTGTTCTGCTGTAACTATGGGTAGCGTATAGATTTAGTTCTCTCAGTATTCCTGGATTGTAAATACCTCCGGATTTACGTTTAAAAAAATGCTTACCTAGAAAGATCATTCGACGAGTTTCAAGAGTGTTGAAATCCGTATATTAAATAAGGTAGAATAAATATATTTTTATTTTTACAATATTCATGTTTATGTTTTATGCGTACAATGTTGCATGAAAATAGCAACTTTTTATTTGAACTGAAAATTTAAAAACTGAAAATTTGAGCTGAAAATTAAAAAAAAGTACTTCATTTTATCATATCTTTGGAATTGTTTTTTTCTTTTCTTTTCGTTTTCCAATCTCATTGCAGTTTAACTGTACTACTTGAAATTAGCATTCTATAAATAAAACGGAAACAAAACATATTTCTTATAGATTAGCTTTTGTTTTCAAAACAACGTTAAAATTCTGTATTTAATGAAAATATTTTCATACAAAGATATTCTCGTTATTGGTTTCAGATTCGATAAAGATCGCATTTATCTTATTTTAACTGGCAATTTACAGAATCCACGTATCCGCAAGCTTGCTAATTCCATGTTACTTTTATAATGCGATGGCACTCGGTTTTCCGAGCATAATGATCGTACCCAGATGTGTAGTAGCGCGTAATGAAATCACCGAGTCAATTATAAACTTTCAACTAGGAAACGGAAATTGGCATAAAACTCTACAAATGATTGATAACTTGTATTCCCTCTAGTAGTGTGCCCATCCCGGAATTATCATAATTCATTTTTAGAAATTCATTCAGAATTTAGAATTTTTCGTTCATTATTTTGATTTTTTTGTCTATTCCCTAAAACTTAACCTTAATATTATAGTTTAACAGGAAAAAATACCCGTGTAAATCTCTGGGAAAAAAAATCTCTGGAAATTGTGCTTTCTGTATTCACAATGCGAATGTGACGAGTATTTAAAGTACAGTAGAACGTCGTTTATCCGGACGTCAGTTAACCGGAATGTCAATTATCCGGACATGCCTAGATGATGAAGCGTTTTGTACCGGGACCTACGCATGATGCACAAGCATGGTTGGAAAGTGAGGATGACCCAGGTTTCCAAATGTTGAGCGATGATGAAATTGTTTCTCTGGTACAAAAAGAGAGTGAGGATGAAGATGATGATGAAAGCTCAAATGAGGATGATGAAGGAGAACGAATCAGTCACGGAGAAACCTTTACAGCATTAAAAACTGCGCTATCATGGTTTGAAGAGCAAGAGGAAAGCAACCCATCTCAATTGCTTTTATTAAAACGAATCCGCGATTTAGTTGCAAAAAAAAGACAAGGAAATCTTGTTAAAAAAAATACTCTGATTATTTTTCCAGTAAGCCTTTTTATGTACATGTACTACATACATACTTGTTTTTGCAGTAAATTTTGTAATTTCATAATCAATAAACGAGCCGAGGAAAAAAATCGATTAACACCTTATTTTGCTAAAAGACGTCTGTTTGATCATCCAGAAAAATCAGTATCCGGAACACCTCCGGTCCCAATTAGTCCGGATGAACGACGTTCTACTGTATTATGATTTATAAATGATGAATGAAAATTTATATCAATTATGTATCTATTTACTTAAAATAATAATAAAACCTCATGTTCTAAAATATGATAGTTATTACATAATTAATCGATTATTTAACGGTGTGTCAGCTTAAAGTTTGGCTAAAATGTTTTAGTTTGATTTTGTTAGAAATATTGTAGAATACACAATGTAGATTAGAGGACGATTTTGTTCTTGCTTTTCCATTACTGCTCCATGCTAACGGTTTTCAAAGAGCGTACTTCAATAATTTACGTTTTGAGAGCTTTTAACGGCTTTCATTCTTTCTTTTAGATGGAAAAACTGTACTTTTAAAACAGATGCGCGTGATTAAACATTCCGAACTAGATTTGTGGACAATTTAAGATATCTATTTATTTATTATACTCTTGTATCCGTCTTTTGTTCTTTTCTTTTATTGTTATTTTAGTCTTGAACTATTTATTCTCCGGGATAAGTGTGCAGGGTTTTCGGGAAATTACTGCGTGCTGAATGGATTTGTTTCTCAAAATCTTCGAGCACAATTTGTTGGGTTAGTAACTTTGAATTAATACGGGTAGCTAAATCTCGATCTAATAAGGCAACATATCATTTGCGTACGATAAATACATAAAATTGGTAAGGGGTGAATTAACTTGCCTTTTACGATTGTAATTCCCGTGATAAATCCGTAATCGACGAATATGTATTTTTAAATTCAAAATATTGTTAAAATCAATTAAGCAATAACAACACAATCACAAACTGAACTTGATACCCGTGAAAAGTATGTATTTCCGGCGATAGATTAACACGCACTTGACCGTGCATACATTAGTGCCATCAGCATTAACGACGCACACTTTTATGGAGCCGACATCCGCACGGGGCGCCTTGCGATTTGGAGTTACTACCGCCAGCGTTGTCCGATCATGACTGATTCCTTATGCACTTCTTCCATTTTTCCATCGACTGTGAAATAATAACTGAACATTTGGAGGCAAAGCAACAAAAAGAACAACACCGGCGAATGTGCGCCCACGTATGAGCGCAGCATAGCGCCATTACTCCTACTTGGAGAGAAGAAATTATTGCCCGTGAAAATTTCTCAGCTAATTCAGAAGCCGCATCGCCGTGAAGGTATCGCACCGTTATGCATTGTCGGATTCGCTGAACATTGCCCGAGGCGTGCACAGTTAAAACATGTTTGCTGTATTATCTTTTTCTCACTTAAAGTTATCAATTATTGGTGCAACTAAAACTATTCCTTAGCTATTGCGGAAAGAAAGTCATATGGCCCATTACCAGAAAAATATTAAATTATACATGTATTGAGAGATAGTTATATAAACATGTTATTTTATACTTGTAATTGTTAGTGTTTTCCTATAATTAAAACCAGAAGCTTCCTATTATAGATTTTCATAAACAGCCTTCAATCGTTGTTTGTAAGTTTTTTTAAAGCGAAATCTTTACTATTAATTAGAATGAATTGTGTTAACACGATGGGTTTCAGATAAGGTTTTGATCTCATTCACATTCTTCTTCTTCAGCTTGTGGTGGCCGTCCACTCCTGGACGAAGGCCTTCTCTCGTATTCTCCGCTTGCTCTTATCCTGAGCGATCTGCATTTAGGTACTTCCCGCACTCTTCTGGATATCCTCGCGCCACGCTTTGCTGTCCTCGAGCACCAGCACGGCAGTCGGCTTGTCCACTTTTCATCTGCGTCACAAGCGACGTGTCCGGCCCATCGACACTTAAGGGTTGCGGCCAACTAGACGACGTCGGAGACGTTACTTGATGACGTCGGACGTTACTATCTCTAAAATTTGATGATTGAACATGCCTCCCTTTCATAGATGATAAATCTCGTAATTGAATTTCCTTATAAATTAAGTATATTATTTCATGTACCCTTTTCTGGTATGTATGGTTTTCGAATCTTGGTAGTTCCCCCTCGTTTGCCAATCGAAGGAAACGGCAATTAACTTGTGCAATCTCTGAACAATTGGTGATCGTTTCATTTGTACGTACATTGTTGTTTGGTTGAGTGAGTAAAGAGAGTTCAGGAAAAGAATTTTTTTATCATTCGATGTTATGAATGCGGTGGGTACTATTGGTGTGCAATACATTCACCTACATGTCGATTTTTCACTCTATATTTTCCACGGTGGATGCTTCAATTAGTCGTATTACTATTATATAAACCTTTATTCTTATTTGTAGTTCTTGGCTTTATGCAGGCTGACCGTTTGTGAATAAAGTTAGGGCCACACCCCTCATTTGTTAGTCCTGAGCTTAATGATTATTTATGTGAAAACATTTTTTGAACTAATCTCATCTTATGGGTTCAAATACTGTGGTTCTGAGTATACTGATTGTAATCATTTAGCTTTTTATAATATAAACATATAAAAAGAGTATTTGATTTTTAGACGAAAAGTTATGAATCGACTCAGATTACGAAATGTTTTGTGCTTATAACGAACATTTCGGTTTTATAAATAATTTAAAATTTCTTCGTTATTTTACGTATCATAAAATATCGAAGCATGTACGATACTTAATATTGAATGTTAATAAATCTACATGCTTAATGCTTATAAACTAATGAAGTTTTTGTTTAAATACCATATTCCCAATCGTATTTTATTATAATCTCATTCAAACATTCGAACTTTATGCATTAATATAAATCAAACATTTCTGGAAAACCTTTATTTCCTTTCATTTTGTATTCATGGTTCTATTTACCGAGAAATTATTGGTTTGTTTACGGTTTACGCAGACAATATTTGTTTTTTATGAGCTGCTAATAAAGCCACGATTGAACGGACATTTTATAGATATTGCTTGTTCATTTGCGACCGTCTTTGCGTCTTCATTATACACGACCATGCGTGCGACCCATCATGACGTACGCTGTAGAGACGCGGGCTGACACTGTGCGAACCAAGGGACTACTAAGAACATCGGAGATGAAGGTCCTAAGATCAATTACTGGAAAAACCCTCCGAGATCGTGTCCGCAACGCAGACATAAGAAAAACCTGCGAAATAGAGGATATCGTTCAGTGGAGTAGATCCAGAAGAAGATACTGGAGGGACCATGTAGCCCGAATGGATGGTGACAGACTCGCATATACAGCCGCCTATGAAATCCCTTCCGGACACCGCCCACCTGGAAGACCGCCTAAGAGATGGAGGGACAGCTGGATCTCATCATCCGACGAGATATGATTTCTGTGTCACAGATCGTCAGATCTATCAAAAGAAGAAGAAGAAGAAGCTTGTTAATTTATTTTATTCTTTATAAAATTGTTCATTCGGTATAACGAAGATGAATGATGCAAATGATAGGAACACGAATATTGTGTCCAGCAAGCTGCGTGCTCACACCCCACGGCCCGCGGCCCGCGGCTCTCGCCTTGCGGCCATTTCGTTTCCTCCGCCCGATAACACAAGAGAAACAACAATGTCCGTGTTGCTAGCCGTCCGCGTACTTTGTCCACACGTCGCATAATTTTCACATCATTTTTTGTACCGTGTACTAAATTCCTATTGAAGATTTCTTCACATTCAAAAGATGAAAATATTCACGAATCGAGAAAACGGAATTTCCCAAACGTGACGCTGCTAAGAAATAACGCGTATGTTTAATATAGTTACTGTTTTACAGTACAATTACAATTTTATATATGAAAACCAGTAAACTCTGTTAAGATGTTTATCTATACGAATATAAATTATAGTGACCATCTTCACTCGAAAATTGGGTTTGAAAGTTTTGAAAACATCACAGGAGATATTGAGGATCCAGATGATAATGTTCGCTAGTTACTTACTTTTTATATTCACCCAATTATACACGTACCAGCGGAAATATATTTAACCTACGGAAAAGGTATGCAATTTCTTGTCATGTTTTTATAACCAATTGACAAACATACATGTTACGTTTTGTTTTATTAAACTTTTTCTTAGAATTCTCAGCGTTCTAAAATGGCGACTTTGGGCTATGAAAAGTTGAATAGATCGCTCTCAGAGTAGATGGGTTAACAGGAAATCTAATGAAAGATGCGAGTAAAATATAATGGAAAAGGCTTTAACCAGCAGTGGAGAAATTGGCTGATAAAGAAGAAAGAAGGTTCTTCTTCTACATGGATTTGCCGGCGGATGGCTCGTTGCCATCACCTGATTTCATTAATCCCAAAGAAGAAATTTCAATTACCAACATGTTTTTGTGATTCAATACAAACATATTTTACTAATATAGCAAAAAGTAAAAATTGTTTAAAATACGAGTATATGTATACATAAAAATGTTTAAGGCTATTTTATGTTTTCTTTGAATGAAATTTGAATTTCTTAAATGAATTATTTTAGCATAAAAAATGTTTTTTCTAAATAAATATTATTTATAGTATGTTATGGTAAAAAGTTGCAAGGCGAATGTGTAATGATATGTTATATTCTCGTGAAACTCCGCGAAGTTTGCACATCTAGGCCAAAACTTTGGACATCTTCCTGGCTATTCAGCCATTCAGACTTCACAACAATATAACATGAGTGGTGTAAAATTTACGTGAAGTTATAATAGAAATCTACTAGGCGAACTTATCAAAGTGATGGCTCATTGTCGCCACTATTGGCGTGTCACGGCAAGACGGATAGCTGCGGAACTTCTTTCACTCCGAGCTCCGATACTCATTAAAATGCGTACTCCGTCACTCTTCTGCTTGAACTGAAGGGATCCCCCCTTTACATGAATTAACCAAGGGATTACAAGAAATTTGCCTTTGATTCCGTTATCTGATGAACGAAGTCTTCATTCGCATATATCATCACTATCTACAGAATAGTTAATAGGCCGCGCTAATTTTTTTAAATATATCGTTTATAATATATCTATGAATGTTAATTAGAAATTAAAAAAAAAATACTTTTCACAATTATTCAAAGAATATAACTCACTATTATTATTTTATATAATAATATGTTTTTTATGTATACTATTGTGTCCCGTCTAATGCCAAACATGTAATTATTCTATTCTTATGAACAGTATATTTTCACGACTTCACTCTATTGGACTAACTAACTAACCATCACGCATCTCTCACATACTTTTCTCGTTCCTCAACATTCATACATCGTGTCATACACGCACGTCGATTTCTCCGATTCCTCGCGTGGCCGTCATTCAATATTTGATTTATTTGATCGTGCCACGTTTTCCTCAGTCTACCTCTATTTATAGTTCCATTTACAACATTAATGTATACTATTTTATCATTCTTTCTTCATTCATTATTTCCACGTGTCCAAACAATCTTAATGTTCATTTCATTATTTTGTTCATTCATTCGCATCGTATTCACTTCTTATATTTTCATTCCACACTTTATTTGGCACTATATTGGATAATTTTAAATATGGAACATCTATCTAAATCGAGTTTGTCTGAAGTATATCTAAGTGTATTCATTTTACCAACATATTTTCAGTTTTGTCGCTAATGGAACTAGCGTACTCACGGCGCATTTTAATTTTCGTCTCTTCTTTATCTCCGAGACGCTGCATCTCCGTGCAGTTATCGCTCTTAAACGCCAAGACGGCATGGCCTCACGCGAGCTGGCGGGGTACCCTCGGCCGCCAAACAGAGCGGAGAGTAAGCTCGGGCAGCTAAACAATGCTCCGCAACAACTTTATAGGTAACCATACCATATTGTTGTTCCGTTAATTAAAAACGGTCATTATGAACATGGCCATCCGTTATTCCGGCACGAACTAAATCTAATTATACGATGACTCAGATTACAGGGAGAACGCCGAATACTGCTCTGTGATATCATCTGAGTACTTTCACTCGCGGGAACTGTGCTCTAGTGGTTTCCACCTATATTTGGTGACCCAAGTCTACACTGTCTGATTTTCGAAATGGCGAGTGATTTTTACATAATCAAAATATAATTTCACTGCTGTTATTGGACACCATCACCGCGAAGAGGTACAAAAATAATCGCAAAAGAAATTAAGTACACAATACCCAATATGACCCCTTTTTATTAAATTAAAATAATGTTTTCCCACTTTTGGGGATTATGTCATTGGTTTTTCCGCTTCTCAACATTATTATAAATAGTATTTGATTTCATAAAATATTATGTTTTAATGGTTCGTATTCTCAATACAACAACAGCAAACCATCACGCCGTTTCCCCGAAAACGTAGGCAGAGAGAATGGACCGCCATATTACTCTATCATGACATACCTATCTAGTTTCCTCCACATTCATACCGCAAGTCATACACGCACATCGATTCATCCGACTTCTAACATGATCAACCTTTAAAATTAGATTAATTTGGTCATGCCATGTTTTCTTCGGTCTATCTCGACTCCGTATTGCATTCACATCATTAACGTATACTCTCTTAACCATTCTTTCTCCATCCATGCGATCTATATGTCCGAACCAACGCAGCGATCCTTTCATAATTTTGTTCATAATACCTTCTTCCGTTTTACATTCCTATCTTATATCACACATACGTCTAATGGATCTCATCTCTACCGCATGTATTCTGCCCTCATCCTTCTTCTGCCAGTTCCATGCTTCGCTTCCATACATAAGGGTTGGAACTAGAACTCCACCGTGAACTCCACTATTCTTAATACCTAAAGTTTATATGTAGTATACTCGTATTACTCCGATTGTGTAAGATTTTAATTCCTAAAATAATCCGCAATTTTGGATATTTGATATCTTTGAATAAATTTTGGTACTATACCCTGTTCAATGTTATTGGGTAGATATCCAAATAATAATACCTTATAATATCTATCAACCACTTTTGCTTGCACGTGTAGAATATTTATACGAAGATAATATACATTTAGGTACACGTATGATGTTGTTTTCTCCCTTAGAATAATAATCCATTTCGTCGAGTAAATAAATTCACATACATACATCTATTCAAGCTTTAACATTAAAACCGAGGCTTATAAACCTAGATAACTTTGCTAATTCAATTACTGAGTGACTATTAATGAACAATTTACTTACGCAAGTTTCGGGGAGAGGTGAATAAATATCCGGCTACTTTGAATTTATTTGTTTCTAGCTGCGAGGTGCGTTCTCACCTGTTGTTTTTAATGTTGCGATATTTGACCCTTGGGAACTGTGTACGAAAATTATCAATTAAGGAGCTAAGTAAATGACCTAAAACTCTTTATTCTTATCTACTATTATGCGTATATTTTTCCAATACAAATTTTGTGAACACACCTCGGAATAAATTATATAAAAAATTATAACGATTTGTGATTTTAAAAACAATGAGGATAATTTGGGAATATCCAAAATATTAACCATAACTCTACCGCTGAGACTCGTATTTTCTTTTTGATTTCCGGGTGTTTTGTTCTGTCTTTGGTAGAGGCTACTTATTCATTCATTCATTTCTCGGCGCTACATCCCGGTATGGGACTTGGCCTCCTCCACAACGGTTCTCTGCTGACTTCTGTCTCTGGCCATATTTCTCCATTCCCCAGCTCCTTTCGTTTTCTCCCAATCTTCTTCCACGCAATCCGCCCATCTTTTCCTCGGTCTGCCTCTTGGTCTCTTTTCGCGGGGCACTCATCTGGATATAATTTGTGGTGTTCTACCCTCTGGCATTCTTTCCAGCCCACCGTAGGCGTTGAGACTTACAGAATCTCACTACTGTTTCCTGGTTAATCCCATCCTCCAGCGTGGGTCCAAATTTTTTTTTCAATTATTTTCTCATAAACTGCCAGCCTGCCTTCCTCTCACTGCGTTAAAGACCATGTCTCACAGCCGTTGGTGACTACCGGTCTTATGATAGTCTTATATATTGAAAGTTTGGTATTCCTGCTGAGTAACTTAGAGCCCAGAAGCTTCTTACACCCATGAAAAGATCTGTTTGCTGCTAAGAGGCGAATATTTAATTCTTCTGCCAGCTTGTTCTTGGAATTGAGGTTCGAGCCCAGATAGGTGAAATGCTACTTATTATTCGCTTTATATATTGATATAAGTTCCGTGACGTCACTCATCAATATTTCAGATAATATTGTTGAATTTCTTATATTTAAAGTAGCACTTCATCTATATGTATCGACGGAAGCTAACATAATAAAAATAATGATATAAACGCTACGTACCACAAATTTTCATATTCATATGTTTAATGCTAATTAAATCGTTATTATGTGTTAAACAATTATTACATGTATTCAAATCAGCCTAATACTTTGTTATTCTATTTTACATCATCTTAGTACACGCATGTTTCCTAAAGCATTGAAAGATAATTTTTAATTATCTTTTCGCATAATAGATATTATTCTTTCTACCTTAGTTCGAGTTAGTAAATTCAATTTTTATAAGAATTATTTAATCGATTTGTATTTTGAAATTTTCGATTTTAATTATAACTTAAATATATGTTCTATTTTAAAGTTTACGTAAAATGGATGCTTCCAGAAATTTTTCGATGGCGCTCTCGTTAGAGATCAATATTACCAACATAAAAGAAAACTAAAAGCAATTGAGTAGCAATATTATTAGATCCATGACCGTTTCCTTCCACCTAGAATAGCCGTCTATTTCCAGTAGGTTTATTTTGGGTATGGCAAGTTTAATTTCGCATCTCTGCTTTACCGTCGTGACTGTCTTGTTTCACCAACATTTTTACAATTGACTTGTTGTCGTGAAGCTAATAGTATTATTATATACGAGTACACGAACTTGGAAGTTTTATACATATTGTTAGGTATTTTTTAATAAGCGCATATATTGTATCGAGCATTGCATTAACGAGCTGCATTTAATAAAATGAGAACATTCTGTTGCAACGATAATCTTAACTTGAAACTCCGACAAATAATGTATTTGGGTCATGTGCTGAGGGGAGAAAAATACCACCTCCTTTGACTGATATTTATGGTAAAGTGGAGGGACGTCGGGGAGTTGGTAGAAGGCAGCTGTCCTGGCTGCGGAACATCAAAGAGTGGACAGGAATAACAAGAGTTCAGAACCTGTTCGAAGTGCGCAGGATAGAGATGCCTTTGCTGCAGTGATCGCTAACGTTGGGGGGGGGGGGGGGTCTTGACACGGCACCGAAAGATGGAGAAGATATTGTATTAATGGCATGGAAATTCTTGATCGTTTTTTATGAATCAATGCACTGTTTTTTATCCAAGTAGGTATATGAATTTATTTATTTTGACATGTACGAAAATTATACATCTTCATCATCATCATGATAAAAAACATTGATTTCCTTCCCCCGATTACTAAAGTATGCTACCTTCAAAACGCGAACAAATTAATTAATTAGTTCCCACATTGTGGAAAGATAAATGTGTTAATGAAGAACGTTTTCGCAATTTGTGATATTATATTGTATTTCACAGGCTTAATACGAAACCGAACGCGAAAAAAACAATTTAAGATTACTTTTGAAGTGTTTATACTCGTACACTTAGCCTTCAATGTACGTATTTATTTATCATTTAAGCTTTCTATTTTATTAATAAATTCTTTTTCATCTTTACCTTTTTCTAGATTCACAAGTGGGTTTAACTCTTCATAAATGATTACTTCACGATGTTCAACCATAGATCAACAACTTAATATTCAGCTGACCCTTTTGAGGAGTAATTTAGATTCACGGCATCGTTTGGCTCATCAAAAAACACCAATAGTAATGTTTTTAACTACTATTTTTTAGAAGCTATTTAAGCAATTTTTTTCTTAATATGTTTTTATTGTACTCGTATATAAATGGTACAAAATTATTGCTCTTAAGTTACATTTCAAAAAATATGTGTATGTTTAAAACTTTTATTTATTTATTTGCGTTTCTCTTACTCTCCTTATTGGTCTTGTAAAGATGAAGCTAGGTTGTGCACGAATGAATGATCAGAAAACAAGTGTTTTTCCCTTTCTCTACGTACCTGAAATTTATCTTACATATAAAATTATTTTATTCGATGAATCTTTTTTTTTTGTATATGACAGGTCGTTTGCACCCAATTACTGCATTCAATTGTTTTTAGCTATTATATTGATTCTCATGACCTACCTACCACACATCATTAGCTACCTATCACACATTAGTAGCTAATCTATCACCATTTTATTGTCACGTGAATTCTACACCAGACCAATGACAGTGTGACAAATATTTGTGAAATGTATACTTATATCTGTATACGAATCCTGGATTTTCACCTGTGGGTGGTTAATTAAAATTTTTAATTGTATCTCAATAGAGACGAAGAAACAAACTGGAAACTGAATATGGATGATCAAGGTGTTTACAGGACTTAAGACCTGTCATTGGTTGGGTTAAGCGCACGCTTTATGTAATTACAACATTCCCCATTCCACCATTGTTATTATGATCATGTATGATACATTTTTTGGAAGTTGTATATATACTCCAAATCCATACATATCTTCACGTGGCAGTTCCAGTTAGCCATCTATGTAGATTTGATTGTACTAATTATTTTTTTAAGATTAATCTATACAATCCATCCACTAACGCCATCTATGAAGAATGATTGTTTAGCATTTAGCAAACTACTTTATTAACACAATGCGAAGAGGCTACCGCCTCCTAGCGCACTGTTTAGAAGTCGCCTGGAGTATCCACTCCTATTTTATACGCCAAATAATTGACCAGAATATTTACAAATATTTGTGAAAATGTATACTTACATTTGTATACGAATCCTGGATTTTCACCTGTGGGTGGTTAATTAATTGTATCTCAATAGAGACGAAGAAACAAACTGGAAACTGAATATGGATGATCAAGGCGTTTACAGGACTCATGACCTGTCATTGGTTGGGTTAAAGCGCACGCTTTATGTAATTACAACATTCCCCATTCCACCATTGTTATTATGATCATGTATGATACATTTTTGGAAGTTGTATATATACTCCAAATCCATACATATCTTCACGTGGCAGTTCAGTTAGCCATCTATGTAGATTTGATTGTACTAATTAATTTTTTAAGATTAATCTATACAATCCATCAACTAACGCCATCTATGAAGAATGATTGTTTAGCATTTAGCAAACTACTTTATTAACACAATGCGAAGAGGCTACCGCCTCCTAGCGCACTGTTAGAAGTCGCCTGGAGTATCCACTCCTATTTTTTACGCCAAATAATTGACCAGAATATTTACAAATATTTGT